>VZTM01032904.1:75824-101154 GCA_013400555.1 Jacana jacana
GCCACATCCTGGGAATTCTCATTTCTTTCATTCACTACAAGAGGAATTTAGTGTGATGAACTTGGTAGGAGACATCTACACTGTAGATCTCTGCATTTGATCAGATAAATCCACCTACACTGTACATAGTCGCATTGAGACAGAGCTTGCTTCACTCCCATCTGTTCTCAAGAGTATGTTGAGTAAGTTCTCATCCCAATTCCACGTGCTCACCATTAATGGAATGGGAAAACCAGAGAACTTTGGGGCCTTTTTATTTACTCAAAGAGACTACAGGAGGTAACTCTTTTGTCATCAAGACCCTCATATGGCTTTGGTTGTGACTACACAACATTTCTTTGAACAAGGTAGTCAAGCAGTCTCCTCTGCTAGAATGCAAGCTTTTACGTATGTCCACAGATTATTCTGCACACCACATTTCTGGTTTTAGTGACAGCTCTTCTTTCTCAAACCTAGGTGGTCTAAGGCTTCAGCCACTTCATTAAGTTATGAGGGGACAAACACTGACAACCTGGTGGCAGAATTTAGCTGAGAAAACAAAAAAGTGAAGTACTTTCCCTTACCTGGAAAAGGAAGAGACTCTGTAGGAGAGGATTTTACAGGAGTGCAGAGGGATTTTACATTCTAGGCAGGAGTCACCCGCCTGGCTATGAAGGGGCCCAGGAGCTGCTAACGCTTCAGCATTCTGACATTTTCTTGAAATCGGACAGTGCGTGCCTGTAATGGTTTTTGTGCTGACCTTTGAGGTACTGTGGTTCAGACTGTTACTTATGATGATTGCAGTATTTAAGGAGCTTTAGCACTCAAAATCTTTAGTTGTGATACACAATTAATACAGCGTTCATTTAATCAATTTTCCACGCTAGTGGCACTCATACACACCTTGACAAAGTTTCACTATTTTCCACATACTGATACATTTATACCATCAAAAGTTTTTTAACATTTTCATGTCTTAGGCTTATCACTCATTATTTTATTCTTTTGTATTATTTAGTTTTTATTGTAATACCATCAGCTGGCAAGAATTTCTGTCCTTTCATGAACAAAAATAAAAATGTTAGACAAATAAATGGATGACTACAACATTTCATTCAATATGTATGTGAAAATGAGATCATCAAAGTACTGCTGTAATCAAGAAGAGTTGTCATAGCAATGTAGTCAAAATGCCATCATGAGGGATATGGTACTTTAAAGACTTTAAAATGCACCACGTGTCAAGAAAAGAAACTGAATAATACCTGGTTTCTTTGCAATGCTATAGAAATATTCTCAGTTCATAGTAATATAGCTTTTTATGCTTCAACAACAGCATTGCTATGTGTCCATTAACAGAAAGTCCCTATTTTTTGGAGAAAATACCTGCTCCTTAAGGTATGGCATCCAAGCCTAAACTCATGCATACTTCTAAAACTCAAGTTAGTCCATAGAGATCTCTCAGACATTATCATCCATCATTTGTTTCTTTAGAATAATAGTGTATACTCCTGCTACTTGAGAACATATAAGCTGATATTAAAACAGATAGTGCATTACTGATTTTCCTTTTTATGGACAAATTCAGTTTATTTGTGTTTCAAGATGTCTTGAGTCAGACTTCACAAATAAGAAAAATGTCTCAGTGACATTTCATCTATTCTTTTACTTTATGCATAGGCTACTGTACTGAGAATTGACATGTCTTTCTGAAACCCTCACAATACCTCTTTCAGTAATCAAGTATGAGGACAAAAAGCAAAAAAAAACCCCAAAATATAATTTTTCCACTGGAAACACACACACATGCATATGTTCATGTCTTTCCTGTAGCAGGCAGCATGTCAAGAAATGTGGGAGCCAGATTTTTGTCCTTAGGCAGGAAAAAGTCATATAGTATAAGTAAAGACCTGTGATCTGAAATCATACTTCCATTTGGTCAGAAGATAGCACTGGAACATTTTTTGCCATTGGATCTGCCTTGGTCTCCAGGCAGCCAGAAGGACAGAAGTTTAAGTAAGCTTTGCTTTTAAAAGCATCAAAACTGAGTTTTTGCTGATGCAATCCTTCCTTTGATCTTACTACATATCTGTACAAATTTTCTTTTAAAAAGTGCTTTTCTGTGGATGGCTGTAAGAGTGCTGCTTGTGATATTTTATTTGAGAAAAAGGTGTAACAGCACAAGTTCCAAAGTAAAGATCCTAGTTACCACATTGTTGTACATAGGCAGGAGGGATTTGGTTATTAACTGAGTTTATTCACAACTCCTTTGCTATTTCCTTGCCTCTTCCACTGAGCTAAATTTATACAGAAACTTGATTTCAGTCCCTTCTCTTTTCCCTTGTTGAAATGATTAAAAGGACCAGAAAGGAAAAGTGATTCAAGACTGAAATGTCAGTGCTGATGGAAAGAGAGGAGAGCTGTGCAATGGAGAATTTGAACATGATACCCAGAGACGGACTTTCACCTGCTTTCATTTGTAAAGCCACAGAAATGCTGCAGAGAACAGGAGCCATTATTTCCAGGGCTTGATCGCTCCCAGCGTGCACACAACCACGTACACATTTACACACACATGCGCCACAAATGGTGCCTTGCTAATTCGAACCAGCCTGCAACAATAAACTGAGTAGCAATGACAAGGAAGGTCCGAGTAAAGGTAAGAAAATTCAAGGTCTAATTCGTATCTTTCAGCTCGGGAGCCAGATAACTAAATCACTGGCACTTTCTTTCTCTCCCTAGGGAAGTAATTCGTTATTGAAATGAGAACTACTCAGTAGAGCTTTGTCTTGAATTCATCCTATTCTTGAAGATGCAAAAGTTTGATCCCATTAAGTATATTGCTAGATTCATGCTTCATTAAACCCAGGTAAGAAAGGAGGAGCAGGAAGGATTAGGAAATCAATGACACAGACTTTGGCAACAAAATGGCAATGAGAGACAATGCTGTCAAAATGCTATGAAATGCATGAAGAAAAGCAGGCCATATATCGAGCTTTCACACCAATTGGAACTAGAAGACCTCAGTAGCCATTAATTAGAAATGGTGTTTTAACATTCTATTTAATGTGCAACCCCATTTTAGGGAAAAAACTGTGGGGGTAATGAAAGGACATGTATTTCGGGGTCTCAAACTAATTTTATGAATTCTTAAAACTTTCTTCCAAAGATCTGACTCTATAAATACCACAATAACTGCAGCTACAGAGAAATGTGAAGCATATGATGAGGCATATAATAGAGAAAGATGAAGATTCAGAACAATATATCAACAGGAAATATTATTCAGCTTTGTTTTACTGACTTTGACCACATATAGGTATACTTTTTGTTAGGGGTTGCCAAATCCATTAGCCTGACAGCTGCTGCAGCTCAATGTTCCCTCGTCCAGCCTGTAGGGACACTGAGCACATATTCCCAACATGCACACAACTACGTACACATTTACACACTCACACACACACACACACGTGCACGGCCACCCACAGGAGCATGGGTCCTGCCTGTAACCAGCTCTCAGCCTCTCTGATCTTTCCACTAGCTGGGCCAGGTCTATGGCTGCTTTGATAACTAGCTCCCCATGGTCTACCTTACCTAATGGCTAGTTGGGCTTGATACTCACTGGTGACCACACACTGACATACACACACTGTTCTCTCTCTGTTTGCCACAGTGACCTGTGGTGTTGCTCCAGTTGCTGCACTCAAACCTCCAAACATACACATGCATGCAGAATAGAGACTCACCCAGAAAAAACAGAAATGGTATTTAATGGGTAGGCAGGATAGGCAGCACTGACCAGGTGCAGTGTGTACAGGTTATCAGACCCTTTTTATCCCCTTTTCCCTCTGTTTTCCCACACTTGTTCCTCCCCAAGTGAGGTAAAAACTTGCCCTTGCTTTCTCCCCTAAACATCCAAAAAAAAGTACTGTGCAATCCTAAAGTTCTTCCCCTGCATCCCATCCTGAGTCCCACACCCCCTAGGCAGTAACCCCCTGCAATCTGAAAGTGCTCTGGTGATAGTTAGGTGATAGTGATAGGACCCTTTGGTTTCCCACCTGGTCCGTGTCTCCCACAGCTGCCCTGTGACAGCCCTTGGAGGAGCTGGGGTAGGGACTCCCTTTCTCCTGAGTTACTTGACCAAACACCTGAAGGCAAGCAACTACTTCTGACAGCCTCTACTTTCTGTCAAGCCTTTTGTTATCTGGTGTCTGTGCCTTAGAACGGAGCTATAGGACCTTGGAGGAAAAAGAGTTTAGGGAACACAAAAGGGAACAATAGTATTTTTAGACAAGTAAATGGAAAATTAGACACACAGCTCACATTTTACATCTATTTTATTAGGGTAGGAAAAAGCATTTCAACACCCAGCTCTTGATACCTGAAGACTTGGCATGTTGAGCCAGCAGCAAGTCATGGTCTCTATGAAGTGTGAGTACCTGCACATAGCCCTTCCAGTGTGGACACTATGCAAGCGATTTCATGTGCTACTCTGCATTTTTTTTCTGTGATATCTGATGTTTCACAGCTCTCCAGTCATGTCAGTGAAGAAGGAGTAGGATAGCAGTCACAGGGAGTGGTGTAATAGACAGTAGGCACAGTGTTCACAGTATCGCAGTGTTCACTTGTTTTCCAAAGTGAATGAGCTTGGTGACCTTTAAATCTGTTCCTGCTGCTTCTGCAGTTTGTTTCTTACCCACTGCCACTCCACCCAAGCCACTGAACCTCAGTACATGTTCAGCACAGCACAATTCTGGAAGAGAGCTTTATATATGCAGTAAGTAGAGGAACTTTCTTTAAACTATTGTGTTTTGCTTTATTTGGATTCCAGTCTTGCCTGGGGTTTTTGATTGCTTTGGTAGCTCTTTTTTTTTTAATTATTTTTCCCTTTCTGTTTTGTTATTCAAGATACCATATCTAAAATAATTGTTTCTTATTAATCATGACTATCATCCTGACTAGTGTTGTTATGAGTTCTTCCTGCAGAGATTGGGACCCAGGGCTTGGTGCCTGGGTCAGCTAAGCAGGCCAGCAGAAACAGCTTGGAGGAGAATTGAGGTGCAAAGAATAAAAAAAAAAGTCTTGACCGAGGTTAGGAAACAAGAGAGTGCTAAAACCAAAACCTTTGGTCACTTAGACTCGTTGCAGAGTGCTGTCCCTTCCCATCACTTCTCTCGCAACTCCTCGCCACTCCTTTTCCACCTCTGCTGGGAGAGCATGGAGGAGGCAGAGAGGAGCTGCTGCCCTCTGCAGGCACCCCTGGCCTGGGCAGCCCTGTGGGGTGGCACCCCGAGTCCTGTATGCTTGACACCAGCACCTGATGACCCACCTAGGGTAAAACAGTGCTTGCAGTCCCTGTGAGTAAAATAAGAGTGACAACACATGCCTATCTGTTTCCTCAGTTGCTGGCTAGTGAGTTCGTGCTTGTTAAGAGCCTTAAAAATGAAAAGCATTGCCTGTCTGCTCAGATAGTGTTACATAAGCTACTGGTGAGCATGAAGTTCCTGCTGAATGTGTGTGGGGAGATGGCATTTTAAATATCTAGCCTCTATGACTTTGTCCATATCACCATAGGACTGAGTTTAAATTAAAAAGAAAAGAACCTCTGTATTTGCAGTAGAAAGTGAGCTCTCCATTTCTTGTCAAGAAATATGATTTTCTTTTTGTTCATGCTCCCCTAATCTATGAAGTCCAAGTGGACTGGGACATTTCCAGAGGTGCTACACAGGGAGCTGTTTCTTAGGGGAAGTCTGACAACAATTTTATTTCTGCTCCTTTACTATGGAGGAGAACAAACAGTTAGACTGGGTCATTTGAAAATTTCAGAGTGCCCTCTGCATTCTAGAAAAGTGACTGAAGTGCCTACATATTATTACTGTACAATATTACAATTACTTACATAGAGTTAGCAAACCATCAAGTTTATGTCAGTGTAGTTAGAATTTAAATAATTTCTGTATTTTGAGAAGATTTTGCTGGAAACTAATCCAGCATGATGGGCCGATGCTGCTTTTCTGAGTTATACATCCCATATGTGCAAATTTGAGGGACATATGAGGGCAAATATAAAAGATCATTCTATGTCCACAAAACACTCAAAATATATTTTGCTTTTGTAAAATTACTTTGATCGATTATTAAAAAACGCCTTTCACAAGGACATAGAAAATTCAGGTAATCTGGAAGTTAAAGTGCTAAGCAGGATGGCTTAACCTTCACAATGTAGCCAGCTTTGGTGCTTTAAGATACTAATGCCTACATCTGCCCATTTGTTCTCAGCTGTCTGCTCTGAGGGATCACCACCCTAAAAGAGCGCAACATCTAAGCCCTAGACACCAGCCTCTGGGCAAAGTGGCCTGGCTGGGTTTAACAGCCCTCATGGCACAGTCGAAGGTGGCTGCTTGTGTTCAGGAAAAGCACCCCGTGGGGGAAGCTCAGTTAGATGGGCAGTAGCTGCCTGCAGAAAAAGCCTACACTGCAAGGGACAGCTAGGAAATGGTAATGTTTTAAGCCATTACAGCTGTTTCCAAATAAACCCAGGCTTAGATCACAGCCAGAAAAAATGTTTCAGCTGTCCCCCAGACCAGATTATCCCCCAGACTACTGACACCACTAACTCATCCCTCCATATTCTGCCACTAACGGGCTGGTTGGTTTTCTCATTCGTACCAATTTCACAGAACAGAGGAGCTGAGCTGTAAGAGCACTCAAGCGGCAAAACAGCAGCAAACAGCTGGGATGATAGTCTTTCAATCCAGCTCATCAGAAGTGCTCACCTGACTTCTCTTTACAAAGCAGACCGAATGACTAAGGCAGCAGAAGAGCTGATGTGACTGGTGGTGGTAGCAGACATGACTTCAGCTGCAGTCAGCGGGTGCAGGAGGTACCGGGCCGTGTGACTAACAGGCTGACAGGGATAAGGCCATCCCCTGATGGCCAGAGGTGTGACTGCTTCCCACACTGCTGCTGCGGTTGCTCGCAGGCTCCTGTGATCACCTACACCTCTTGCAGCATGGCAGCAGCTGATCTGGAAGGGCTCGGCACATAGAAAAGCTGAGGCCACGTGTGTGGTTGAACTGGGGAGACCTGCTGCCAGGGGCGCTCTCTGGCAGACAGCAGGGTGGTATGAACCAAAGGGTGAGGGAGGTGAAGCCGCCCCCACCCCTCAGATCAATACTGAGGAACACCCCACAGTGGCTGTTGTTCTCAGCTGGTCACCCGTAATAACCCTGGTCAGAAGAGCAGATACTGTCAGAGGCGAGCTCCCTCACAGGTCACCTCTGAGTCACCTCAGTGAGTCACCTCTGCCTGGCCTTCCCTCTGGCTACAGAGCCCCCAGCTACAGAGCAGCGTAGGAAGGAGCAGCCTCCTTTCTGTAAGTCTTTATTCCATTGTCCCTCTGCCACTGGTCCCTCAACTTCTGCCCCAGCATGTCTTGTGCGTGCCAGGCACAGCCACCCAAGGGGTATCAGCCTGGCCAGGGTGCCCCAGCTGGCCACCTCTTGCCAAGGAGGACTGCTGACCATAAACAACTTAGGCAGTAAATCATTCCCTGGAGAGTAACAAGCAAACACACGGGAAGCCTGGCTTTTATCTGGTTTGCAGTAGGGTCTGAGAACAGTGGTCTGGCCTTGCCATTCCATGAGTTTAGATGGAAATGGGAAAAGGTGCAGCTTCTTCTGGGATGAGGGCAAAGCTGCAGGTCCCAGAGCCTGCCAGACTGCTCGGACCAGCCAGCACAGGGACAGTCTGGTGGGCAAGCTGAACCAATAAGCCCATCTGTTCCACTGAAGGGCAAAAAAAGCCTTTCATTTGGCTTGTGCTGCAGGTGCTGGTTCTGCCTAAGGATGTTCCTCCCCAGGGCTAAGCAGGGAAGAACGAATGGGCAGGGAACCAAGAGATCTAACATGGACAATAAAAGTAAATAGCACAAACACTTCACGATATCAAGAAGTGCAGAGAAGGATTCTATGCTTTCAGCCAGTCTCTCTGGGTCATACTGTCTCAGTGCAGGAAAAAAACCACGAAACAAAGCAGCCAGGTCATACAATTTTTATGAGGGCCTTCTGCCATTGTAGTAGCTGTTTAGTTTCACAAGTGGAGGAGTCACTTAGAACACAAGAAGGGCATTTCAAGCAAAGAAAATAATTTAGCAGAAATAAAATGCTCTTGTGCACATACTGCAATGAAGGAAGAAGTTCTGCTTCTCTATATAATGCAAACTTTCTTTTGTTATAATTGCCCATCTATCTAGAAGTCCTTTTAGCTTCATGTCCTTTTAAATCCCTTCCTTTTCTTTGCAGAACAAGCTGGCATTCAGCACCATAGGAAAGAATCCAAGCTCAGAGGCGTCTTTTTAGGGAGAAAGCTGTGAACACAGTTTCTCTCAAAGGAGAAATTGAGTGTTCAGGGCAGTTGGCTAGCTGTCACGCTTGTCCCTGCAGATGCACAAATGTAATACTAGCAAGGACCTTTTACATATTTTTTTCCATGCTTACGTTCGCTGTGACTTTTCCTGCTGGGTACAGGGTTGGAAGTTGGACTGACAAATAGACTGTGTGTTATTATAATCACATTTTTAAAATCCTCTGGAAGAGCATGTGGGTTTTGCATTTCACTCTAAAGCATTTCATCAGGCGGCTGAGTAGCACAACAGCAGTTACCATTAACAGTGCTTTTGTCTTTTTTGTAAAATGACAGAGCTGCAGTGCATGCAAATATCAAAAAAGTACAGCCAACTATTTCAGTATTTTGCAATTTCTGCATCTATTGTGCAATATTACATATATATATATATATATATGTATGAGCAACGAGCTGAAAGAATTAAACTAAAGAAATTCTTGAACATTTTTGTAGTTAGTCCCAAAGGGGTGGTTCCCCCAGTAGCTGGTGTGAATGTTGACTGAAGAGCAGGATTTCACTTCTGCAGAGTTAGAACCCAGAGAAGGACAGAAACCACCTTTTGTTTCCTGCCGGGCTCAGGCCTGGTTTTTCTTTTTTTTCAGTGTATTGTTGCTGAGACAGTTTGCTGGCCCTGAGGGAAGGTGGAGAGGAAGTGCAGCTGCTCAGGTGACAGAAGATCTTTGGCAGAACTGATGCAGAAGGATTGCTCTGGCAGGTCACATTCCATAGTTATTAGAATAGTTCACCCGGCATATTTTTTTGTCTTACACATTATTGTAATTTCTAACACTAACTGGATAAATTACTTAGCAACTTCTCACTGATACACCAATGGTGTATAATGGAGTGATTCTAACAGCCCATCATCCATACAATCCAGAACTATGGCAGCTGATTCCTGAAGGACACTAGAGAGATAAAAATCAGAGATGCCTCTGTGTCCATCTTGTACATATGTAATGAAAAGTTAAGTTAAACTCTACTGAATAATGTGCAAGAATTTGCCATACAGGAGCTAGCAAAACATCATTACACAGTGAGGTAAATTTGGCAAATACAGTCATCCAAAACACCTTTGGCATAGTTTAAAACCTGTTACTCTTTAGATTCGTTACTAGAGTTGCATATGCCAGTATATTTTACAAACAGGTCCCATTAAAGTACATGTAAGGTGTTCCTATAGGTATGTACAGATAAGAAATATATAGATAGCAACAAATAGCTTGAATAACACAACACCTGATTTTGCACCACAGTGCATGATGATACAAGTTTCAGAAAGGAAGGACATACAGGAATTCTAGGCAGAATAACTCACTTGAGAATCAGAATAAGACATGGAGAAACTTCCATCCTAGTATCTTTGAGGCAACAGTGCAGGCACAGGCTTGCATACAGGGCAGTGTCTTGCAATATTGCTGTTTTGTTTTAGAGAAAAAGTCTCCCAGAAGAGATCCTTTTCTGGTTGGAGCAGTATACGTTCTCTTTTTATAGTCTTCTCTGTGTTCAGGGGGGGACGACGACATTGAGGGAGGTTGTGTACTGATCAATACAATGACAGACCCACCTGTGATCTATCCCGCTCTCCTGGGCTGCAGACAGGGACCAGCTGGTGCCCTGAGGAGGTGCAGCTATGACTGACTGGTGCTTGCACAAGCCACACTGGGGTGAGAAGAGTCTGGTTGCTTCTCTGGGTAAGGGTTGGCTGGGTTTTGATTCTGGGCATTACAGTAACCATATTTGCGATTTGGATTGGAGGAGTTTTAAGGAGTTTCTCTGGTGTTGAGGCTGCCAACACAGAACAGGAGGGACAGAATTTTAACCTAGCAGTATTAATTTGCATCTGAAATACAAATACAAGTCAGAAGTAACATATGATAACAAAGAAAACTTATCTGTACCACTCCAGATGTCAGCTTTCAAACCCTGTATCCTGGAATGAGAAAATCTCCCAGAGGCCCAAACCAGCACTTGATTTGCTTCCTATTACAGTTTTGGACACAAGGCTCAGACTAGGAACTGACCAAAATTGTTATTTATTTAACACAATGTAGCAAATGAAAAAATCCAGCCAGATTATCCATTGTTTTAGAAAGGAAAGTGCTGATTTCTGTCCCAAAGAACCAACTGTCTAAAAGGTAAAACATACTGAGTGGATAAATTCAATAAATAAATCAGACCGGGGTAGACAAGAGCAGGAAATGCAGGCAATTAGTTAAAGCTTGTCTGCATTCAATAAGGAACACTTTCCATATTTTTCCAATTATTTAGTTTATGAGATCGCAGCGGGGGTCACTTTAAAAGGAAATAAAATTTTTGCCTGGTGAACCTGCACTTTTGGAAGTTCAATCAATTTCAATACAGTTGCTTTGTGCATCATGCTTAAAGTAAGAGTGATAGCGGAGGAGGAGGAGGAATGCCTAGAACAGCTCCTGTCATTCTCTGTCGCCGTGGAGAGGCAAACTCCTGGGAGTAGAGAACGGCAGATTCAAGAGGCAATGTTGCATATTGATCTCTGTGGACATGCCCTGCTAACTGCCAAGGTCTGCCTTTCTTTTTTTAGCAGCTTAACATGGCTTTTAGAAGCATAAATATAGCTGCACACATAGTGAGAAGCTATTTTTGAACATTTTGGTCACTGCTAAATACAGAATTGCTAACCCAAGCATTCAGAAGTCATGATTCAGGTCCCCAGAATGAGAAGGCTCACCTAAGTATGTAGATCTCTTTTTATTTGCTGTGTGTTTGCTTTGCTTAGCGAAACTTCAGAATATTTCTGGATTGCGTCTTTAGGGACTTTGCTTCAGAACTGAAGATAGACATTTCATCTGAGTTTTTATTTGCTTCTAATTCACATGGCTCCTGGGGCTGGGACTTAAAATTTCTTCCTAATGCTCTGAGAGAAGTGGAAATCTTGGTAAACATCGTAAAATAATTCTTCTGCATCACGGTCTTACCTCTTGTTAGTGCTTTGAGAACAGTCAAGAGACTTTCTTTGCTTATTTGCCATACTGGTAGCTGAAATTTCTTTAATCAAAACCAGGAATGTCACCAGTGAGTGGACAGAGCAGTAGAGGACTGAGGCACCATTCATCTCCCACCTTCCCTTGTTTTCAGAGCCGTGATCTAAGGGGAGCACAGTGGCTCCCTGTACAGGGGTGACATTAGGCAACCCACGGTAGAACAGCAGCAACCTTCGGAGTGAGGCGCTTGCTCATGCAGCATAAATACGTCATGAACGTCACACTGCACACAAATATCATGGCACAAATGTCAAATACTCCAAGGAATACTTACAACAGGCATTAGCTTAAACTTGTTTGATGAATGTTTTGCACAAGTAATTCCAATTTGTGACGCATTTGGGAGGGTTTTTTTGTTTTGCAATTTTAAAAGCTGTTAATAGGCTGCTCATAAGCAGAACAAGGATCTAACTTTGTTCAGTGAAATGGAAATAATAAATTGTTTGTCCAGTTCTAACCTTAAGCCCAATATGATTTAGTACATCCTCAGCCCTGACTCCCCAGCAAATTTTAAACTTGGCCAATGTTGCTAGCAACTGAGACTTCCTGCAAGAATAGTTTATTGTCCTCCTTCACTTGAAAGAATCCATTTTTAAGCAATCAGTGTCATAAGAGCTGGTGACTGTTTCATTTCTAAGAGCACTTGGAAATATATTTTTGTGGATGAGACACCCTTTATTCACTATTGTATTTTTCCTGGAAACACCTCAAAACTAAATTCATACACAGTGAATACATTGGCCTTTTCAATAGTACAGATGAGCAAACTTCCCTTCTATATAACACGTTTAACAACCTTTTCTGTTGCAAGACTCGCAACTGCTCTTTGCTGAAAATTACCAAACTTATCCTAGCACCATAATACCTGATTATTGGTTTAGTAGCCATTCACCAAATACCTGTTCTATCCTACTTGCTCTTGTGAATTCTTTGCGTTGTCTTACAGGGGCATCCTTTTGCCTAAATAAATTAATTAAATGTATTTCTGTAAAAATACAGTAATAATGCCAGGTTATTTTTGTCTGTAGCTCTCAAAGACGGCTGTGTATCAGTTTTACCCTCCCCCCTGCTTAAAAGCTTCAGAGTCTGCTTGGTACCTGTGAAGGAACAAATAGTCTGACGGGGAAGGGCACGGGCAGGGCTTGCATCACACTGACCCGTTCCTGCTTGTTGAGCCAGCTAGGCAGCCCGACTCAGAGGTTACACCTTCCTGAAACAGGTGTAACTTGAATGCTCCTCCAGCCATACTGGGGAGCTTGGGGGGAAGAACCAGGGTCCCCAAACAATTTCTTCTGGGTTTTTTTCTTTCTGTGGCTGAGTGTTGACATCCAACCAAGAGGCAGAGCACCTCCCTGGTCACACAGTTTGTACCCCTACACTTGCAGACAGCAGGTAGCATGTAGCAGGGTCATGACTCATACCACAGCAACCTGAAAGTCAAGTCAGTATGGGCCATGCGCTCTGCTGCTGCCCATGGAGGTACTGGGATGGTGCACTCGGGCAAGGCAGAGAGGAGCAGACAAGTGCAACTCCCCTCCAGGCTCATGGCAGGTCAGGGCTCCGCAGAGCAGGAGCAAAGAGGCCTGCAGCAAAAATGAGCTGGTCTGGGGTATGTCTGGCCTTCTGTTGTGAGCTCGTCTTCCTGCAGAGCCAGGGGGATTTCTCGTCAGGTCACTGAGCTGAATTTGCAGCTCTTTGATTTTGCAAATGTTTTCTTTAGGGTTTAGCCCTACCAAATGCAGATTAAACGCATAGTTACATACCCTTGCAAAGACGTTCAGCAACACTGAACAACTCCCTCTGTGCTTTTGCATTTCACCCAGAAAATGAAAAACAGGTTAGCTCTGTATCCTTCTGACTTGGATGGGGCTTAAGAGTTTGAAAAAATGTCTTTCCTGATCTAGCACTTTAAGGAAATACATGAACCTTGAATATCAAGGGTTTCTGGTGGCTCTAAGGAGAACACCCAGGCTTTTGTTTATAGACAAGAAATCTGGGTACTGCTCTGCTAATAGATTTGGCAGACGGGGAGCATGCAGCTGGATCAGCATTCAACAGCTAAACTGTGCAGTCTGTTCCTTAGACAATTCTTTGCCCTTGGCAAAAAAAAAAAAAAAAAAGGTGCATCTTCCTGGCACTGAAACTGGATCTTATTTTATTGATAAGAATAAAATTTTTTTTCTACTTGTCTGCACAATAGATGAGACTTTCACAGTAAGCTAATCATGCGTGTACGATGTATGACAGTAGCAGCTCTATTATTGATTTAGTTATACAAAAATGCACACTTTATTATACTTTTATGCTGCAATGGGAAGAGATTCAATTATGCTCATAAGCACTGTTGGAGCTGTATTTATAGTTCTGCCAGTTTCCCCCTGATATAAATACACCAAGAAACCTTTTTCAGCTAGGTAGATCTAACAGAAATTATGATCACTCTGAGTGAGAATGCTTTGGAACAAAGTGCCATGTAATTCAAGCATATGGAGAAAAATCAAGCAATAGACAGAGGTGAGAAGCAGGTTCATAAATGCATAATAAGAAATTACATAAATTAAAGCTCTATAACCCTATTAGTTATTTTTAAGGCAGACTTTTCACTTTGGGAAAAAAAAATCAGCTAAATTCAGTGCAGTCGACCATTGCTAAATGAATACTAAACCAGGTTAGTGTAAGGCTCAAGTCACACTACACAGGCAGCTCCTACAGCATCCTCTTCTTTCTGCTATCCAGCCTTTCTAGATCTCTTGTATATCAGTACGATTACTAACAGAAGCCACCGTTAAATATTACATCTGGATGTGCCCTGTCATGGCTGTATTTGTCCGTATCTAAGGATATTTTGTAATTTCCCCTCCACCCCTATTATAAACCAGCAATGTTATATTTCTAAATTAAAAAAAAAATAAAAGCAAAGGATGAAGTATGTTAAAAAGTGCCTGTTGGAAAACTTAGAGGATTTCCCTTGTAACATCACAGAGGTAAGCTGGCTGATTCTCTATGTAGCTCTGACAGTATCTTTCAGATTACTTTTATATGCAAATAGCCACATTTTCATAATCAGCTTCTAGGGCTCTGATGACCAATATGAATTCAACTGATTTATGTTGAATCTTCATATTTATGCACGAATATAAGGCTCTGTGGATGTCAAGCTAGTAATCAGATTCAATTCTGCTTTGCATTAAAAATTGCAAATAGTTTAATATGAAGAAAACTTGTCAGTGCACTCTAGTTACTGAGCTGTGGACTGAAACCTGATGATCAAAACCAAAAAGAATTCAATGACATATTTAAAAGGCTGGTTGCTTGTTACTGGTTTCTCAGGCAGAAATCTTTTAAGTTCACTTAAAGAGCACTTGACCTTACAGTTCACAGGAAACTGGACTCTGTGCTGACAACACTACAAGCTGTGACTGTGACACCTACAACTTGCAGCTTTCTAGGAGACTCATATTCACTGCATTACATCAGAGAGTAATTTTATTAGCTCTGCCCTTACCCACTTTAGACAAGTGATGAGGTAGGCAAAATATCCCTTCCTGAACTCTATGATGTGAGCTGGTTACTTGAGGGAGAGAGATCCATTCACAGTTAAATCCTCTTATTCCACACTCTGATTGGCAGGCTGTTGTGCATACGACAAGGAGGTTTGGAATAGCTGCAATAAACATAACATGAAATGTAACACTGAAAAATATTTGTGATATAAATAGATTTTAGGTACTTGTGGCACTAAACATGCATACAGGTTATTTTCAAATACAAGCAGTGGGATAACTAAAATATATCAGAGAGCTCAGCTGAGGTGCAGTGCCATGAATGGGGAATAGCATAGAGCCAGTTCGTCTCTTGGTTGGACAAACCTCACCCAGGGAAAGCCACTGTTGAAATCAGAGTCTAAAGTTTTCAGAACCTGACTTTGTATGAATGACTAAGGGTGTCATCTTCGCTTCTTGCAGTGCAGTAAACCTGATCACATCACATCAAATGACAAGCTCAATCTATTTGACATGTAAAATGCAATGGTTTATAATTTGGGGATTCTATAATTATATATATTATGAATATTGCTATTTTGTATCACTTGAAGTCATTGTTAATGTAAATTGTTCTTTAAAAGTTTCTTAAAACAATTAACCTACACTAAGTATAAAATCCAAAGAAAAGGTGGTATGATCACCCTGGATGTAACACTTCATTCGTAAGAAATGACACAACTTTGGGAAGGAGGAGAATCCAGATAGACCTTCTTTGTGCACCTTCTTCTGACAGGACGTTACAATTTAATATGCTGCAGTGGCTACTTAACAGCAGTGTGAATGATATATTTCAGAATAACACTTCGTACTTCCAACTGTTACTTGTACAAAGTCCATAATTAAAAAAAAAACAACAAAATTTGTTACAAAATGAAATATAAAACCAAAAGTTTTGTTGTGCTTTTTGCTTTTAAACAGTCGTATTTCCTAATGAACTTTCTGTATTAGAGGTGGCTTGTAATTGGAAAGTATTTATGAGATCGATCACAAAATAGTTGAAGAGGAAAGGGTTGTCGTCTCATCCCAGTCCTCTGCTTAAGGCACAGTAAGCAGGAGTGGGTTGCTCAGGACTACATTCAGTTGGCATTTGAATATCTCCAACCTCTCTGAGCAACCTATGCCATTGTTTGACCACCCTCATGGTAAGGAAAGGTTTTTTTCATGTTTTAACAGAATTTCCTGTGGTTTAGTTTGTTCCCATTGCCTTTTGTCCTTTCACTGGACACCACTAGGAAGAGCCTGGCTCCATCTTCTTTACTAGCCCCCATCAAGTAATGATAAGATACCTCCTAAGCCTTCTCTTCTCCAGGCTGAACAATCCCAGCTCTCAGCCTTTACTCAGGCGTCAGATGCCCCACACCCTTCATCATCTTTGTGGTCCTTCACTGGACTCACTCCAGTATGTCCATGTCTCTTTGTTGCTGAGGAGTCCAGAACTCAGCTGTCATCTGGAGGAGTTTTATAGAAGTGTAAATATTACATTTTAATGCAAAAATTTTAACGGAAGTACTGTTCTTGAAATTTTAAGTCCAGATAGGAATAGTTAGTCCTATTCTTACACTGACTTTAACTGTCCTCTTAGAAATATAGTATGTATTAAAGTCATCTTCCATAGCTTATACAATACATATCTTCTCATTCCACAAATAGTCATCTACGCCTGATGAAGATAATGAGACACCGCCTCAGACAGATGGACTGTAGCTCAACTGTCCATCTAAAGCGTTAGTGTCCACCTAACAAGTTCATTAGAAGATAAATAAGCCTGTGATCTCATCTCAGGCAGGTTACGGTTATGCAACACGTGATGAAGTTTTGTAACTGACCCACACTGAATGCTTCCAACAGGTGAACAAGCAAGCTCTACTCAGCAATCCTTTTCCAGTACTACTGGCAGAATAATGCCTGCTCACCTTGTTGAAAACTGGGTGCAAAATCTGCAGATAAACATTCTTTTCCTAGCTCTGTATGCTGCAACATCCCTGTGTCGTTAGAAAGCTGGAGCCTTTTGACTCCGGTATATTTTATGTTAGTATCTTAATGTCTAGGCTAAGTAGTAGGGCTCATTGAATGGTGTTTCTGCTGACATTAAGGGTAAAGAAAATTTCTCTGACTTCAGACTATCTGTAAAGAGCAGAAATAGGACTCAAACTTGCCATAGCATTCAGCCTGTAAGAGAGGAAGAACTGGGAATGGCAGATCCTCAACTTCAACGAGGTCATCTTGTTCTCCATTAACACACTATCTCATTCTGTTTTCCCTGGGTAGAAACAAGAACTAACAAAATTTTGACAGCTATCTTTGTGTTTCTGGTCATCACCACAGTTGAGAGCAAATGCTGGGGAAGTAAATGGCTTCAGAGTGCAATTTAGAGTTAAAATAGCTACTCTTAATAAACAAAGCCCACTGTATTCTCACAGCCATAGCGAATCCACCCAAAGATGCTGATAGCATCTTTCATAAAAGAGCATTTTCAAAAGCATTCACACAAAAGCAAAATAGTTACAAGTTATGTTCAGGTTTCGTAATATTTTAACATCCTAATTGGCTAAAAATCAGTGACATCACTTTGGTTTTTGTCTCAAGCAGAACAGAGGTTTTGTCTCAAGTGAAACAGTGATACCATATTGATGTGACTGACTCTATACCCACAGAGATAATGGGAACTTTATCTTCATCTTTTAAGCCAAAACAATATCAACATCTCACACTTGTTAACAGATACTATTGCCTCAGGTTCTGCTACTGAACATTCCTTTGGCAGATGCACTAGCAATAACTATTTTGCTAATATTCTGCCCTTCCCTGAGCATTAGTGTGGTAGTGCCTGAAAACCACTAACTGTGCTGGCCTTAGACTGAGATGAATTTTCACCTGGATTGCCTGTCTATACATGGTTATATCGGCAAATGATTTTTTTCTCCAGGTGCTCTTCATCTCAACTATTTCAATGCCACTTCACTGGGATTTTTGGAACTTTGATTTATAGGAAAAAAAGAAGGAAAACTATTCTTTTTTTTTTTTTTTTCCTTAGGAATGAAAGAACATAAATGGGATTCCAAATTATTAACTGCATTTTGTCCAATTTTTTACAAAAACCTTTCTTGGCTGGAATCTGAATCTGGAAAGTATTGGTCCATTGTGAAGATTTTTGGAAAACTGTGGGCCTAGGAAAAAAAAGATAAATGATGCACTGCCTCACACTTTCACTAGGGTCATTGCTATGGTAATAAAAAATACTTACATTAAAATAAAACCTATCAATATTTTTCATGTTTTCCCAACATTCCTTTTCCTTTGTCAAAAATGTCATGGATACATGGATAAATCTAAACCACGTTAGCCAGCACAGTAAAATTAGATTCTGTTTCACTTGTCTGGAACATCTTTTCCCAACAACAACTAAAAAAGAAGGATCTGTTTTGCCATGTGTGGGATAATAGGCATACATAAATCTTCACAGGGCATCCAACGGCACAGGCAAAACTGGCAAAACTTTTCCAAGTCATCTACAGACCTAGTTCTGCTGGTTCTGTGCAGACTCTGCAACCGTGCTGGGTGCATGTGGACAAATGGGTGAGAGGAAGAAAGATGTTAGAAAAAAGTATAACTGGGGTAAAATCTGTGCTCATTGCAAGTATAAACTTCTGTAGAGTTCCCTAAGAAGATTCTGCAGCCATAGAAGAAAAACTCTCAACAATCTGATTTCCCATCTTTGTACCAGAAACATTTATTCTGGAATAATTGTATCCCTTTACTTCCATGGTAGATGTTAATCCTTCCGAGTTCCTTATTTTGGCTAATATTCAGTCTAATTCTAAAGACATACATGCCAGTGCTGAAATATTACAGTTATGAATTTAAAGATGAAAATATGGGAAATCTCTAGTCAGAAGTCACACGATGCTTCAGTAACTTTGGTCACGGTTCAGGCAGTCAGCTTGGCATTGCTTTTGATTCTGATCCATGTTATTTGAACCTATATCCATCCTTAGGGGAGATCAAAATGTAGAGTACTTGAGGGCAAGCTTCAGAAAGGCGATGAGCATAAATACATTTGATACAGCATTACTTCTTACTCACAAATGCATGAAGGCCCTGCTGGATAAATCCTGAAACCCTTAGAGAAAGGCTGCCTATTTTATGGATCTTATAAATAGCACAGTTGAGGTCACTGGGATAATTAATTTTCTTTTGTTTAATCCAACCTCCTATGTTTCTAGGGTGATAGGAATGTTTAGATCATCCACTGTACCTGCTACTTGGTCTCCTCAGTCCCAAACAAACGCAAGCCTCCCTGAACAATTTGTAGAGTCTCCAGGCTAATGAGATGAGCAGAGAGGTGCTTACGCAGGCAAGAAAAAAAGTCAGAGGAAACAGGCTAAGAAACCTGCCTCAGTCAAGCAAACCAACAGGCATAATACATTGCCTCACAATTTATCATGGGGGCAACAACCAGTATGTATTTATAATGTCCCTGGAGGTGCTAGGGATCTCTCGTGGCAGTGGGAGGTACTGAGTAGGGCAGCCAAACGCTGTGTGATACCTGCAGATCAGCAGTGTTCTGATTCTTCACAGAAGGATATGTGAAGTCCATCCTACAAAATGGATAGGGAGAAAAGACTTTAAAATCCTACAGAATATAGAATTTTTGCTTGGTTGAAGTTCTCTGGGGAGGGAAGAGAAAAGAAGAAATGGGGGAAGGAGCTGTTAATCTTGTGCTGTCCAGCTTTTCATAGCTCTTGAGAGATTCCAGCACTGTCCTTTATGGTTCTCCATTATTTTTGTCTAGGACGGTTTCAGAAGTAGTGTCATTCATAATTGCCATCTATGACTCTTTTTGAACTGCCTCACAGGAGTGCTAAATGCGCGGAGGCTACCTCTTCTGTCGCTGCTCAACAGAGAATGTCACACGGGTCTCAGCTCCCTAATACTGGGGTCATAAACTGGATTCCTCAGCAGGCTGTAGCTGGAGACGCTGCTGCTGCCAGGAAAGCAGATCAGCTCACATCATTCAGCAGTTATTTCAAGTGCTGTGTGCTATGTTTCCTAGCATGGATGTGTCTTAAAATAAGCATTAGTACCTGTGAAGACAAGGAAATGCAACACAATTATAGAAATAATGGCAGGGGTCAATAAGACTCAAATGAGAATAAAAAACCTCTGAATGCATTGAGATAATGTCAAGTGGCAGGTGATTATCTCTTTAAAGTGCTTTATACTGTGGGAAATATGTAAGTACTTAGAGGGATGAAAATAGTTATGTTCACAGTGAGGCAATACCTTTTTTTAAAGTAATGAAGTGGGCAGAAATGTAAGTTTAAGATAAAAACTGAAAGAACTGCAGAATTGGAGACAACTGGAAGTTGTAGAATGAGTTACTGTCTTGCTATCCTCTAGTTAGGGGGGCATCACAACCAGTGGAGAAAATCTTATTCCCTATTGCTGTTCACCAGAACCAAGCCACCAACAGGATTACACCACGAAACTCACCTTGCGAATGTGTGAGTGTTAAATTATTCCAGATGATTCAGAGCAGGAGGAAATGGATCGTATAAACATTTTTATATATGAGTAACTGTTCTCCCAGGGTTGTCCCATTGACTTCAGCACCCCTGTTATGTAAGTGAACTGATGTGTATATAAATGTTTGCAGGGATTACATGAAATGAAGATTAACATTTTCTCATGGCTGCTTGTAAGTCCATGCAGTGATGCAACAGCCAGGAACTGCTGGAGCAATGGGCTGTGAGTGACTACTCACACTTTATAGAAAGATCTGTTGGAAGGAGGGGAGATGGACAGTAGCTGTAGAAGATATCCCTGAGCAGGGAACTTTGATATAGATCTCACAGCTGTGTTCTGCTGGGATAACGCAGCTGCTGGGAGGCGGATTTAGGAAGAATCTCAGATGCACAACCAGATATTTTAAAATATATAGCCTGGAACATCCTTTTGCTTTCTCGGCTGATGAAATGAAATAGCATCACTTTAAAACTTTTGATGTGAGCAAGTGTTCAAACTTGCAAGATGCTTGAAAACACAGAGCGTTACATGGAACAATGCAGTAAAATGCGCTGTCAGGCACACACAGAAGATAGATGGATATGGTCTGGGTCTGCAAACACGGTTTCAGTGGATGGGCCCCAATTTTTCTGTGGAGCTTCTTTGACCATGAAATTACGATACTGAACACAAATGCAAACAAGCACTTCAGTGGTCTTGGTCTTGTTTATAAATGTCCCGCAGCTGCGTGTGTCTATTCTGCAGCTGGGGAAGGAAGTGCAGTGTGATTTAGCAGGACCCAAGCTGGCTTTAAGCAAGTCTACTCTGTTGTTGATAATTGAGTTCGAGCAGCACTACATTCAGCGAGGCGTCAGTTCCCAGGGAGATATGAGCTACTGTCTGTGCAAGAGACTGTTACAATACATGTGTTGACTCAGAAACATTTTCAGTCTCTTTATATCGAAGGACAATCAGATCTATCTCCAGTGTCTAGGTACCATTGAATACCAGCCAGTGGTTTTATCTATGCCTAGCTCTGCAGACATTAAGCTCAAAGACAACCTCCACACCGTAGAAGCAGAGATGCTTTGAGCACAACCAAGGTTTACACTTCTCTTATGTGGGTCATGCCATTTTAATAATGTCAGGGGCGGTGTTACACACACTTGCTTTTTAGGACAGGAAGTATCAGAAAAAAAAAAAAAAGGCAGTTCAGGTGATAAGACAATAATCCTAGGAATGCTTCTGACCTCATGCTACTCTTACTAACAAATGCTCCTTTAATAGTGATGAGTTAATGACATCAAGCCCTATGTGATCCGACATGCAGCATGTGAGATGACAGTGTTTAGACAGAAATACTCCACCTCTGTCAAGCTGGCTGGCTCCTGTTAGAGCATGGGTGTTGCACCACGCTGCTGAACGAGCTCTGGCAGCTATCGTGCAAGCTTCTGAGGTGAATGAATCACGGCAGTAACGGGTGATTGAACAGGGATATATACAGCATGACTCCTTAGTTTCTTTCAGAGGTTCCCACTTCAAATCAATTGCAGCAAGGCTCAAGCTACACAACATCGAAAACTGAGTTTGGTTTCTTTCAAAAAAAAAACCCCACCCCAACCTGATCTCCTGTGAAAACAACAAAACTGTAGATGGAAGAATCTGCATATTTCCAGGTAGAAATACGGCTTGGTATTTTATTTTGGTTCTGGAGTAGCTAAGCTGCAATATCTACATTAGAAAGAAATGGTGTCAGATTGTCTTCTAGATATTAAATGCAGGTATTATTCATGTTTTACTCTTCATTGCTTATTCCAGAAGAGCATTTCTAACCTGTGAACAAGAAAAAATGGAAATTCTATCTTCACCACATTTAATTTGATCTAGACTAGCTGTATTTTACAGGCTACTTTCCAGTGTTTACTGCAGGAAGTGGGACTATGTCTAATTAACTTTGCTTTTACTTTTAAACAGCTTTTAGTGCAATTGAAATAAATCATTTATTGGAAGGTAAAACTAAATCTACAAGGCTGGTTTTGATGAGAATTTCATTTTTGCATGTAGTTCAGATTGAAGAACCATCCAATTTCTGTGTTTCATTAACTGGTTAAAAAAAAAAAAAAGAACAAGCTGTGCCTTTGCACAACATTCATAATGTGAAATAAAAGTTTGGACTTATGACAGGTACTGGGAGAAAAATTTTGAAAGATATTCTTATAACATATTTATTACCTGCATGGACCCAATCTTTTTTTTTCTTCCTTGGTATTTTTTGGATTAGAAATGAGCTGTAGAGCTCACTAATGACAAAAGCACAGCTGCGTTTACAATTCTGTCTGATACTTGTGATGAAATGAGGAGAGAGAAATAACAGACTCTATGTCCCAGCAGTAGATTGAAATGTAAAAGGTAGTTACAGTAGAAATTGTAGAAAAACAATTTGCAAGAACAATTTTTGTTATGAGAGTTCTATTGCTGTCTCTTAAATTTTTATTGCGAGTTCTAGGACTGCTGGTGTAATAAAAGGCATGGAATAAAAAGCAATTCCTAAGCAATCACAGTACCTGTACATGGTAGGTGAGAAAAAGAAGAAAATTTACCCTCAAACTTCAGAAAGCAGAAGATGAGCTAGAAAAACTTTGACACCTAGAATTTTGGTGTCACGGTTTTGCAACCCAGGGCAATAAAATCCATAATCATTACTAATATTTTAACTCAATTTTTCTGACAGTTTAAGAGATAATTTATTATGATATCTGTTTTAATTTTGTGCCTTCTCCTGTTCCAGTAGTGGAACCAGGGTAAACAGTTTATCAGTTTCCATGCACCTGTGCTCTGTTAATATATTTAGACTCAGAAACCGGCAGTCAGGGAGCCTTTGAAATGAAAGCACATTCCTTAAAAGAAGACAAAAATCATTAAAAGATTTTTTCGCGTATCAATTTTTGTAAGACCTCTGCAACGTCTTTAAATTTCGTCTTTGCTAAATACTCTCTCTCTATAGGCTCTGACAGTCTTGTGACATCTGCTTTTTCCTGTACTAACAGCCCCATATATTGCTGCATCTCTTTTCCTTTCCTTCCAAGTTCTCTGTAGGCCATTCATAAACCCCTCCTCTTAACAATGTTCTCCTTGACGCCAGGAGCCATGCTGCTCCCTCTGGCCTATTGCAGACAAAGAACTGCCATTGAATCCAACTGAGAGCCTTGTTCTGCTTAGCCAGCTATCTGTAGTTTTAGCATGCTCTCTATGGTATACCGCAAGAATGTGATACAACCCAATATCCTGGGTTGCCCTAAAGGGAGAGGGGAAGAGGCATGCAGGGAAGTTTGTTCTGGACCTCCTTGTTGGCAAGGCGGCAGCGAACCCCAATTTGCTTCAGTAAATCATCTTAATATTTACAGAAATTAGTGGCAGCGGGCAGTCCACCTTTTCCACCTTTGCCAAGGGACCCTGGGATGTCTGTGCATCCACATCATCATGCCACCACATCTGTGGCAAAAGGCAGTATCGCATTCTTTCCTAGTTAATAAAAACTTTCACCACTGCGCTGCTTGTTTTGATTGAAGCAAAGACGCTGAAACATTTTCCTGTGATTGTCAAACATAAAGACTTCTCTGCCCTGCAAATATCTGAAGAGATGCTGTCAGGTGGCAACCCATAACCCAGCTGAAAGCAATGCTAAAAACCATTGCTATGCAATTATTTCATCAGTGACATTGAGCCCTCGTTATCTGCAATCATACTTTTAAAAGTGTGTACTGTGAAAGAAGCAGCTTTGCTTTAGATAGAGAATTTGTGTTTTTATGGAGATGACAAGTAATTTATTAGGTTAGCAATTCAGAATTTCTAACGTTGATTTTCCTCATCTCTAGTTTCCATGTTTAGCTCACAAGAACAAATTAGTAGGAATGTATTGTTTGTATCTGCCATTAGAACTGCTTTTGGTTTTGGGCTTGGGCATTTGACCAAAAATCATTAATGTGCTAAATATTGCATTTCTCCATTATGTGAGGTTAACTTCAGTAATAATTCTGCACGTAACAGCTGAATGTCTTGATGCTTACGTGTCATGACTACCAGGGTTATGATGATACAGGTTATTCTTCTTGATGGATAGAAAACAGGGAACTGGCCTCCTGGATAATGTTATTCACCTGGTCCCACATTTTAATGAACTTATTGATCACAATGATAAATGCATAGTAGAAGCATCTTCTGCACTTCAGCTTTTTTTAAAAAAAAAAATCTTTTATTTCAAAGGGCCTATTAAAATCAATTTGTAGAAACCTTCTTAAACTTGGACAGGTACACGGACAACTTTATATCACGAACAGTGACTTCACACAACTGAATTTTAGTATCAGGCTAGAAACCTGTGTAAATTCCTCGTACAGTTAATTTTATGACTGAACGGAGCATAAAGCAGGATCTGGCACTGATTCCAGTCCAAGTTCAATTGTCACTCTTCAGAAAGAGCCTATACTGTTTTTAAACGCATCACTGATGCCAGGGTTTTATCCTCTGCTTCCAGTCCTGTGGATGAGGCTCTCTCTCACCAGTTGTAACCATTAAACAACTCTTGGCACTTTCCTGCCTCCGAAGGGCGTAAACGCCAGCGCTCCAGCCAAGCTGTAGCTCAGGAAATTGCATTTTTCCTCCCTGCGTTTATTTCCAAATGGATAACGTGGCTCCCGTTCCCCGCCCGAGGCCGATAACCAGCGCCGCTGGAGCCCTCAGAAAGTCTGGGACTGTAAAAGGAGACGAGCTGCTCCCTAGGCAGCAGAACAAGCGATGCCTGCTTATTTACTCATTTCTCTTCTGCGTGCAGAGCTGTGACCACCCCTGCCCGTTTTCCCCCTACCCTCTCCC
>VZTM01032904.1:101620-154788 GCA_013400555.1 Jacana jacana
CCCGCCGCCCCTTCAGCACCGCTCCGGCGCTGCCCACTCGCCCGCCGGGCACGGCCTCGGCAGCGCTGCCTTGCTGGGGCTGCGATTTTACCCTCCCCACCCCCCGCTCCATTTGGGATGCAAAAGCTCCATCTGCTGCCTCAGCGCTGCGGGAAAGCACCCACCGAATGGGAGAGTGCTGCGATAAGGAATCTCTCGTGGCTGCGGTGGGTACGGCGGTGTTTTGTGGACACTTTGCAATTAAAACCAGATCGTTTCCTTCCCCCCCCCTTCCCTTTAGTTGAACCGCAGGAGCAAGGGGGTGCAGCTGGGGCACTGGCCAGGCCAGCTCTGGGAGTCGGCGCTTCCCGGCGGTGGAGGTGTGGGGGGGACGGTGCTGGAGCCCCGCGGCGGGCGGGCAGTGTCACCCCCGCTCCTGGGCTGTGGCGAGCCGCTGTGATTAAAAGCCCCACCGCCTGCTTAGGAGGGTGTCATGCCTTCCCAGCAGCCGTGCTTAAAAGCAGGTCGTTCGGTTCTCGCTGGCGCAGCCGTGGGACAGCAGGGTCTCGGAGCATCGCTCCTGGCAGTGTTGCAATCGACATTTGTCAGAAGATGCAGGTTGGTTCTTTTTTTATGTTTTCAGAAGAAGAAAGCAAACCATAAAGTGCCACAGAGAGGGCTCGCGTTGTGCGATGCCTCGAGCTTTTTGCAACTGCTGGTCCCTCCTGGACGTGCCGACCTGCAGATGGGCTTTTTGCAAGTCTCCATCTGTGCCCTGCTGAGAGGGGGGGGGATGCAAATTACTTCATGGCTTAGTGTTTCCAACTGGCTGTGGAAGTGTTGCATAAGTCCAAGTTATTAGTTGCCTGGCAATTATTTCTCCTTTTAAAATAACATCCTGTTGATGCACTTCAGTTCTCACTGGGAGGCATTGAGGAAACGTTCTTTAAAAGACTTGTGCGATCAATTAGTACTGCAAGGCAGTAGTCAGGCTTGTTGCGTTCCGGGTGTGCTGTGCAAAAGAGCTTCGTGCTGTCACGTTCCTGAGCTCCTCCTTGGATATTGCAAGCTGCTCCTCTGCACTGCTGTAGCACAAGGGAAGCGGTGATGCGCTCCCCTTCGTACAGTGGCCATGGAGCTGGACGATGCCTGGTTTGAGCTTCTGTTAATGTATTTTAATGATTTGTTTTTCTTGCGTCATGAGACTGTCACAACCAGAAGGTATGTAGCAGTTAATTAGATTTAGCAGAAACATTATGAAATACAAATGCCAGTAGGGCAATTGAATATCTAAGCTTCCAAGTTCTTTTTTTACAGTGTCTGCAAAGAGGAATAGTGCAGGTTAAGCAGAAAATGATTTAAAATTAAGTTTGTACAACAGCATGACCCTAGACCTGGGCTGTCTTCATGTAGAAGAGCAATCTGCAGTGCCCGAATGGAAAGCACCCAGGCATTTCCTGTCTAGGGCCATTTCTGACCTCTGCTGGATTCTACTTGTTAAAAGTCAGTTTATGTGAGTCGGATGTGGGTGTGGATAGTGTGGTGGCAACTTTACCCGGCAAATGAAAATTGAATTAGTTATTTCAGAGTGAGCTGGTGGGTGGTAAGGAGATGTCTCAAAACAATTAGGTAGCCTTAATTTGTGTGGGGTAATGCATGTACTGCACTGTGATTCACTGCTGTGCACTTTGTGTATCAACTTCACATCTGCTTTAGAACAGAACTGCTCGTCTGGCTTTACATGGTACCTGCTTTTTCTTAAAAGCAAGACAAGAATAAAGTATGTGAAGTTTTTTCAACATGATTAAGTTGATTTAAATTTCGGAGTTATTAGGAGGTCAGAATCATGTTAAAGTCAGTGGGACTGTGCGCAGGCATGAGAATTTGAAATCCCTGTGGTGGCAGATAGCTTTTAATCCTGTTTGTAGAGTGTGAGCGTGTTCTTAGGATAAGGACTTCTGGCTAGCACTGAAGTGCATTGGTAGAATGAATTCTTTTTACATTAAATTGAATTCTGTTGCAGAAATTCTCAGTCATTCTCATGAGCAATATACCTACATGTGTTTAAAAAAGGAAGTTTATTGATTTCTTGTTGAGAGACTGTTTTGTGTGTTGGAAATCTCGTTCTTTTTGCAAGAATTCTGTGTCTTGTCAGAATATAAATGTAGCAGTACATTTTATAGCTATAAGGCAAGCATACAATATATTCATGGCTTTTTTTGAATTATACAGCCCTTAGTCCAAAACATTTGAGCGAGAATCCCTCTCTAAAAGCAGACTGGTTTTCCCAGGTTGTCTTTTCTTTCTTCAAGCATATGCTTTGGGGTGGAGAGTGAGAGGAGACAGCTCTAAACTGAAAAATACTTCGTAGAACTATGAGCAGATGTTGATTTTCAGATAGGATTGCACTTGGACATTGGACAGCCTGCTGTGGTTATGGATAAATGAAAAGATACTGCTAAAATGTTTTGGGAAGAATTCACATTTGAGTATCAATCCCTGTAACAAAGCAAACAGAAAGTTTTCAAGTTAAAATGTTTCCACTTTGATAATTTAGAATGCTAATTTTAAAAGGTACATGTTTGGTTCTTGTAGACTACGGCCTGTAGGCTTTAGATTTACCGAGCCCAATTTTAGGTTTTCCCAAGAATTTTCTGGCACAAAATCCACTATAGAGAAAAATGAGGCCTTAAGCATTTCCTTTGTTGGGATGCCAATCTTGGTGGCACTGCAAAAGCATGAGGAGCCGTAGGGCTACTCTTAACTTGTGCCTTGATTGCTCCTAGCCCTCTTTCTTCTGGCATAAATCCAGTGCAAGGGGTGAAGGAAGGAGCAAGGCTGTGAAGAAAGTAGGACAGAATAGTGGATAGGGTGAGGGCTTCCTCTGCACTGGGGAATTTTTCAGTGGTTGGTCTATCAGATTTGTTGGCTCAGTGGTGACAATGAATTGGGCTGTCAGTCCGCAGCATCTGTTGTTTGGGGGCAGCCTGAGGCCATGTCATGAATTGTGCTCAGCCTATTTTTCTGTTTGCCAAAGTAGCTGTGTGATTGATAGTGTATCAGCAGTGAAAGAGTTCAAAATTATTTTATTAATTTAGGATTCAGTGGGACAAATGCTACGTGTTTAGAGTTTTATCATAGGGTTGGGGTTTTTTTTGTGTGTGTATACATTTAAGTGAGGTAAGATGTAATCTCTGTTCTTCATGTATTGCATTTTCTTGTTTATATGTGCAAGGTTGGGATGAATGACTGATTGCTCCACCTACGCGCAAACACTCACAAAGTGCTAGTTGAGATGTCTTTGGCATTTGTAGCAGCAAGGATTAGTCTGCGTTGTGTGGCTGCTTGAGTTGTTTTTATGTCTGTTAATTAGTACTGTCTGTGTCAAGGTTGGTTTTACTATTATGTAAGCTAGTGATATTGGCCCTTGTGGAATGCAAACTGCTGTGATGAAAACCAGATCTACTGAATTTAAAGGAAAGGATAAGGGGTGTGCAGTAACTTTTATTTTAGGGAGCAAATTGAGATTTTTAGAGGCTTAGAAAGATTTGGCTTCCATGACAACCACCTTTCTTAAGTTACATACAAACTGTTCTTCTTTTAATCTGCATCTAAAATAGATTTAGAAGACAATTTTTTATGTTACCCGCTGCTAGTCAAGTAGTGTGCTGACCTCTGTCAGCACAGGAAGATAGGGGTATCTCAGCTCATATTTCTTCAGCTGTGTAGCTGGATTTGCTGTTGTGTAGGGCCATTTATATTTGCAGGTCTGTTATGTTCCTTAAGTTTTCTTCCGCTCTCAAGCATTAATTGCATCAGTGCTGTTTAGCCTGTAATCTATTAACTAATTTTGGTATTTTAAAAAATAACTTAGAAGCTCATTTGTTTAAAGAGCTGATAATTGTCCAATGCTCATCCTTGGCTGACTGCAAACATAAAGCCAAACCGGAATGTTTACTCTTAACACCCGAGTTTGAGCTTTACTGAGTTGCTGAATGTTCACTCGTGTCCAGTCCAAGAACCCTGTAAGTGAAATCACATCAGCTGGCCCTGAACCTTGGTCAGGCTTATTCTGGAGCTAGACAAAATGGGATATAACTTTATTGCCCTGATGAATGTCTCCTGCTGTCAGAGGGTAGAAGGAGAACATTCATTCTGTTCCTTCTGTGCCCTGCTAACATCTAATGGTATAGACTGCTGTGTGTTGCTTTCTGATGTGGTATACAGGTGTGATTTATCCTGCCTTTGGCCTACGTGTGCTGCTGGCTTACTTGCTGCTGGCTTCTCCTAGAGCAGCATTTGTAAAGGTTTTTACCATATTAGCTATAAACACCTGTCCATTAAGTGGTAACAAGGCCACAGTTATATGTGCTTCTGCTACTTCTGGGTGCACCGTAGAGCTCTCCATGAACATGTCCACTAGGCATTTGGGATGCTCCAAATAGTGCAGAATACTTCAACTCCATTGTGTTGCCAGGTTTTCCAGAAGTTGGAGACGAGTAGTCCAGCATCCAGTGCTTAGGCACCAGCCTTCACTAAAAACGTATTTAAATTTTAATGCTTCACCCTCAGGGTTCTTGTAGACTTTGACTTCATCTAAAAGATGAACTGATAATTTGGGATCAAAATGAGTTGGTAGCTTTTTCTTACCTAGGAATGGAACTTTCTGCCAGAAGTGTTAAGTTTGTGCACAGGAGAGTGGGGGAAGAATGGCTGTTACAGATCTTGTTGTCTTTTATCTTAGGTCTGTGTCTTACCCAGTTTATCACTCGTATCTTTATAGCTGAGCCTAGCAGCCTGATGCTTCCTGTTGTAGTATCTCTTTTCCCAGTTGTATGTAACTTTTCCTGGTGTGGATTAAATTTTCCTGAAAATCCATCCAGATTTGTTAGTATAGATTTTTCATAAGTAGTTCTTAATTAAATATACTTTATTTTTTTGAGTGTGTAGCTTGAATAGCTTGAGACCTTGGAGTCTGATTTGTACAGAACTTAACTGCAAAACACTTATGCTTTGGATATACACTGCACTGTGTAATGCTCAACCGTCTTTATTTTAGTGATGAAAACATATTTCAGAGCTTCTCATAAAAAAACCCCCAAAACACAAAGATAAAGTGCTGTTCTTGGAAATTTCATTTAAAAGCTATATTTTTATTCCCAAAGATAAGTTAGGATATAGTTGAGGTTAAAAAAAGGGCACTAAGGATGAAGCGTGGCGAATGTAATCAATGAATATTTTGACATTAGTAGTTCCTGAGGCATTGAAGAGAAGACTGCTGGATATTAGGCTGGGCTGGGTGAAGCTCTCTTAGCTCCTGTTCCTACAGTTCTAACCTTTGATCTGTTTGCAGCCTCACCTGGGACGCTTAAAAGTGGATGTGGAAACCTGACAAACCCATTAACATTTTCACGCTTTTTTACACATTATAGAGTGGTGTCAGAATGAAATAGGTCTGTTGTTCTTATTGAAATAACATATGGCATAGTTTTAATCAAATAATCCATTTGTGAATGGGGGGATAAAAGCTCGGAGCAGCATATACATGCGTATTCAGTAAGTGCTGTTATGTCATTATCCAAATTTGCATGAACATTTATAATAAACCAGGATGGAAAAATTAGTTAACCTTTCTCTGTTTCCAAATTTACTAGTAAAAAAGAACAGGAAGTTCTGGTTACTTTTTTTCTGAGATGAGAGTATGAACAACTGCCAATACGGTTACAAGAGCTCCGTTTTATTTGGTTTATGCTCTTACTCCCAGGTAGGGTGACTTGCAGAAGAAAAATCACTTCCTTAGACCATTTAAATAAGTGTCGATAGCTCTTGTCTCTGCTTGCAATAAAGATATATGAATAGTAATATGCATTTTGCTTATTTTTTTTTTAACTCATTGTTTGACAACTTCTGTCTTTTTCAAGCTTACCACAGTTTTATAGTCAATCAAAAGGTGCTTCGACTATTTCAATAGCCTTTCTTATGTTTTTCTGTGACTTTATGTATTCCTATCATAAATAGAATAATTAAGCACTTAGAAGCTTCTGCCCAAGAATGTAGGAGAATTTTGGGAAAAGTGTAAAAGTATTAGTAACTTGCAAGACTTGATGATGGTAGTTTCCTCATCTTGAGAAGCAAAAGGGTTTGTTTGAATTTTTTTCTTAAAATGAATGTTGCAAGTCAGTTCGGTTGTGCTCTAAGGAACTTCATAATGGAGGGAACTGGCTACAGTCAGACACATGCTTGAGGTCTACTGCAGAAATGAAGCGTTCACACTTGCTGGGTCCTTCTGTTCTAATTAAACAGCTTAATTGAGAGTTACCAAGGGGGAAAAGATGTCATTTGGAAGTGATTAAAGATTAACTGTTTAGCTCTAAGCTTTACATTCGTCTTTTCCCTAATAATGACCTTTTTTCTTTGTAGATTTCTGCAGAGATAGAGGAGGCTCTACCGCAGTGAAGTCTCACTACAAACCACTGTTGATCTTGCAGCAGAAATACTTTGTACTTGTCTCAGACCTGAGCTGATCCAGGATTTATTGTACTTGGTGCTTAACTGTTTGCGGGGCTCTTGTGGTGTAAACCCAGTGTTTGCAAGCAGGTGGCCAGATGTAGGTCAGGGCTTCCTGGCAGCATCGGGTGTTTGCATTTCTGCAGCCCTGCTACATGTTAGTCTTCAAAGATAAACAAGGCATAAATAGTGAACAAAGCATGGCTATTACAGGGCTATTACATTCTGACTATTTGCTAATAATGGTTTAGTGTTTCTGTATTTATTGCCACGTGGATGAGCCCTTGCTTTGTAGGTTAATTTATAAAAGAGATACTGAAATTATGTAATTCAATCAGATCTTGGTAGTGATTCAGATATTACATTAAGTATTTTCCTATCCCAGTACTTTGCTTTTATCATTGCTGCAAGTAAAAAAAAAGTGTTAGTTTTGCAGCTGACCCAGACTAGAAATTGCTGTTCCCATCTCCTAACCTCACTCTCTTTCCCCCTGCATCTAGGAGTATCTGCCATATGAAACTTGCTTAGTGTAAGACTAAGTACATTAATATCCTAATAAAAATTAAAGTGGTTGAAGTTGGAAAATTCCAGCTAAGCTGAAATAATCGCCAGCACCGGCGAAGAGGCAGAGTTGGTACTTTCAGTTATACCTGTGCATCTTTGGGGTTGGTGACTTCTGGCAAAGTGTTAGTTGAAAGCAGAAAGGACAGTCGTCTTATAAATTGCTTCATCTACAGCCTGAAGGGAGTGCAACTGAGGACACAATTTCACATTACGCTCAAATGTGTTGGAACAGCAGGTTGCTTTCTTCCCCCTGGTCTCCCCCCAGGAGGAAGGCAGCCTCCTTCATGGCATCCTTTCTGCATGTGGCAGTCATACATCTGTAGTCTTCTACTTTAGCTTACTGATCTGATGAGTATTGAGGGACCAAAAAATGAATGTGGGGTTTTTTTTTGCCCATCGAATAGTGACTGATTTCACATGATGGTGGGCTTTTGTGCAGAAAGTGCAGGGATTCACAACCTGGGAGACAAAAGGTGGGCTGGAACACATTACCCTTTCTGTATCAGCTTACTGTGACCATAGTCCTGGTAATTTCTGAGGCTCTTTACTTCATCCCTGTAGAAAATTGTGTGAATTGGTTTCATTATGTTACATATTGATTTTAAAAGTTTAATATTACTTCATGTTTTTTTGTGCTCTTAACAAGCTTCTCTGCTGTAAGCTCTTCTATGGAAAACTTTGGTTCTGTAAAATTTGCATCTGCAGACTTACTTGCTAAAACATGCAAGTGCTTTTTTTCAGTTAGCATCAGCTAATGGTAAAATTACTACCTCTCTTATAAGTGAATTCTGCCCTCCTGCCCAAGTTCCATCTTTTTTCCCCAGCACAATGGTGGTTCGTTCCTAGACTTTACAGACCACTGATAACATAACCTGCCTTCCCCATATTCCTGTGGGAGGAAAAATGTAGCTGTGAACAGCAGAATTTAAGTATTTTTTAAAACTGAACTTGTTATGCCAGTACTATCTCTTCTTTAAAATGTTATTTTGAAATACTTAGTGAATACAGAAAAACTAGAGACTTCTGCCTTGGGATGCAGTTTTTAAACAATATGACAAAATGTTTTACCCTATCCTCAAATTATTTCCAGATATTAGCATATCTGTCTCCTTCAAATTTTCTTCTAATTTTATGCTGCTTCAAGTTGTGGTTGTTTTTCTCCCTATTCATTTTAGCCTTGACATTGCTGTGCCTTACATAATATCTGCTTTTATGGTTAGAGAAATCGATGAAAGGTTGACTGTGACCCTCATAAATATTCATGCCTTGGATTTCAGAAAAGATGGGAAATTGATACATTTAGCTGGATGGGATTAGCCACCTCCTGTAGAAAGAAAGAATAGGGCAGATGTAGGGGTGATCGTAGGGATACACAGATTGAGTTAGAAAAGCGTGCTTGAAAAAGAGGTCCTGAGAAATGAAAGGAGTTAGCAATCTTGCTGTTTACTTACCAGCTGAAGGAAGAGTTGCAAGGGCAGTAAGTGTGTTAGTGAACAATGTTTTTATTTTGTGCTTCTTCCCTGCCTGTTTTTCTATAGCCTTCAGCCAGAAGACATGGTTCTGTGTTTCAGAGTTGATTAGATGTGATGTTGAGGGATATGGTGTAGGAGAGAACTTTGTAGAGTAGGGGTGATGGTTGGACTCCATGATCCCAAGGGTTTCTTCCAACCAAAACGATTCTGTGATTCTATGATACTCTGAAGTTCCCCTCTTCCACTATAAGACTGTTGTTAGATGTTTCTCTGCTGGGCTATCTTGTCAAGTTAAGTTGTCCAGATGCCTCATTTCTAGAGTAAAGTTCTTTGTGAGCTGGAACACTTGGAACGTCTAAGCTCTTGTTACTGCTGTCTTCTCCAGCCTGAAGTTGTTTTCAGTGTTTTTTGTTCTACTGGTGGGATGTGGCATGGGTCTGTGTGCTCTTGTTCTCTCTAAAATTTGGGAAGGCAGAATGTAGCAGATACTCCTTGCTATTCCTTACCCAAAAACATGGGTATTCATGTGCCAAGCAGTGATATTTTCCAGAAGTAATGAATTTTGGGTTTTTTGTGGGTTTTCTTGGTGAGGTTTTGTTGTTGTTTTTGTTTTGTTTTGTTTTGTTTTTGTTTGATGGTTTTCCTCAGGAGGAGGCTAATCCAGGCCTTCATAGAGACATGGTGCTTTCTGCAAGTTTGATTGTATTCGCTGTTCATGATTTGAAGGCTTTTCTGGTCTTATAAAATTTTTAAACTGGAAAAATTTATTCTAGTTCTTCTAGAAGGCAGACTCTGTCTGTGATTTATCTTTGTGGTGGTGATTCTTGTTAAAAATTCAAACCCCAAAACTTTGTGCTGTCTTACAGCTTACCCAAATTGTCTTGAGGGTAGCAAATTAAAAAGCCAGATGTGTCCTTAGTTTCAAGTAAAATTTAATTAGACCATTAAAAACATTATCAAATATATTAGCAAGTTTGTAACAGTAAGTCTTATTAATATGTTGGCAGCACTCAGAAGTTACTGGTGACTCAGGTTTGATGCTGAGCACTCAGAAGTGCTGAGCTCTGGCATATGAGATTCAAACGTGAATACGAGGGCAAGTATTTTTATTACTGTATGTCAGTACTAGGTTTTAATGTGAACAATTCTTTATTTTTTTTACTGTCTCTGGAGGTACAGTCACAATAGGAATACATGATGTGCACCATTTAAATGTCCACGCTAGTCACAGAATTTTCGTGTCTTGCTAACCAGGCTATTTTTTTGCCCCTGTAAGCATTGTGCCAGATTTACACAGGATGTATTTAGCAAAAAAACCCCTGGATTTATTTATACAAACTGAGCAGATTCCTGCTGCTCTGTAATGAAAAAAATAGTGAAAAAAAACTGGATTTTTTTTCTTGCTTTTTACTGAACGTTTCCTTGGAATTGCACTTAGAGTCCTTCCTTCAAGGTTTTTTTGTTGCCCCTACAGCAGTTTATAAGAACTGCTTTGAATGCAATAGCTGCAAACACTTCTTTTTGGCATTCATAAATGTAGCTGATCTTTATGAGAAGCCTGTACACAAATTGGATCTGTAGTCCTTTCTGCTTTTGGTTCAGGAACTTTTCAGAACCGAGTCAGTTCACTTAAGTTTATAGCTTCTCTCAGAACAGGGAATTTTTCAAAGGTCATTAAAAATCAGAGCGTGGTGTTTTCATAATGTTGGAATGTAGCACTGGGAGTTTACACCAGATAGCGGTCCTGTGCTTCAGCACAACCTCATTTAATCTTAACTTGCTTTCCTGGTCAGGTTTGTCTGACCCTCAGTCGTAGTTTCCCAAAGTGCTACAGGTTGATGAGTGGAGTTCCTTTCTTGTGCTGGTGGGCCGTGAGTGCTGCCACCTTCTCTTGTGCCGTGCAGGTATAAGGAAACCCAGCCAGTGCTGCCCCATCGAAGGTAGGGCTGCTGATGCAGAGCTGTGCTGTGCATGGTGGTAAGCAGCTGTAGCTGGACCCAGGGTTGTTTTTTTGGTTTTGCTAGATGCCTATAGTTACCTAAAAATCGGGTTTGCTCTTTGCAGTATCAGCACCTGTGGGATGATGTTCCTGTCAGAATATTATCTTTGAGACAGAATAGGTGCAACTATGTTTAGGAAGATCTACTTTAGCTTTAAAAAGATTTGATTGGCAATGTGTGGTGTCTGTGTTTTCTGCTACTTTAGATAATTGACAACATTAATTACTAAAAACAGGCTAATGAAGCTTTGTCTTCCTAAAAACTTTAATTATCAAGCTGAATGCCCATTAAGAGCATGTTTGAAAAACAGACACTGCCTTTAAAATAAAGGGAGCGAGTGTCAAGAACTTGGTAATTCAGCAGTGGACCTTGTAGGGCTCTTGCAGCTCTCAAATGGAAATGGCAGGCTACCATGGGAAGCGTTGAGAAGGAGCCTTACTGGTGTGTGAGTGGTGTCCTGCCTTTGGAACTGCGGGAAGCCTCTGACCGGCAGCATCGGGAACTGCACCGCTGGGTGATTATCCGTCTGCTGCCTCCTCATTGCCCAGCTCACATTTACTGCTGTGAGCCTGTAGCCCAGTCACTTGACCTCTCCTTCTCCGATTCCCAGCGAGCTTCTGAGCTGCGTGTGGGGTGATAACCAGTGGCCAAACCCCAGTTAATTATGTAAGTGCCTAATACATTTGAACTCTTGCTTATGAGGATCAAGGGTAGCTGATACAAAGGGAAGATAAAAGAAATGTTTCCCCCATAGGGCTGTCAGTTTTTAGTTTGACCTCTTGGTTTTGGTTGTTGTTATAAACTGAAAATCTGAATAATGCTTCAGTAAAGTGCAAAATGTTTGTAAAGATTAAAATCATACTTGTAAGTGTGACTTTAGCCTACTTAATTTTAACATGTCCCAATGTGATCTTCAGTTATCTTTTCATGTGTTAATTGATTTTTAATGATAAATGATTGTATTTTTCCAAAGGCTCATGGCCTTTATCAACAGCAACAGTTACCAGACTTTTTGCTCCCTGTCCTGCTGCTACAAATTTCATACCTCAGTTTCCCCCCTCTCCTATTTTTGTTTTCAGACCTTTGAAAATCTAGATGATGTATCTCAGTTTTCATGACTGGAATTGTAGATACATTGCCAACGCTTTGACTCTGTTTAAAAAAAAAAAACAAAACTTGTCATTTGCATATGAACATTGAAGAAAGTCTGTATTCTGTCTTTTCACATTCTGGTTGAAGTGCACTGTAGGGTAACATACAGTAATTATTTGTTGGAAACATTCTTGGTTATTCATTTTTTGTTGCATTTCAGAGCTGTGAAGATGATTTGTTTGGTTCTTTTTTTAACCATACTGCCTTTTTAACTTTCCCAGTTTCCCTGACTTACGTATCCTGGTTACGTCTCTTCTATATTCCTAGGGTAAAATTGATGAGAAGCATTTTGCTCGTTATTTAGAGGCTGGTTGCAGCCTCAACTTCAGACTGATGTGGAAACAATGCACTTAAGAGTTTTCCTTGTAAGCATTGGGTTGAAACTGTCCTTGGCAAAATAACATTTCTAGCTTTCACTTTTTGGGTGTCAGCCTAATTGAGATTGGGATGGTTTTCACTAGCTCTGGGGGGAAAACCTGCAGTTCTTGGTAGCAAATGAGAAATGAGCTTTGATTAGTTTCACAACTCTGGTTGCAACAGTAGCTAGGATCCAACAATTCTGTATAATAACCAGTTCTAAAATCTGATTTAGAGTTGCCAGCAGAGCATTTTATAGGTTTGCAGATTTAATTAGTCTTTGGTTATGTTGTGGCTGAGATACACTCTTTGGACACAAACCCTACACTGAGCATGCTGAATTTTTAAACTCGAGTTGCAACCTGCCCCTTCCTCCCTCTAAGCAGACTGGCCAGCTCCATTTAGATGGACTCGTCAGCTACTAACAAGAGTGATTCTGTAGACATGATTGCAGATTTATGATGTGACTTCCAGTGTTGTGTGTTTTGTGATAAACCTGCTATGGTTTTTAACAAGTTAAAGAACAGTTTACTAAATTACCCAGGAAAAAATCTGAATGTTAAGGAAGTCATACTGGATCCCACTGTATAGGTATGTATGTTATTCAGGTGTGACATTGGAAGGTGTTTTGAATGTTTTTGGACTTGATGCCCTCATCAGGTGTAGCAAGAAAAAACAAGGTAGTGACTGTTGAAGGAAGAACCGGCTTATGGTCTTTAAAGATCTGTTCAGTCAGCCTGGTGTAGAGGTTTGATCATTAGAGCCTTGGAAGAGATTACGCAAACCCAAAAGGAAAACAGTGCTTTCACTGGCCTTTGCTAAGGAGGTAACTTGTCCCAGTTTAAAACTGCCTTGGAACTGAGACTTAATGCGAGTGCTGCAGGATCTGCTCTGCCAGGATCTGCCCCGCAAGAGCATCAGCACCCCACCCTGCGCCTTGCCAGGCCAGTGAGGTCACTGAAAAAATAAATAGTTCCATAAGCACTGGAACTAATGACTTCTTGTTTCATGTGGTTTAGTCTCCTGTGGTTGATTTGTCTTTGGCAAATTCAGAAGGGTGTGCTCTGCCCAAAGTTTCTTCTGCAGTAGGGTTGTTTGAAGTAGTTCTCAGGAATAAAATGCTTCTGGTGTCCAAAAATATGCAGGATTCTGTAGTTCACTCTTTACAAGATGTTGGATGTTGTTTGTTGTCTTTTTTTTTTTTTTTTTTTTTAAACTTATCTCTTTTCACACAATCTGTAGGAACAAATTGAGTCTTTTTTGTTATGTTTTGCAAATAGTTGTTAATTGAATCAGAATCTTCAAAGCCATACAAACAGCATGGTTTCCCAAGGCGAGCAAACTAGGCTAAAAGTATTGCTAATTCTGTGTGGTTGTCCTTGTGGCCAAATTCTCTGTAGGTCTCTCTGTAGACTACAGGTGGTGCTGCGGTACCACCTGAGTTCTTTTTCTTAGGTAACTAAGTTTATTTAATAGTGGGTGAAGTTGCCTGCCTCCTTCTCAAAGCTGTAATGTCAGAAGAGTAATTTCACACGCTAAATGTTTCCATGGCTTCGCAGAGAACGTAGCTGTTCTGCATGTTAAGGTGTTTATTTCTCTTTATAGCTAAAGGCAAAGAAAAAGTACAGTATCTGATTTTTAATTTTTTATGTGTGTGTCTTAGCCTTTCTGCTTTTCTGCTGCCTGGCAATATTCTGACATATTTCTTCCTGCAGACACACTCAGACTCGCTCCACCAGCGCATGAGGAACATTCCTCATCTGCCTTCAAAACAGTAGCAAGTAAAATGTCGTTTGTGATTCAAGTGAAATTGAAGTTGAAGTTATCAGGTACTGATGTGATGCTAGTCAGAAATAAAATACGTGAGATGGAGGAAAATATCAATTTTTTCCTTTCACCAAGTTAGAGCAGTGCATGTTCTTCTCCCAAATGTATGTTAAAGCAGGAGAGTTGCATTTGCAGTAAAACACCAGTAGAGAGTAGGGGTGATGAGAGGACTCTGCTGGGGAATGGGCTCCAGATTCTGGGAGAGGTCATGGTGTCACTCTGAGCTCTAGCACATCCATACAGTTCAATCAGAGACTTGTTTTGGCCTCGGACTCCTCTCCTCATCCTTCCCTTTTTCTTCAGATGGGTATAAAGGGGTAGTGAGAGAAGTTAAAACCCTGTCCTGCTGCCACTACTTCCCCCTGCAGCCTGAGTTGACCAGAGAATTTAATTATTTTGTGGGGCTTTTTTAACATGGTGAAGAATTCAAATGATTATGTTATTGATGGGGCATTGGTTCAGTTCCCAGGTTGTCTTAAAATAGTTCATTTCCACCTATGAATTTGAAATTTCCTCATAATTCAGTAAGAAGTGTAAAACGTACTGAAGTTCAGTTGTTCACAGTCTGAGAGTAATTTTGTTGTTGTGTGTCACTTAATCTTGCAGGGGAGATCCAGCTATTAGTGGTATTGTGCCCAACTGCCAATCTACTGAAGTAGTCTTATTTGGTGGGACATAGCAATTGCTCAGGATGAAGGAAAGGGTTTCTGACACGATTACTCATGTATTTACTGTATTTGTCAAATTTTATTTTTAAAGCAAGTCCTAATATAAGAGTGCATGCATGTCCCCCGTTGTGGTTGTTTCACATCTGGCCTCTTCTTGTGAGAGGAAGCTGGCACTGGAAGTTGTCTGTAAGCTTTCCCAGAGTTTACATTAAAAAAACCCCAAACCTTATAGCTTTTCTACTCTTTTTCCCATGTGAGTTTATAAGCAGATCAGCCCCTGGAGTTGGCTTCGTGGGCAATTGCATGAGTGCCGGAGCTGACAAAGGAAAGGCTATGTAGGAGGTTTTAGCTGGGAACAAGTAGGGGAACCAAAACCACAGCAGCCTGGCCTTTGATGGTCTTGCTCTTCAATGGAATTGTGCCCTTGCTAGGGTTAACTGGGTGATACCATGCAGTTGTTGGGTTGGGTTTATTTGAAAAGGCCTATACTGCACTGAAGGGAAAAACGCTGTTTGCTCTGTAGTTTTATCTTTGAACAATTTAAGTCAAAATAGTTGAGGGTCTCAGGAAATTACAAAGACAAGTCAGCATTTTTTTAAATAACAAAATGTTTTGTAGTTCTGTATGTAATGTTAATTTGTGGTGTTTGATGATACTGCTAGATGTAATAGCAATGAAAGGTGGTACTTGGGGTTGGAAAGCTGTTGTGCTGAACTCTATTGACACAGGTGCTAATCCTGCAAAGCTACATGCTTTCTGTTGAATCCAGTGATAGAATGTCTACTGGTTAAGCTGACCATCTGGATTTGGGCTTTGAAGAACATATATATGTTATCATAATTTTGTGTCTGCAGGAGCTCTGCTGACTTCTTAGGAATTACCGGTGTATTTTCCAAAGCATCAAAGTAATCAAGGCTAATGAAAAGTTACTATAGAGACCCTGTTATTTTTTTGCTATACAAAAAAAAAGTTCTGAAGTTACACCTACTTAATATTAAAATCAGTGGAAAATACAGAAAACGCATTCAGGTCTTCTATGCTAGATAAGTGTTGTGAAGGGTGGAGAGCCTCTTTTGTGAACTTAGAAGTTCTTGTCAGGGTATGCACCAAGTTAGGGAGCGAAGGTTTAAAGGGAAAGACCTCTGCTGTTTTCTCTGCTGCTGATTAGATTGACTGCCTTGCATTATGTTTGTATTTTTGACCTTTTGTTTCAAGTACCTCTTAGTTTAGGCTTGTCACAAGTTGTCTCAGAAACAAATCTATTATGTATAGGTGTACATTTACACTGTGTTCTCCTAGTGACACTCTGGCTATATATCCTCTTTGTTGTATGTTACTTTTACTTTGATTAACTTGAAAGTTGCCCTTATAGGAGTGAAAACTCTTGGAATAAATATGTGGCTTGAAAACATAGGAGGCTGGCTGTGCTTGGGATTTGGTGATGGATTAGTTTTCTAAACGGATGCTGCGAGTAAAAATTCTTTGTCTTAACAGCACGGTTCAATTTGTTCTCTACAGGAAAGAATGCAAATCAGAAGATGCTACTTGCAAGACCTCTGAATCTGACCCTGAGGAATTATCAGATGAAGCAAGTACTGACACTTTCTATGGAACTTCTCCTCCTAGTACACCCCGCCAGATGAAGCGTATGTCAACAAAGCATCAGAAAAATAACGTTGGGAGACCTGCTAGCCGCTCCACTTTGAAAGGTAGGTGTGGTGACTTGGTTTTGTTACATAAACAGATCTTAAAGTCATAGCAGTGTACCTTCATTACCTGACAGAGGATGTATGCAGAAGAGGGAGCCAGATACTGAGGGGCAGTGAAAGGACAGAAGGCAGCTGTCGTAAGTTGCAACAAAGGGAAAATCTTTTGGGTATTAGAAGAAAAATTTTGCTCTGAGAGCAGTCAAATAGTGAGTGGTTTGCCAGAGAGATTGTTAGGTTGTTGAACCTCCATCTTTGGAGGTTTCCAAAACACAAGTGAGCAGGCTAAACTAGTTTTGAAATAATAAGCCCTGCTTTGAGCAGGAGCTTGGAGAAAATGACCTTCTGAGATATTTTCCAATCAATTTTTTTTTCTATGATTTTATGATGTCTAGTAATGGAGTTGTTGCTTCTGTGCCCCAATTTCATGTTCTAGAGCACTTCATAGTCTGTTTTATAGAAAAATAGTTTGCAGTGATTAGTCTTTATTCTTTTGTGCCACCAAAGCAATAAAATTGTAGTTACCACTGTTTACTTCTGTTGACTCTTTTTTGATTTTCCCAGTTATGACTTTATGACTAAAGATACTTGATATATGTTGAAAAGATAATTTAAAAAACCATGCAGTAGCTACATCTTTTCAAGCTGTCCTTTCAAGAAAAAAAACCCAAAAACAAAGGTGCAATTATAGTGGGTTTGCTGAGCTTGAAATCTTTAATATTAAACATGCAGTATTTTCATATAGAATATACTGAGGTTTGGGTCTTTTTTTGTTTTTGTTTGCTTGCTTGTTTGTGGTTTGCTTTGGTATTTTGATGATTATTTATTTATTTATTTATTTATTTAAACCTATGTCAGGCAAAGTTATTTGTCAGAGTTATTATGGCAGCTTTGTTATTGCCAGTTAATATTTTGGAAGCAGTTTTTAAAATTGCTTCCCAGGAAATGTGTTATCACAAAGTGCATTTACTTGCAAAGATTGCATTTTCAAGGTAAAGCATAGGGGAGAAGAAGGTAAATGCTTCAGCCTAAATAAGGGAATACAGTCTATTCTTTAGCTGCATAGAGTTCTGTAATGCAAGTTCATAAGAAAAGAAGTGCCCATGCAAGCATCTTCCAAGGCTTTTAGTTCCCTTCCATTTCATACAACTTCTGAAAAGTGCCACTGGGAAGAGAACATAAACTAAACTGAGAAGAAATTTTGTTATACTTGCCAGTTAGCTGTTTAGGCATTGGAATTATTGAAGCTTCTTTCACTGGCTTTTAATTGTGTCTTTTGGCTAAGTTAAAACTCTTTTAATGCAACATTAACTTTGTTTTAGTTCTGTTTGTAGCAGTTATGTAATAACTTTCCTTGTTTTCTGTGATTTTTCTTGTTTCTGATTTTTTTTTTGGTTGGGTTTTTTTGTTCTTAAAAGGTTGGTTTCTAAACAGAGAAATTGTGTTACTAAAGAACAATAATGAATAATATTTCATAGTAACCCTTTGGTGGGGTGAGTGTACATTGAGGATTGATACCTTTATGAAAACCTGCAGCAAGTTCTCTCTTTCTACTTGTGGAGGGAATGGTTCTTGCTTCTGGAATAATAATAATTTCTTGGATTATTATTTTCTTTATAAAATGGGCAGTGTTGTATTGCATAAAATATCTTTTCTGGAAAGTTCATAGTTCATTTTGCTTAACTTTGCCTATATGTACCATCTCAGAAAATTCATTCTGTATTGAAAAAAAATCCACCCTAAACCCAAGAACTCAGCAGCTTCAAAGTGCACCAGCTGATTGACTGTCAATGAGTACATGCATATGCTGTTCTTCAGATTGAATTGGTTGTACTTCAGTAAGAGAACTCATTCAGAGGTTTGTTTGATGTAGCTAGTAAGTTTAAAAATAAATTTGAAATAACTTTTCTGACATTTACATATAGCACAGATTCAATGTTTCTTTCCTTTGTTTAAACAACTGAACAAATCTTGAGGACAAGGGCTTACTTGCAGCTCCAGTGTTTGTTTAATTTCTGTCACACCAAGTTTCCTATGGTTTGCATTTAGTATCAAAACCTGATGCAATAATCTGTTTAAACTAGTTTCTGAATCTTTTCTCCTGTAGCCCAAGACCCATGGCATTCATATTTTCTAAGCTAAATGCATTTCAGAGTATTTTTTAGATACAAGGATTGGAAGGAGGAATGTGGGAAGTCACAGCCTCTCCTCACCACACAAACTTGCTTATTGCTCATTAACAGTTGAAAACAGGGTTTGTAATTGAAAGCAGAGGAAGATGTTCTGACCACATACCTCTTTGCGTGTGTTTTAGATGTCTCTGCAACCTTAATACAGCTCCTTTGTGTGCCTACATTTGATAGTCTTCCAACTACATTACCACATTACTTCTGTTCCAGAGAACTGCTTTCTCACATGAGTAGAGATCCTTCTGAATTTTGTGATGAAGGAAACCGATGGCTGTATGACTGTACCGTCGTTTGTTGCAGATGCTGGAAGATGTGTAGTGAATGAAACAAGGATGAAGGGCCATCTGATAATTGAGTCAGTGAAGTGCATCATACAATAAATGCATTCTATCAGGAAAACTTGTGTGATGCTCGGCAAATAGCACAGATAAAAAGCTTCTGTCTGTTGCTTGTTTTCCAAGAAGCAAGCTAGAGTTTCTGGGATGTGGTTTGCAAGTTGTTGAGAATTCAAGGTGCAGTTGAAGTCAGGGGGTGTTGAACACTAAGCGCTCAAGGTTCTGAAATGCTGAGCTCTTCCTATTTATGGCAACCAGAAGTATGCTGGCTTGACAGATTTTTCTCTATCATGATTTTCCACATAAAGAAAGGGAGCAATACTATTCTTCCACTGAGCAGGCCTGTTTGGCAAACAAGCTTATTAGTATTTCTGGTATTAATGGATGTTACAGCAAGGAGCAGAGTGGCAGAGACTGTAAGGAAATTATGACACCTGGAGTGGGGAGTGATCCACGTGCAGCAGATAATCCTTAGACTCACAGTGAACAGTGAAAAGACGACAAAGTATTCAACTGTGGTTCTGAAAGTCTCTTCTGCTCTTGAGTAATCAGAGAGAGTGAGTTGGGAGAGTGGGGAAGTAGACTTTAGAGGGGTTCCCAGAACTAAGATCAAGCCCCCCGAGAGCCAGGATTGAATCATTCAAGCTAAATTTCAGAGTCTGTATGTGCTGCAGTTTTTATGACATTGCATGTGCAGTGGAGTCTCTTTAATTCTGTTTGACTTGGAAACTCTAATAATGCTCTGTTGCATTTTAAGCCTTTTTTGGGTGGTTGTACGGATTGAATGATGCTTTTTCTTGTTGCTGCAGTCACATTCTTTTTCTTTTTTTTTTTTTCCCTTCCAGAAAAAATGAGTGTGCCAACTCAGTCTGTGCATAAAGACAATGGGAAAACCATTGAGAATGTGGAGGAGCACAGCTATAAGCAAGGAAAAAAGATCCGCGACACCCTAAGGACAACAGAACGAGATCACAAGAAGAATGTGCAGTGTTCATTTATGTTAGACTCGGTTGGGGGGTCTCTGCCAAAAAAAACAATCCCAGATGTTGATCTCAATAAGCCTTACCTCAGCCTTGGCTGTAGCAATGCTAAGCTTCCAGTCTCCATGCCCATGCCAATACCCAGAACTGCACGCCAGACATCTAGGACTGATTGCCCAGCAGACCGCTTAAAATTCTTTGAAACCCTGCGGCTTTTGCTAAAACTTACCTCAGTCTCAAAGAAAAAGGACAGGGAACAAAGAGGACAGGAGAACACCTCTTCTGTCTGGCTGAACCGATCCAATGAATTGATCTGGCTGGAGCTGCAAGCTTGGCACGCTGGCCGGAGCATTAATGACCAGGACCTCTATCTCTATGCAGCCCGTCAAGCTATCCCTGATATCATCAATGAAATCCTCACCTTCAAAGTGAACTATGGAAGCTTCTCCTGTGTGAAAAACGGAGCCGGTCTCAATGGTACTTCAGAAGGAGTTTGCAAAGCAACACATGGAACTAGTGCTTTGGGTTACTCAAGTTACCATGAACACCTCCATCGCCAGCGGGTCTCATTTGAGCAAGTAAAGCGGATAATGGAGCTGCTAGAGTATATAGAAGCACTTTATCCATCTCTGCAGGCTCTTCAAAAGGACTATGAAAAGTATGCTGCAAAGGACTTCCAAGACAGAGTGCAGGCACTTTGTCTATGGTTAAATATTACAAAAGACTTAAATCAAAAACTAAGGATTATGGGAACTGTATTGGGCATCAAAAATCTTTCTGACATTGGCTGGCCAGTGTTTGAAATTCCTTCTCCTCAACCATCTAAGGACAATGATCCAGAGGATGATGAAGTGGAAAGGGAAACCGAAGTAAAAGAATCCTCAGGAACTTGCACAGAGGAGAGTGATGGTGATGAACAAATCTCCGAGGAGAACGTTGAGGAACTTAGACAAGCCATCAAGAACAACTTTAGTAATAAGCCAAATTTTGACTTTCAGGACCATTTTTCAAGAAGGCTTGATAGGCTTGAATCTGAGGATGACTCTGCTTCTTGGGTTATTCCAGAATGCAGTGCTGAGACAAGCTGCAGCCAACACTGTTTGACCTCTATTTACAGGCCGTTTGTAGATAAAGCACTGAAGCAAATGGGGTTAAGGAAACTAATTTTAAGACTGCACAAGCTAATGCATGGTTCATTGCAAAGGGCCCGCATGGCGTTGGTAAGGAGTCATCACCAGCTGGAGGTAGGTTGTGTAGGTTGCTGCTAGTGTAAATGGGTAACAGGAGTATCTCCCCTGCTGTGGTGTTTCTAACCAAAACTGGAGGAATTGGGTTCTTATGGAAGTTTTGGTTGCCTTGCTGCTTTTTGAAACAGTGTGTGTGTTATGATTAAGAGCCCAGTTCTGTTTCTGGTGAAATGAATCTGTCGTTTGACCTGAGTTAGAGTTTGTGAAGCACAAGCTAGTTCTCTGTCTTTTTTGTAATTGAAATGGCAGCTTTATGGTAACATCTTTGCTCGTTACATTTTCTAATGTCTAAAGCCATAAGTCAGAAAAATGACAATGGAAAATGAAGGACAAAAGTTGAATCATGAGAAAAATTAGTGATGGAAGTGGTCATTTTCCTTTTCTTGTCTTCAAGACTGGAGACCTCTCTGCAAGACATCCTTCATGAAAACGTCATCATAGTTTTGGGGTTGTCCTCATCTAAGGGAATGAAGTGCTGTGGTGGCCAGTTATGCTTGAGGCCAGACTGGATAAACGAATGGAGTCTCTTAACCTATCTATGAGAGCAAGTCACGTTAGCATGTTGCATTCTTCAGCTGGCTCATAGTCTAATACTTGTTTTCCTTGGGTCATTTTATATTATTAATTAGGAATGATTGTGAGTTAATATATAACATCTTGTATAAGATGTAAGGTTAGTCTTTTCTACCTACTTCCTTGCTGTTGTGACTTCTTCAAATGTTCATTTTCAGTAGTTATTAAATTTTCTTTGGAATATTGTCTCCTAAGAGATGCCTTTATGCCTAAAAGTGAATATTCTAAAACTGTAAACTTCTTTCTTACCCTAAAATTAAAAGAACGCTGTCAAAAAAAGAAAATACTGTTTGTCAGAAGTGTGTTACCTACTGCAGCAAAAGATGATATCAGGCCAAAATAGAAGAGGCGGTTTTGAATTGCTAGGCCTTTGCATCTCACAGTGCTTTGAAGGTAGTCTGGGGTTTTTTTGGTGCAGTTCAGTTTCAGATTTGTAGGCAGCCAGAGCTGTTAGCATTTTGTTCATCTTTGTTACTTCTGTTGTTTTTGTAGTTGACTGTGTTTATTTGTGTACGTACATTTAAAAATCTCTGGACATACCTCCATTTCTATTGTAACTTAACCACTTGTTCATCTAAAATGTGCCTTCTGGGTTCTTTCACTGTATCCATTTTAATGCTCATTTCATCTTATATATACATGTAAATGTTTTTACAGACAGATGGTTATAGAGGTTTTTAAAGTACAAGTTTCATTCATTATAGGCTCTGATACAAGGCTTTAGGCACTATAAAGTCCTTTTTGTATAGAAGCATATGATTGTTAAAGAAAATGACTAAGATTTCTCATTTATTTTAGAAAATTAGGTATATTATTTTAGTAGAACAGTATTTAAGCTCTTGTTGGTTCTTCGACTGGCTCCACTTCTGAGTATGACTTTTGTGTATGATCTCAATAAATGTCTTGGACTTTGTTTCCTTGGGGTTTTTTTAAGGAACATTTGGTAGTCACTTGAAACATTTCAGGTTGGGCCCTTTGAAGATTAAGATTAGTCAGATTGGACTATAGAAGTTTAGGTATCTAACACTAAGCTCTGATGTCATGTGCTGTTATCCTTAATGTTAGGAAGCAAAATAACACATTTATTCAATTTCATTGAGTTGTTTTTGCTCATAGACTATTTCCTTAATATTTTTTTAAGAACTAAATTTTCTAACACTGTACTTGTGTCACAATGAGGATTGTATTTCTTAAATATTTTGTTGTACTGTAGAAGTGCAGTATTTTCATAATCTGTTATGAATGAAAACTTCTTGCATAAAAGCATTTAGCTCTGGTGCTATATGTTTTTTTAAAAGAGTTGGTAAAAAGAAGGCATATCATCTGAGAAGATAAATTTTCATACTGTAGATCAACTAGTGATTATACTTCAACTAAACAAGGACTAAAGGAAATCCCCACTCAGGCATGTTTGCTGTCTCTGCATAACAAGATAGTGGTTTTGTAAACCACTTAAGAATCTGCAGTGCATAGTATGTTTTGTGCCAGTGCTAGACAGTATTGAATATGCTGTCCTATCCCCCCTGACAGTTGAGAAACATTACAATATTAAAAAGTAAAAACAGTGAAAAAAACGACTTTGTCAGTAGGTGTAATTTTGTGGGGCTCTTCTGAGGAAGCAGAGCTTGTACATGACTGTAGGCACAAATGTCAGAAATGTGTGTGTAGGTGTTAATGAATAAACAAATTCTTTCTTAAAATTTGTTTTCTGCTAGATAATAAGCTTAAAAGTGACTTAATTGTTTTTTTAACTTTCTAGGCGGCGCTAGATTTGATCTGATTTCTGGTAATGTTTTCTCCTTTGAAGGGACAGTCTTTAAATTTGACACTGAAGAAAGACCTAAAAGTGTTAAGTTATGTCTAATGTATGAATCAAGAATGTTCAGGTGCCATAGCAGCTGTGAAACCAGAACTAGAATAAAGCAAACTTTATCAGAAACAACTCTTGTCCTTGGGCAGTGTACAGTGTATTGTTATCCCTAAGAGTTACCGTCCTGGTTTGAGGAACCACAACAGTTACACACTAACTGCAGTCCAGATTTTCTTCCTAAATTAAACCTCAGAGTGCCTCTGTGTACAGCTTCACTTGGAATGTTGTCACAAAGTATGTAATTTAGAAATCTAGGATGTCTGTTTCAGATAGTTTCAATTATTTTCTCGAACTAGAAAGGACATTTCATTTATATGTAATGGTAATTTAAATGAAAAATAAGATTATTAATTGACAAAACCAGCTTGATCTCTGTATTTTATCTTCCTTTTTTCATTTCAGTTTCAATTTCTTAACATCAACCAAAATTCATAAGTTATTTTTTTCACTAGTTTTGTTCAGTTTAGCTACTGACACTTTCTTGAATATTGCATTACCTCACAATATGGAGTTTTATATAATATATGCACTTTGTACTTGAAAAGGAACCAGGTTACTTACCTGACATAGCCAAGTGCAAACTTGTTTCTCTAGATAGTTGGTAGCGTAAAGCCTTTTTATTTATTTAATTATCTAATATATGTTGAAATTCTCAGGTATTGTATTTTATAATGACCTGAATGTAATGTTCCTATATATTTTGTTAGGCTTAGTTTATTTATTCATCATAACTTCAAAGAACACTTTCTTCCTGTAGTGGAGTGAACTTCAACTTTATTGGACGCTTTAATAATTTTAAAACTGAAACATTAAGTAAGAGATTGTCTTATACACTTCCAAGGTTCCATAATTGCTTTCCTCAGCCTGCTGATCCTCAAAGACAGAAAATTAAAATTTAGCTTAAAAAACAAAAAAAAGATTATTTGAAACTTCTGTGGTTGATTTGCCAGATAACAGGATTTAAATTTAAAAACAGACTTTTGTGCATGCTACTTTAATGCTAAATACTAAAGAATTTAAGGATCCTTTTCATGATACCTATTTCTTGTTACAGTTTTCAGAATTTCCAGATCCAATGTTGTGTTCAGATTATGTGCAGTTATTAAATTCCCCACCTTGTTGTGAGCAAAAATGCAGCACTGTATCATGGGAAGAGCTGAAATCCATGGATTTACCATCTTTTGAACCTGCATTCTTGGTCCTCTGCCGAGTTCTGCTCAATGTTATCCATGAATGTCTAAAGCTAAGGTTGGAACAAAGACCTGCTGGGGAGCCATCTCTTTTGAGTATTAAACAGGTTTGCTTCAACTTGTTTCTTTTATCTTTCCTAATTGAAATGACTTTGTCATTTCATTATGATAAAGTTGTCAATTTAAAGAGAAATAGTTGAAAACATGACAGTGTATAATTATGTAATAAGTTTTATAAATAATCTTGTATTTCATATGGAGGTCTGTTTTTTGCATAGTAAACAATTAGTCATAGGTACCTCTCTGATTTAGACTTCCAGGAGTCAAAAGTAGTGATTAAAGAATTATCAGCCAGCGAAGGTAAATGGTATTTGTTCCACTTACATTATAAGCTATATAACCTTCTGGAGCACATCTTCCTGCATTTGGGTTTCTTAGGCAGCATAACCAGTTTGAAGGGTCAGTGTATTTCTTTTTTTCTTTGCAAATGTAAGACCCCTGCCAACATATGGCAGACACACAGTGAAGGTTGATTAAGAAGAAAAACAAAATGGAAAAAAAATAATCTTCTTTCCCAGCATAACCAAATGAGGGGTTTATCAGGTGGTCTTTAAAGGTAAACAAATAAGGTCTTGGGCTGATCGTGATTTCACATGCCAGTTATCTGGTGCTCCAAAATCAATTGTGAAGTTGTTTTATGGTCCCAAATAAATTCCAGTCCTCTGTCTTCCTCTCACCTCCCGCCAGCTTTATTTCCCCCACCTTTCTCGTTCCTTGGTATACTAGGATTTTGGATGCCCTTATATTCAAAAGGACTGCACCTAGAGTTTCAATCCTAATAGTCATAGGCACAGGAAAATCTAGTATAGCATACTGTACTGTTAAGCACTATGTATCCTTTTTTCCCAGAGACTGAGGCTTTATTTTTCTCTTGTATTTTGTGTTTTCCTTGTGGACTTTGAATTAAGTAAATACATCCTTTTTTTTTTTCCCTGGAAAACAATGTGGTTTTATTGCAGAATGCTTTGATGGTGTATACTGTCTTGCTAATAAGATTGAAAAAAATCAACTCAGCAAATGCTTGCTGTCCCACACAATATTTCTGAACGTTCAAAGGAGCTGGGGAGGATATTTCACAAACAGATGTATTTGTTTCCTGAAGAATTATAATTCCTAAAATCTTGGGCAAGCTCAAAAAATAATCTTAGGCTCCCTTTTGTTCTGCCAGTTCACAGAATATTACAGAATCACAGGCAAGTCTGCGTTGGAGATACGTTGGTCCAACCTCTGTGATGGAAGCTGGGCCTTGTATCAGGCTATCCAGGGAGTTGTTAGGCCAAATCATGAATGCTTCCAGTGAGAGAGAGGGAGATTGCACTGCTTCTCCAGCCAGTCGGTTCCCCTGTTTGTTGTTTTGGGTTTTCTCCTCACACTAAGGCATTTTTTCTGGTGTCGAGACAGAATTTCTCTAAAGCAACTCGTAGCTGTTGTCCATTGCCAGGTCACCATGTGTCCTTGTGAAATGAGTGCCCCTGTTCTGTCTGTAGCCACCCTCTAGGCGTTAGAAAGCTGTGATCAGGTTCCCCTTCCGTATTGTGTTCTCCGGGTTGAACAAACCCAGTCCCTTGAGTTGTTTCTGTATGCACGTAGCACAGTTTGATTCTGTAGTGATTGACGTGTGGGTATCATTTGGGACACTGGGACCTTTAAGTGTCCCCTACTATTTGGTACCATTTGAAGTGTGTAGCAGCACTGTTTGACTGTATCAGCCGTGCTAGTCCTCCTCCACATCTCCAAGGTGAGGGTAAATTTTTTTGGATAACTAGCAGGTCATTTCTATTTTATAAAAAAAAATCTAGTTTGCAAGAAAAAGTATACACACAGAGAACCCCAGCACAGGTGATGTTTCCTGCGGTGTGCTGTTTCTCTGATCCTTTCTAACTCGCTTCGCCTCTCTGAGCCATCTTGTCCGTGTTTTCAGGGGTGGCTTTTGTGGTCCTGAGGGTCCTGCGTGTCGGAGAGAGCTGTTCTCTTTTAATGGCAGTTTGCTCTTCTGTGGTGGCACTGTAGTTCCTGAACAGTTCAAGATGGTTCTCGGGTTCTGCATTGGTGCTGAGAAGTGGAGGGAGTGTGTGTGTGTGTGTGTGTGTGTGTGTGTGTATCCGTACATGCACACCTTTAGTTTTCCTGTTGGGTGGTGAACGCTGTTTATCTGTTGTAACCTGTTGAGTGTCTTACAACGCTGTGATCTGCAAAATAACTATCAGATCTCTCTGGATGTTTCATACCAGTTTGTGTCTTCAGAAAGGTAGTAAATGACAGTGTCATTTCATAAAAGCTTCTTCCTTACAAAAATCTGTGGAGAAACGAGGTCAGTACTGCTAGAAGATTTTTAGTTTGAGATTATAGGCTGTGGTAATAGAGAAGTGCAATTTACAAATAAGTCATTTCTTCATCAACACCCATTTGATCATTTAAATCTACAGCTAGAAGCACAGTAGCATATTGTATGTTGATTCAGGGGCTGATTTCTTAATTACCGGTTCTGTTACCCACACACCTCTTCACCAGGTGGTATTTGAATACGTTTTAGTGATTAAAGAAGCAGCCACCTGAAGGATGTGTCTTTGGATAGGGGAAAGCGTGATCAGCATTTTGTCTAGATGATCTTAACAGCATGTCCTACCTCCTGGAGTTTTGGGGTCAACAGTCCTTGTGTTAAGCCATCAGTGTTTTGTGCAGACTGCTTATGCTCTGTTCTTGCCACGTGGCGTATGCATTAACTCGAAGGTAGTCTGACCTAGGTGAAAAGGCACACACACCACCTTGGTTTCTGGTAAGTGACTGACACCACTGGGAGCAGGGCCACAATGTACAGACCAGTTACTGTGCTCTCCTTAATCAGGTTTTGTGTGTTGGATATATAGATCACTTGGAGTAGGTCTGATGTAAATTTTGGAAATTACTGGAACAGAGATACTTGACTGTTTGATGGCATGTTGTTATTTTATAGATCAAGTAAATGGGGGGGGGGCGGGGAGCGGGGAGCAAAGGCAAACAAAAAAACAGACCACCACAACCCAGAAAACTTAATATAATATATAAACTTCCTTGCTCTAAACTACAGTAACCCTGGGGGCTGTATGATCTGTCTCACTACTGTGCAGAGAATTTATTGTACAAATTGCCTAAACAAAAAGCAATCCATCAAACAAACCAGTAGTAGTGATAATATTTTCAGTTTAAGGTTTAAGCTCCACATTCTTTAGTGTGCTCATTATAGACCATTTATTTTTTTTGTCTTATTGCCTTATGAGTTTCAGTTCCAAAAGCTGTTAGAATTAGCACTACAGTTTATTTTGTAAATACTATATTCTGTTATTTACTAGTGATCACTGTATGGCAGTGTTATTTAAACAAAATATCTCTATTTTTAGTGAAGTTTTGAGTGTTTTATTTTGGAATAGACAAACGTTATTCTCTGTAAGATATGCCATGCTGTGTAGTAAAGTTTTATGGATGAGTGATACTGCCAAGCACCCTACATCTCTGTGATGGGAAGTTAAGTATCAACTTTAAATAATTTCTTTCTTTGTTGATCCAAGGGAAGAGAAACCCTGCTAGATTAACACAGAGAACAATAATTGTGATTGAGTGAGAATGTGCAATTTTTTTTTATGTATGCCTTGTTAAGGTTATAAATATGTAACTATTTGATTTCTACCTTATAAAAAAAAGTCTTTTTTTTTTCCTTTTTCACCTAACTAGTGGTAAGCTCTCAACTACAGAGTTCGGAATGTTATCCTTGTCCCCGTTCATGTAGGGGAACGTACCATAACATATTCTGGCCTGTAAAAGGTTCCAAAGACTCTTGTCATTTAGTATTTAGTAAGATGGTTGTCTGTTTTTCACTTCTGTGCTATTACAATTTCTCCTACCTTGAGTCCACTATATTGGTACATTGGTTTGCCAGGATAGTCATTATAGAAGATTTTTAAAAGCAGATTAACCAAAAATTCCATTCCCTGGCGCTCTAAATGAACCCCTCCCTTCCTTTGAGAGTCTGGATTTAATGAAGTTGTTGCTCAGCAATGATCAGAGGTTGTCCAAATCTGGAGACTGATAATTTTGGAAGATTACACACTTAGCCCTGGAAGGACTTCTGAAAGAAAGGGATTTAGTGTAGGTCTGAAACCATTCTTGCTGCTTGCGTGTGTGTACTCCTGTGTCTGGGGTTGTGTGTGTTTCTCCAAATTAATAAAAGCTGGAAGCTTTCAGGGAGGCCAAACAGCCATTTTTGGCCAAAAGTGACCACTTGTGTAGTTGAAAAGATAACTTTTCTTATGTTAGCCTTACCCAGGGAAGCAACAAAGAAACATTAATTATTTTCAGATCTCATACTGGTTTTAGAGTTGTGGGCACCTGCCCAATAGGTTGACGATTAATTCCCTGCAGTAAAACATTTCTTGTAGGTCTCTAAGCATCTGTCAAACACATCACATAATTCCTGACTTGATTCCATGTAAACTGGTGAGCTGATGATTCTGGGCCCTCTTGCCCACTTCTAAATTTCTTAAGCATCCAGTAAGTTGCCAGCAGCGGCCCCATGCAGGGACTGGAGTCTGAAACGCCTGCCTCCATCTTCATGTACAGTTATGTGGCAAATGGTGCAATGGCAATTAAATAATCCTGGAAAACTAGTCACACATTATTCCTGCAGAAATGTAAAATGGCTGTATTAATTTCTAAAAACTAGAAATTATGCAGTGATTAATGAACATATTTAGAGAAACGGGACTGACAAATTGAGCTTTTACTTCCCTGGGAGAATTTAAGAGTAAAGCCTTGACTGATGGCGGGTTTTGGGTTTTTCTCTTGCAGCTAGTGAGAGAATGTAAAGAGGTTCTGAAGGGTGGCCTGTTAATGAAGCAATATTACCAGTTTATGTTACGGGAGGTGTTAGATGACTTCCAAAAGGTTGATTACAACATCGATTCTTTTGAAGAGGACCTGCATAAGATGTTAATGGTAAGCCTCAAAAGGAGAAAATATTTTGGAGTTCTAGTAAGTGTGTTAATCTGAATACTGCTAATAGAAATCCATTGTCCCTGTTGGGTATAGGTCTTGTTAGTTTTCTTGTTTCAGTAGATTTGTAAAGGCAACACAGTAGCCGTTGCCACTTTAGTAGTGATTTTAGCAATATTGATTTTTGTTTACTGGACTGTGGTACAGTTGCTTGTAAATTGCCTGTATTTACAATTAAATGGCTCATAAATAGAACTGTAAATTCCATACATTTAAAATAAATTTTTAATAACCTTTTCATGTCTTAATCTCTTGATATTGCATTCATCCATTAATGATACCTTGGTTTTAATGTGTGTTCATTACTGCAAGAGGTAAAAGAAGCATTTTCAAGACAAACACTTGAACTCTGAGAGATATTAAATGAAGTATTCTTTAGTAAATTTGGTTCAAATTACTGTTCCCTTGGATGTGAATGATTTTTATACTTTGAGTTATTTGCGCTTTGTCCGCACTATTCTGGGGAAAAAACCCTCAAGATACACCTTGGTAGTTCATCATTAGTGTAAGTCTTGAAAGGGATGGTAACAAGACTGTAAATAGAAGTATATCAGACTTCCAAGAATCACAGCTTGTACCTATTCAGAGTCCCAGGTTGCTGTAGCTCCAGGAGCAGGGAGAAAGGACTGATGAATGGTCAAGATTGTCAGAAGATTGGGACAGCTGGGCAGAGAGACCTGAAGAGATGATCTGGACTGAAAAGCAGGGATAGGGAAAATTTGTAGGAAATTAGAATAAGACAGGATTAGTGAGGGTTGGGAAATGGAACTTTGTCTTTTTCCAAGGACTCCTTGTATAGGCAGGCAAGGTAGGCAAGAAGAGTACTGGAAAAGGAATTAGGCTGAGAGTGACAGGCAAAGAAAATAAAGTCAAGAATGGAGTTACAGCCTGATACCAGAACACTGGACTTACCTAACACAGAGTAGAATTTTAAGGTTTTCTATATCTACTCTGCCATTGTGAGACCCCACTTCAAGTACTGTGTTCAGCTCTAGAGCCCCCAGCGTAAGAAAGACCGTGGACCTGTTGGAGTGAGACAAGAGGAGGGCCATGAAGATGCTCAGAGAGCTGAAATACCTCTTCTATGAGGACAGGTTGAGAATTGGAGTGTTCCTCCTAGAGAAGAAAAGGCTCTAGGGAGGCCCTTATAGCGGCCTTCCAGTACTTAAAGGGGGCCTATGGGAGAGGTGTGGAGGGATTCTCCAGAGGTTCCTTCCAACCCCATGTCATTCTGTGACTCTTTATTAGGGAATATAGTGATAGGATGAGGTGTAATGGCTTCATACTGAGAAACAGTAGATTTAGATTAGATATTAGGATGAAGTTCTTTGCTGTGAGGGCATGAGGCACTGGAGCAAGTTTCCCAGAGAAGTTGTGGACGCCCCATGCCTGGATGTTTAAGGCCAGGCTGAATGGGGCTCTGAGTAACCTGCTGTATTGGGGAGGTGTTCCTGCCTATGGCAGGGGTGTTGGAACTAGATGATCTTTAAGGTCCCTTCCAACCTAAACCATTCTATGATTCTGTGATCTTAGTGTTGTTAGTATGGACCAAAAATACCTGAAAACAAGAAGTGTCCAGACATTTCAAAGGAGGGACAACAGTTGATATTTTGGATTATTGAACTAAAACATGGTAAAATTGCAGCAAATTAAGCAGCAGTATGATTCTGAAGGGCAGATGCTTGAAGATTGTACTCACCTGGATTCTTATGTTGTTTTAAAAATAAATAAAGGTGAGAGATAAGACTTGATAAAATTGAGAACAAGGTATAATGTAGAATCTGATAAGGCTGTTCACTGCATTTGTCTCTATCCAGGAGGATATGTTCAGATCAAAGCTTTTGGAATAATCCAATTAATAAAAGATTTAGAAACAGTTCAATAGTTCAGCTTTGAAAACTCTGGCCGCTGTGGGTGTTCACTGATACTATGCTGAATAGTAGCACAGCAGGCAAGGTGGTGGTACTGTCAGTATTTTCAGAGGATTGTGAAAACATAGTATTTTAACACTTGAGTAGCACTTTCTACTTTCCAAAGCATAAATTGCACCTTTTGGGTGGAAACGTGTAGCTCGTTTTCAGTTGCAGCAACCAAAAAACATTGGAAAAATGTTTTCTACTAATTGCATAATACTGGATCATTTGTTGATTTGAGAAGTTACAGCCCTTAGTTATGCAATATATAAAAAAATGTGTTTAATTTGTCTCTTTCCGTGTACAGGTTTACTTTGATTATATGCGAAGCTGGATCCAAATGCTACAGCAGTTACCTCAAGCGTCTCATAGTTTAAAAAATCTGTTGGAGGAAGAATGGAATTTCACCAAAGAAATAACTCCTTATATAAGAGGGGGGGAAGCTCAAGCTGGAAAACTCTTCTGGTAGGTTTTATTTTAATTGCTCTGCTTATGGTGTTGACTTGTACCAGATCTGTCATTATCTCATTGGCCAATCCGGCCCAAACCACGACAGCACTTGTTCGGGGTTCCCAGATTGGGCTTCTGGAGGCCTCAGTAAGCAATTGATAGTCTTTGTGAATTTATCAATTGTTGCAATGGCTGTAGCCATAGGGTGCAGTAAGTGCAGGTTGCTCTTACTCTAGCTATTAAAGAGGATCAACTGCCTCTATGGAAGTCCCCATTCCTGCTAGCCTCGTGCGTGTGGAGTAACTGAGGGCCCCCAAGATGCTGCTTGTTTCTGCAGGCGGACTTGGCACCACGGCTCTCTTGCGTTGGACAGAGTAGGAAGAAGTTTAAGGTGCCGTGCTACCCGAATAAGACTCTGAAGTTCCACCATTTCTGTTGCTACAGTGATATTGCAGGAATGCTGCTGAAGTCTACAGGAATGTTTTTAGATTCTGGACTACAAGAAAGTTGTGATGAATTTTGGGCCAGTGCCGACGACAGTACTGCATCAGATGAAATCAGGTATTAGGCTCTTCAGCTTAATGATAAACACACTCTTCTTTCTCTCTGCCTGTCAGGCTGACAGGTGCATACTGCTGCTTACTTCTTAGAATGAAAACTTCGTAAATGCAAGACTCCATAGACTTTATTGCTGATATTTCTGTACGCAGCAGTAACGAGACATCGTTTTGTTTGTTTGAAAACTAGTAACCTTTCTAGCTCAGGGTATGAGAGATTGTTTATGTAACGTTCTTTAGATTAAATTTTTATATCCTTATCAAAAACGTGCCTGTATAAGTTCAATTTATTTCACTCTGCTTGTAAATACTTATCTTTTCTGTGCTTTTTTTGTTGACATACATGTAAACAATTCTTATTTTCTAAGAGCTGTAAAGGTGTGATATGATCTATTAAAACATTGTCTCTTCATTCTTACCAATGTTTCAGGAGGTCTGTTATAGAGACAAGCCGAGCACTCAAAGAACTGTTTCATGAAGCTAGAGAAAGGGCCTCCAAAGCTCTTGGTTTTGCTAAAATGCTTAGGAAGGTAAGTTAATAGTAGAGTTTCATCGTATTTATGTGCTTTAAAGAACCTTAGTCTGAAAACGTATTCTTCTGTTTTGTCACTACTTGTAGGACCTTGAAATAGCAGCAGAATTTGCACTGTCAGCCCCCGTGCGAGATCTTCTCAGCGCTCTGAAAACAAAAGAGTATGTGAAGGTAAATTCAGTTTAGAGGCACGAAAGGAGAGCAGGGATGCTAAGCAAAACGTCAAAGGCTATTTACTGGTGTACTTTCAGTTTTGTACTATGGCATCTATATCTCAGCATCTGGGGGCTGGACTACATGACCTTCAAAAGCCCCTTCCACCCCAAACTATTATATGATTCTATGATCTCAGATGTCACGTATTTGGTATTGAATGGTGGCAGTCAGATTACACGTGGGGAGAATATATGCAAACTCAGACTGTAACAGGGTTCCTGTAAAAGAATACGTTGAAGGATCAATTGAAGGTGCAAGGAGAGATGTCACTGAAAGTTGGTGATCTTGTGGATTTCAAGACAAATAGTTTATTATAATGCATTTTGCCTTTTAGTACAAGATGGCTGAATATATTGTTGTAATATGTATATTGTACATCTGTGTGAGATGGAGACTCTCCCTGTTGCTTAAATGAGATGACATATATCAATTTTATCTTTTTTATGTATCATAGAAGACAGTGAGATTCACTCATTCAATATATCTTTATGGTTTTTTCCTACAGGTACAAATCCCTGGACTCGAGAATCTACAAGTATTTGTACCAAATAGTATTGCAGGTGAAAAATCCGTGATTTTGCAGCTCCTCAATGCAGCTGCTGGAAAGGATTGCTCAAAGGATTCGGATGAGGTTGCGTATGAGGCCTACTTACTGATGACCAAGCACAGTGACAAAAGCCATGAGCTGGGTGACAGCTGGAGCGCGTGGGAGGGCCAGCCTGTCAAAGTCGTGCCACAGGTAGAAACGGTTGATACGCTGCGAACCATGCAGGTGGGTTTGGGGTTGGGTTTTCCCCACTGTCTATGTGATCTCCACACTTCTGTGAATGCTTATCCTTTCAGATTAACCACAGTTAATTTGTGAGACGTGTCCTTTTATGGTAATAAAAAGTTAAATTGAAGGGTAGGAATCATTCTTAATCTTGTTAATGCAAGTATAAAATTCAGTGGATTTTTAGCATTTGTTGGAAGGATTATTCTCTACAATGTGCATTTTTCAGGATTGGGTTTTGCAAATGAAGAGGGATTTTCGATACCTAGCTGGGTGTTCAGTATCAGAAGTGTGGCTAGGACCTGAAAACGCTGCATTTTATTGAGTAGTCACTGGTCTCCAAGAACGTGTGGCGGGTGTGTGCTTTCCACGCACTGAGGCAGGAAACCGGTTACTTTCAATCTTGGATGAATTGTGACATCTAAAATTAAATTTCTGTGGAAGCTAATGGACATTCAGCGGTTCTGCAGGGAGAAATCTTTCCAGTCATACTTTCCTTCATCCCAAGCCAACAGGGATCCCCTGCCAGCAGTTCTGCTACGGTCTAGCGACCGAGCCAGCTGCAGCTCCTCCTCTTCTCATATCCTTATGTTGAGCTAAGTGCATTTTCCTTTTGGTATGTCATGCAGTTCCTTGGATCCCAACCATAAATGGCCTCTACTGGCCACAGAGTGACTTTCCATGCCACTGTGCCTGGCCTCTAGCATTCAGAGGGCTGGAACAATTACAGGCACTTGAAAAAGTCACTCCTGTACCTATTGCTTTTTTTAACATGCAAACATGTCGCTTCTTGTTTGTCTGTGGTCCAGACTGAACAATAAAAAAATAGCCTTTGATTAAGTGCTTAGAATTTCATTGGAATTCTATTGAAGTTAGCATTTCATTGAGAAAAATGAAACAGTAAAACATGGAATTTGCTTTGCCAGTGGCATTCTATCTGACATATATATGAGTACACATAAAACATTGTGTGTTTGTGTATGTCTTTATATGTGTATGTCTATAACACCATTTATTAATTTTGTAAAATCCAGTATTGAAAGGTTAGGAAGTAGAAAGTCCTTCAGAAAGATTGTGTCCTGTTTTTTTTAAAAAAATGTATTTTGCTTGGTAACTAGAGAAAATCTAAGGTGGTGTTTAAAAAACAATCATAAAAAGCAGGAATCCCATCAACATTTAAAGCATTTTGAGCATGAAAATATTCTTTGGGAATTAGGTATTGAAAATCTAGATGAGTAACTTGTTGCAGATGCATTGTCTGTAGTTTGAAATCAACAGCTTAAGTATGTGACTCACAGTGCCACAGCAAGGCAACACCATCTGTCACTCTGTGCTTTTATGGATTTCTGAAATATCAGAGCTCTGGTTTCCAAAACGTATCCTTACTTTTTAATAATTTCAAAATTTGAGCATATACTGTATGGTAAACGTATGCCTTTCCCTGTTCAATTGTAGGTTTTGTCCTTGGGTGAAATACTTGGATAAAATCTGCTTATTTATGTGATGGTTGTTACCACCATCTGCTTTGAAAATACACAGTTGTTGTGTTCAGGTGCTGCCTTTCTGTGTATAACTATTTTGAAGATAATTTTTATACAGTGTTTCCCAAACCTTTCCATAAGTGAATTGGAGTATATTCACCTTGAAATCTTGCTGTGGTGTTTGCCCTAGCAGAGCTCTGCTCATAACAGGAGAGCTTATCAAGTTCAGTTGCCAGCATCAAGGGTTTTGGTGTGAGTTAAAGATTTTAATGAATAGCAACAACCGAGGTCTTTGGTATTTTAGAATTTAAAAACGAAAACCAGTTGGAATTTGCTGTTGTGGGACATGTTTTTATAGACAGGGTTTTGTTTATAAGAACTGTTGGTATTTTGTATTCCTAGGTTGATAACCTTCTCCTTGTAGTCATTCAGTCTGCCCATCTTGTGAGTCAGAGGAAAGCTTTCCAGCAGTCTATTGAAGGGCTCATAGCTCTGCACCAGGAACAGACATCCAGCCAACCAATCATTGCCAAAGCTCTACAACAGCTGAAGGTAAGCAGTTTTCAAGATTATCTCAGTGGAGATTGATTGTGCTTTGCTCGCTGATAAGAAAAACCATTAAGACGACTTGATTGCGGTGCTAATGACATTCTGCAACTGTCCTTTATAGAACCTCCATGGACTTTACTTTCAGTACAATTCTCGTTTTGTTCAGCAAAGGATTTGTGAGGGTGTTTTTCAGCAATCTTGGTGTAATCATTCTTACACTGAGTAAGTGGGAAGTAAGTCCATAATGCAATAGAAATATTAATAGTGACAGAACAGATACTTCTTTGCACAACAGCACTATTGAATTGAAAGAAATTATTTGATTTCATAAAAATAAATTCTATCAAAATTCATGATCTGCAAGAAACAGCTTTTTTTTTTTTTTTCCTGATGTTTGGAGGAGATGGCTACTTTGTGATATAAAAAGGTCTCTTTTTTGGTGTTTAGTGTGTTGTATGGGGTGTTGGTTTGCTGGATGAAGGTTTTCTTTGGTGGGTTTTTTGTTTGTTTCTTTTGGAGGACCCAAAAAAGCAAAGTTTTGGTAGGTTGAAATAGCAATATCAGCTCCCTGCGTTTTTCTCCTGCGTTGAATAGAAGGTGTGCCTGCCTACCAGGCTGAAAGCACAGCCAAATGCTTGGTCCCATTACCGATAGTAAAACTAATTTTTTCTATTCCTGTCTGTCTGATTTTGGCTGGTTGTTTTTGTTTGGGTAGGTTTGGTTTTGTTTCATTTTTTCCTTTGCTGTCTTAGTTTTTAAAGTTTATCTCACCCAAGCAAACAAACCTAATTCTAATATTTCAGTTAATTATAAGGCTTGCCTAGTGCAACTACTACAAAGTGTTTGTTTTTCCAAGGCTGAATGAATTGTAATGGATTTAAAATAAGTTTCCATTTTAAAGAATGTAACTTTTCGATTCTTTTTTGCCTTAATTATGTCAACTGTGGAATATAAATAGTAACTTGATGCCCCCTGTCCCTTTTTGTTGCTGTTGCTCAGAGCGATGCGTTACAGCTATGCAATAAGATCAGCAGTGCCATTGACAGAGTTGATCACATGTTCACGTCTGAGTTTGATGCTGAAGTGGATGAATCTGAATCTGCCACTTTGCAGCAATACTACCGGGAAGCCATGATTCAGGGTTATAATTTTGGTTTTGAGGTAAGGAAACAAAGACTTCATGACACATTAGTTTTGTAGTTTTGCTGAGAACCAGCTGAAATTTCTGGGTTTGCACTGGTGCAAGTAAGGTAGCTGTAACTCTGTGGGAAATATTCCAGCAGAAAATCATAAAAAGTATGGGTTGACACCAAAATTTTATGTGGAAATGATTGAAAAATAACAGATCTATTAAATTCAGACTCCAGTTAGTAATGCCTGGAACTCTAAAAATAAGACCTTGATGAGTACAGGTGTAGTCTTGTAGGCTCTGCTACTTGGCAGCTTTTTAGATGATATCTGAAATATCCTTTGGTATTGAGTGTCATTGTGTAACTCAGCTTCTTGCAGTTTTGCAGCCTAGAATAGCATAATGCTGTAATACAAGCTGTTCCTTCAAAGTTTGTGGTGCTTCTTTGATGCAGTGAATGTAACTTTTGAGTTCCTTAGTGTGCTGATGGAGAAATGTCATGTTTGGGTGCTTTTAGTATACCGTTTCACTACTTGATTTCTGTGAACCTTATAAATTTTTTTTTAAGATTGTATTATATCTTAACTTCTATGGAAAGTATTCTAAAATACTGGTGTTTCTGTTTAATTTTTCAAATATACATACATAACTCCTCTATCTCCCAATATTAGAATGGTTAGAGTTGGAAGGGACCTTAAAGATCATCAGGTTCCAACCCCCACTAGACACCTCCCACTAGAGCAGGTTGCTCAAAGCCCCATCCAGCTGGCCTTAAACACTTCCAGGGATGGGGCATCCACAACTTCCCTGGGCAACCTGTTCCAGTGCCTCACCACCCTCACAGGAAAGAATCTCTAGCATGTAATCTAAATCTCCCCTCTTCTGATTTAAAGCTGTTACCCCTTGTCCTGTCACTCCACTTCCTGACAAAGAGCCCCTCTCCAGCTCTCCTGTAGGCTCCTTCCAGGAACTTCCTTCCATATTAGCTGCAATATAAGTGAAAGGAAACACTACTTTGCAATTTAATCTCTGATTACAGAACTGAGCATTTATGTAGGAAGGTTCTTAAATGTTATGCTGTTAAACAGCCTTAAACGTTATGTTGCTAAATACCCGTGCATGCCTGTACAGGGGCAAAAAGGCCGTGTAGCTCCAGAGCTGCCTCTTGCTGAAACATGTTTTGTATCATATGCTTTTTCATTGTTTTTTTTTTTTCTATAAATATACAACTGCTCACATAAAATCATTTTGTCTAAGAATAGGATGTGACTGTTACCATGCTGTCAAGTTTTTGTTAGCCTGTAGGTACTCTGTAGATTTTGCAAATGTGTTTTTTTTTGTTGTTGTTGTTCTTAATACGTGAGAAGTAATCTTTAGTTTCTTACAGTACCATAAAGAAGTTGTTCGTCTGATGTCTGGAGAATTCAGGCAGAAAATTGGAGACAAGTATATCAGCTTTGCCAGAAAATGGATGAATTACGTGCTGACAAAATGTGAGAGTGGTCGAGGCACTCGACCCAGGTAACAGCCAACTTCTTACTGTCATAGCAGTTTGTGTTTGAATACCATGCAGCACTTTCCACACTGTGAATAATGCTTTATTGTTGAGAAGTCGTTCTTCTGAATGATCGATGCTGTTGAAAGTGATTTGAATAGTAAAGGCATAAAGCCAAATAACTCTCCAACCGCTCACAAGATTCTGTGGAATATTTTGCCTCGTGGGAGCTGACAGAAAATGGGAAGAAATAGTGGGGATTGTTTGACTCAGACAATTAAAAACTGTAGATAAGGGTCATTAGGTTGGAACAAAAATGCTATGTGATCAGGAGTCAATAAAGATTGCAGAATATGCAACACTTATTCTCTGGGTATTCTACAGAGAAAGCAGTATTCTGTTGTGCTAGTTGCAAAACTGAGGTATGTATTGAAGCTTTAACCCCCTGTAGAAGTCCTTCAATAGTCCTTTCTGGAGGCATCTAAAGTGTGGCCACACATAAGGAAGAAGTGTTTCCACTCTGGTGAAAATCCTTCAGTTTTATGATCGCAGTAATGGGTACATTTGTGGATGTTTTTTGCTGTAGCCTGCAGTACTTTCTCTGCCGACAGAAGTCTTCTTGTGCCCAGGGATGTCTCAAATTGTACATCCTGTTGGTGCTATGAAACTCTACTGCTGAGCACTATTGCAAAAAGTTAACAAGTTGTATCACCCTCATGATGTAAACAGAGGAACGGAAACTGGCCCGAGCAGAATGATACCATTGCTTGATTTATTTAGGTGGTTTTGCAACATTTTGGAATTGGTGTATTAGAAATTAAATAGATTTTTTTTTTTTTTTGCACTAAAATAGATGCCTCATATTGCTCCGCATTTACAGGTTACACATCTGTGACAGTTCTGCTTCCTAAAGTATAGGGCTGATCAGTCTGTCCTGGAGGTGGTTTGTTCTGCTTGATGGAAGAAGAGGAGGAAAGAGTGGGTAGGCTGAACCATGTGTGGATAGGAGGTTAGCTTGCTGTGCTAATCTTAAAAAAAACAAAAGGAAACAAACAAAACCAAAAAAACCCACCCCAGAACAAAGGCTTTTTAAAGTAGGTTAGCAGCAAAAGGAGGACTTTAGATGACATTAATCTGTTCCTTGATGAGATTGGTCACCTCACAAACCATGGACAAAAATAAAGCAGAGACATTTAATGCCTTCTTTGCCTCTGTAACACAAATGCCCTATGTTGGAGGACCACAACTATGGGAGTGATAAGCTCATGGTTGACTTTTGACTTGTACAAGATTTGTTGCTGCAATGAAATGCATGCAAATCTATGGGGTTGGTGGAATTCATTCTGAGGTACTGAAGATTTTACTGTGAGGCCTCTCAGTTATTTATCACCAGTCTTGGGAATCTGGAGAGCTTCCTCTTGATTGGAAGCTAACAAATGTTATTCCAATTTTCAAGAAGAGCAAGAAAAAAGACCCAGACAATTATAGACCTCTCTGTCTCACTTCAGTTCCTGGAAGAAATATGGAGAAGATTATTCTGGGAGTTATTGAAAAACACTTCAGAGATGATGCAGTCATCAGTCAAAGTCAATATGGGTTCATAGAGGGCAAGCCATGCCTTACTAACTGAATGTCCTTTTAGACAAGGTTACTTGCCTAGTGGACAAAAAGGAGGCTGTGGACTGGTTGGTTTTTGTTGTTTTTCAATTATTATTTTAGTAAAGCTTTAGATAGTATCTCTCAGAATATCCTTCTGGACAAATTGCCCAGTGTACAGCTAGACGTGCACAATATGATGGGTGAACAATTGCCTGAAGAGCTGGGCTCAGAGACTTGGAGTAAATGGGGTAACAACTGGGTGGCAGCCAGTCACTAGGGTGTTCCTCAGGGCTCAGTTGTAGGGCCAGTTCTCTTCAGTGTTTTTATTAATGATCTGGACACAGGAATTAAGTACTTACTAAGTGAGTTTGCCAACAATACTAAATTAGGAGGAGCTGTTGATTGTCTCAATGGTAGAGAGGTTCTAGAGATATCTTGGTAGATGATGAGTGCTGGGCAATCACCAACCTTATTAACAAAGTCAAATGCCAGATATTTGCACCTGGGGTAGTGTAATCCTGGATATACATATAGGTCTGGGGACCAAGAGGTTGGAGTGCAGCCCTGCAGGAAGGAATCTCAGGGCTCTGGTTGATGCTAAGCTCTGTGTGAGTTAATTTTCAGATTACCCTGGGTAGAGTCAGGAGTTGGACTCCGATGGTCCTTGTGGGTCCCTTCCAACTGAGGATATCCGATCATTGTACTTGGGTGTTGCCTAGGTTGCACCTCCTAGTTCTGGTAGGTCTAGTAAGAGGCAGAGGGGGCAGAGCTGAAGACACAACTCACTCTGGCCATGTTAGTTACTTGTTTACCAATCCAGACCCTGAAACCAGTGGTGCCCTGTTACTGATGGTCAGATAGTCGTGAAATCATTAGTAGTCCTTCAATCTTGTTTCAGAAAGAAGCATTTAGGCAGGGCACATAGTGGTTTGGCTTGTGACCAACTTCTTATGAGTGAATTGATGATACTGTTCTTGAAGACAGCACACATAAGTGTTGAGATGTACAACAGCATGGCTCACTTTATTTTGCAGTGTCCTGACTAAAATCAGACTTTATCAGAATATAACTGGGCAAATATTAATATGAGCTAAATATATTACCTCTTGTATATGCAATAGATTTTCTTACAAATATTTTGTCATATTTTCCAGAGGAAAAATAAGTAACTGTCATTTAGTGTTCTTGGATCTTGTTGAAACTCTTACAATGACTTAAGCTGAAAAGCAATTAATTTTCTGTCTTATCTTTTTCTTTGAGATAGGTGGGCAACTCAAGGTTTTGATTTTCTTCAAGCCATTGAGCCAGCATTTATTTCAGCTCTCCCAGAAGATGACTTCTTGGTATGGAATAAGTTACTCTGCTTATTGTTTATTTCTGAAGACACGTGAAGCTGTCGGTAGATGTTAGGAGGGATGTTTTTTATACATGTATGTCTGAATGATTTCTATGATTCTATAGGGAATGGCTGCAAGCTGCAGCAGGGTAGGGTTAGGCTGGACATCAGGAAAAAAATTTTCACGGAGAGAGTGGTCAGTCAGTGGAATCAGCTGCCCAGGGAGGTGGTGGAGTCACCCTCCCTGACTGTGTTTAAGAGTAGATTAGATGTGGTGTTGAGGGATCTAGTGTAGGGGAGAACTTGTAGAGTAGGGCTGATGGTTGGACTTGATGATCCCAGGGGTCTCTTCCAACCTAAATGATTCTATGATTCTATGAATACAGGTGCAGTTCTGAAACAACTGCTGTTGTGCACAACTGAGGATGTTGATATCTTTTCAGTTTGTAAGATTCTGAATAGACTACGCTTGTGACCATTGGCATTAATGTTTTCAGACTGCAAACAAGTTGCTAGTACTGTCTTGGGAGGCTGTCTCCCTCTGTATCTTGGGAAATTTGACAGCAGCTTTTCTGCAGAGTTGCAATTTATAGTTGTCATAATAAATTGCTCAAGATAAGCTTCTGGGGCTTGCTTATCATCCACAGTTTATGGTATGACTATAAAATCACAATTGTTTAAAGGCATTTCTTCAAATGGTGCCACTATGAATCAGACTTGCAAGCACCTTTCTTTTGTTTTTCCTATTTAAAACACAGTAGACTAAAACTGGGGTTTTTATGTGCTCTGCCTTCCTCATTTTCCTATGGAAATAAAACTCAGATTATCTGATCTCGGTACAGCACTACAGGGAAGTGAAAGCCCAGTTGCTACAAAATACCAGAATGTGAGTGTCAGCACCTCCAATTTTTATTAATTTCAAGATGTGTTAGGAAATGCCAACCGCATTGATCTTGTGTAATACAGGAACTATGCAGTTTAGTCTTTTTTTCATGTTTATTTTTATCAAGAGCTCTCAAGTAAGTTATCTTTTAGTCCTATGGGAAAGGCTTGCCTGCTAAGTGGCAATTAGGCTTGTTTTTGAAATAAATGAATACTGTAGCTTTAGGAAGTAGCCCCTCAGCTTTACTTATTTGCTTTGACACAGTTTCTAAAACTCCTGGTATTTTGAAGAGTAATACTTGTATATTTTAGTGGTAGTATCTTGCTAGAGATCCCTTTGGTATTTAGAGGGAATCTTCTACAGAGGAAAGAAGCTCAGAAAATCTAATGTGGCCTTTGACTTTGTCGTGGTTTTGACCAATCGGACAGATGATGACCCCTCCTCCCCCCCCACTAAGGACAAGAGAGGAGAGGAAAGGATCAAAGAGATTCAGGAGTTTAGAAAAAAAACCTAAACTACTTTAATGAAAATATAAATAATAAAAAAAACAATAAAAAAAATTAAAACGTATAAAAGGAAAAAAAAAAGTATACAGCCTATACAAAACCGTATCAGGCTCCCAGGATGATGATCCCGTCACCAGCAGCATCAATAAACGTCCCAGGCTGGACTCGGTGACCAACAGGAGCTGGATTCCGGATCAGGATGAAAGGCAGACAGGGCCCTCCTCAGATGTCGGCCATTGAAGGAAGGAACCAATGACCCTTTGATCCCTCAGCTTTTATACTGAGCATGATGCGGATGGGATGCAATACCCCAGTTGGTCAGTTTTGGGTCACCTGTCCTGGCCGTTCCTCCCTACAAGTGTGACCCCTCGATGCTTTTCCACTTCTTGACCCTCCAACGGGGCAAATAACAAAATTACCTGACCTTGGTTGTTCTAGCAATAAGTATAAGCAAGGGCCTCTCTGCATACCTTCCCTTGGTATAATCAGGTCTTATCGCTATGAGACGAAACACTCTCTGAACAATTTGCTGTTAGTTTCAGACTTTAGTTAGTTAGAAGAGGCCCAGCTAAAAAAGTAAAACTACTGAACAGAAAATTGGTTTGTTTTGCCTCAAACCAGGACATGGAGTAAACAGAAATAGAAATTATGGTTGTCCCTCTAAGTTGGTTGGGACTCGTAGAAGGACCCCACTCCACGGCTCTTCTCTGTAAGGTTTCAAGCTGTTTTAAGACAGAAAAATGTCCACCTGGTTTCTTGATATCCCACAGTTTTAGTAAGCTTGCAAAGGTATGCAGAACCATGGTAAGTGCGCGCAGCAGCTGTGGACAAGGAGTAGGAGATTTGATATCTGCTTTTCTGCCTCTTTATTGTGAAGAGATATTTTATCCCTGGTGTTCTGACAAGTAAATTGAAGCAGAGGAAGACGTAATAACTCGTCCAAGGTTACATACAGAGTGAACAGTACACCCAGTAATGAGGCTCAGATTGTCTCAGCCCCTCTTCACCGCTTTAACTATAAGGGTCTTTGTTAAAGTTTTGCTAACATGATGGGTAGAGAAGGAAAGTGGATTTTTATATTTTTTTTTTTATATGAAATGCTTCCTATTTTCTGTTTTATGCACTTCAGTCTTTTGGTTCACACCGTTGTATTCTCACCCACTTTCTTTGGGTGTTTCTTCTTAAGGTGGGAGGAGGGAAGGCAGAGGAGGTTGCAGCTTTTCCCAGCAAGCTTGATTTTTAATTTTATTAACAATTGTTTTTTTTAAGTTCCTCTAGATTTATATTATGAAATGTTCTTTATGATATAGCATTGTTCAGTTCTTACGTAATATTGACAGGGTGAAAAGGCAAGACAAGACTAAGATGTCCAGTTTAAAAAAACAAGAAGTCAAAAGCCTAATGTGGATCCAGAAGCTTAACATCACTGATGGAAAGTGGTGGCGCTTACTGGAGAGATGATGTACTTAACTGGTGTCGTTTTATTACTGTGAGCTTTACTGTATGACTGTCAACTCTCTTGTAACACAAAACATCACAACTTCTTCTGTTTGTTCTAGAGTTTGCAAGCTCTGATGAACGAGTGCATTGGCCATGTTATTGGAAAACCTCACAGTCCTGTTACAGGTTTGTACCTTGGTAAGGCAGAAGTTACTGGCGTTTGCTCTGGAGCTTGGCTGCTACTGTTAGAAAATTTTGATTGTAAAGTAATTTTAAATGTTAGAAATACCAATAAAAGGATTTTTAAGCTTTTTGTGATTGTGGATGTGAAACTGTTATTGCCTGACACAGTGACATGGTGGTTTTACTCAAAAAATATAAAAGCTTTACAGATACTTTCCTGTCATTTTTGTCCTTCAATCCCTGTGAAGCCTTGCAGATCTTCTGGAAAAGGGCTGTGATTATGTTTTAAGGGTTGGGTAAAGAAATAATTATAACTTTAAGGAAGCAGTTGCAGCTCCTTTCCTTCTCGTGACACTGCTGGTATTTAAATTTCTGACAGTATTGAGATGCAGAGGAGTTACCCCTGGGACCTTCATGATTGAGCTGTTGGAAATGGTTCTCCAATGTCACAAAATTTTTGATAGTGTAAAAAATATCTTTGGCATTAAAGTGAAGTCAACAAATTTCATTGTCTTCTTGAGAAGAGGATATTTCGTCAGCTGTTTCCCTTTTATGTATCTCTTTTTTGGTGCTCTTTCTCTCTTCCTCCTTACAAGTCCTTTGACAGCTATAACTTTTAACATACCACGTCTTCTTTTCTTTCTCCTGATGTCCACTTCTGGGCAGGGTTGATGCAGAAGGCATGAAGGGAAAGTAGTGTGGCTCAGGCAAGAGGAGGGTTTTTTTCAGTATTTCAGGAAAGTTTCAGTTTTGATGAGAAAACCTTACACTTGATCAATCTTTCACAATGAAAGTCAGTCCAGTCCTTTGTAAAGAAGCAGAAGGAGCGTGGTCTAAAATCAATTCTGGCCTAATTCTGTGCTGTGGTGTAAAACTGGTACCGCTTCTGGTACGTTGTTCAGAGGAAGGCCCGTTTTAGGTAAATCACTAGCATGATGATCCCAAAGCACCGAGTCCCTTATAAATGCTGTTACAGACACGGCAGATCACACAAACTGAATTGCTTGACAGCTTTTGGCTCAGAGCACAGCGGGGGTGACAGATGGGTGGCACAGACTTGCAGCGTCAGGCTGAAACTTTAATACAAGTGCAGTAAACATAACTAAACATAAACTGTCCTAGCTGCAGATATTTTAGATACCCTTTTCTATCTCAGTCAGCAGAAAAGTAAGAGTTCCTAGTTCCATTTGCGTACCATGTTGATGCCTACTGTGGACTTTACCCCTTTTCCCAAAGCTGAGGGTCTAGTTGTGTTCCTGCTCCTGCCTGTAGGCAAGTAGCTGGGGATCTCCTGGTGTTTTGCCCTGTCTCTGTGCTTTCTGAAACATCCTGTGTCCACCTGAGTGAGTTAGGTTCTGCCTTCTGGGTCTTGTGCTAGTGTCCTTGTGAATTATAACTGGACAACCAATGAACGCCAAGCCCTGGCCTCCTTTACTTGTCCTGGTACTGGAAATGGGGCAGAATCTGCCAGGGACCTGAGTGGGTGCTGGCTCGTGTTTTGATGGACGATCAGATATCTTGTGGTGTGACTGCCACAGTATTTTCCAGGATAATTAAGGAGGGGTTGAGGGAAGGGAAGGAGGCTGCAGACTACTCTTACGGCCGCTGAACAAGCTAGGCATGAGAACGGTGATGGCTTGTTTAGATTTGACCCTGTTCCTTTGTACCACTCTGGAACAGACTGTTATGGGGCAGGGGTGCATTAGTATGGGTAAAACTGTCAAATGCAAGGGCTTTTTCCCCAGCTTATTTTGCTTTTTGTTATTGTCTGAGAAAACTAACTCTGAAATAAAAGGACCATTATAACGCTGTTTGTTTTTTAATTATTATTTTTTTGTTAATATTTACTTTGCAATAACAAATCATCTTTAATCCATGAAGTTGAAATAATGAAGGTATAACTTCAGTGAAGTATCTTCTAATCTTCTAATTTGCTAGATTTTAGTTCTGGAGAAATTTCATTATTTTACCACTAAGTTATATGATATAATAATATGAATAATACTGATACATGCAATTGTTTTATTTAAAATTTGAATAATTGGATTTTTCACAGAGGACAGGAAATAATCTTCTTCCAGTTCACACTTAATTCTGTAAAACCGGAACTTATTGTAATTTTGTGCCTTGAAATGGCCCTAAGAGTTATTTGTGACATCTGAGTAATGTGCTACCTTTGTTATGTTTGCAGCTATTCATCGAAACAGTCCCCGTCCTGTGAAAGTACCTCGGTGCCACAGTGATCCACCAAATCCTCATCTTATCATCCCCACACCTGAAGGCTTCAGGTATTTAGCATTAGTAGAGTTCTGGACTGGTTTGTCCTCTCTTGGTTATGACTGTCAGTAAGTGGAACACCTTTTCTTACCTGTAGAGGGCAAAGCAGGTGGAAAAACCAATCATATTAGTGATCCAAATTTTATTGATTTGCTTTTAAGAACAATAATATTTCTTTTTCTCTCTCCTCTCCTTCCCCCCCTTTATTTTACAGTTGTTACTGGGGTATGCTTTCTCACATTGAAGTATTTCTTACCTCCTTTACCTTTCCTGAAAACAGTATTTCATGTTAACAAGCCTTAATTCAGTGAAAGCTGTTCATTCGTGAGGCTTTTATTTCCTTCCCCACTTTGAATGTCTGTGTGCACCCCTATGATTCTTTATGTAGTTTAGCATAGAGAGGGCTTAAAAATGTAGCATTCTGGAATATGGTGGCATTTCTGCGTCATTACCAACCTGCTGCGGGGAAGCTTAAAGCAGTGGATGATTTTGCCTCCCTTTGAAAGAGTTGACGTGAGAATTACTTTTTAAAAATTTCAAAATAAACTTTTCCATTCATATTTTTATAGAGAGGACCTTACTTTCAAGAAGATCAGCACAGTGTCAAAATCTACACCTGACTTTTTTTTTTTGTTTTTTTAAAGTTGCTTGTCTATTGGCAGGAAGTAGTATTGCTCTAAAGAGTTGGAGATTTTTATTTTGAAGATTATTACGATTATTGTGTGTATTGACAGCCCCTGAGTCTTTGAAAACCCAGACTTGTTCCACATAAAAATCTTCATCAGGCCTCATGATGCACATCTCAAAATTTGATTTTTAAAATAAACTTTCAACTCCACATTTTTATTTTTATTTTTTTAAAACCTGTTTTCCTGAAGTTTTTCTTCTTGCCACAGCACACGGAGTGTCCCTTGTGAGGCGCGGAACCATTGCAGCGTTGCTGTCAGTCGCCCCACTCTCGCCGGCTGCGACGCAGCTCAACCCAAAGCTGTCAGCAGTGCAAATGACACCAGGTAGCCCCACTCCGTCACGTAGCAGCCTCGTTCTACTTACATCACCCATATAACTGTTCCCACCTACTTACCTCCTAGTAGATCATTTGCACGGTGCTTTTCCGTCCCATCATGTCTTCCACTGGCTCCTTCATTCATGTTTGACCTGAGCAAAATCTTACATCTTAGAACTAGATCAGACTGCTTTCAGATTTGAAATGTCTGAACATTACAGCAGTAACAGCATGTAGTACTGACATGGACTACAGATTTGCTCAGGGAAATATCCATTAACATATCCCAGTCAGTTCATCAGTATAACTTTACTAAGTAATTAGTGTTGATAACTAACACTTCCCACTAAAACGACTGTAACAAGCCAGTAAGCCTCAGGATATATAGGTTACTCTTTTTTTTTAAATGTTAACTACCATTAAAGCATAATGTTTCATTGTTGTTACTGTCTGCCGTAAATATTTGTAAATACTCAAAGTGGCAAACACAGCATTAAACACCTAAGATTGCAGGAGGGGTTTTTTATTTTTCTTTCTACACCTTTGGCTTCTTGGGGTTCTGCAGAATAAACTTAATCCAAAAGAAAGCATTCCTGTGGCAGGGTATGAAACAGAAACCACTCCTGGATCATCTGTTTGCAGAGGTCATGAGAGTTTTGTGGCAGACCTGTTTCAGTGTCTTTCTTGCTTCTTGGCCTCTGATTTGGCTGTTACATTTCAGACTGTTGGTGGTGTTCTTCCCATACCTCAGTCAAACTATTGATGTGTCTCTCTAAATTTATTGGGATTTTTTAATTTTTTTTTTTTCTGCTGCACCTGGCTGTCAAAATCCTGCTGTATGTGCAGTGATGTTATCTTGGGGTTTATCAAGAGCTTCTTGGATTCTTACATCTGCTGCAGAGTACCAAGCACTCTCTCGTACAGCAAAAAAATTGGTATAAGTGGAGACACGTGGTCTGACAATCACACAGCTGTAGAGGAAAGAAAGAACAGGTAGCAAAGGAACAACGTGTTGATGGTGACCAGTGAGAGCTTAAATATGACTTGATTATGAATTATTGATTTTGTTATAAATAATTACCAGTTGCTAGCCAGCAAACCATCATGGTTTGCAGATTTGTTACCAGATGCACAGCACAAGCACGTGTGAAGGTGTTTAGAGAGAAATAAACTGCCACTGCTTATATGAACTCTTTCCTGCAAGTCTTTTCAGTGTATTTTTTATCATAAGAAGGGAACTGCACAACTGCACTCTACAGCTCTACAGCAGCCTCTAGATTGGGAGTCTGGGCCCTTCTTTTTTTTTTTTTTTTTTCGTTGTAAATAGGTCCTGAATTTTTGTCACTCAAACTACACGTATTTATTGTAAATCCCTCATGCCTCTATGTTAAGCCCCTTGCTTGAAAAGCCTGGGGTGGCAGTATTTGGTAGCACTATGCACTTGAAAAGCCCTTGGCAAATAAGTAACATTCTGGAGAATTTTCACTGGGAGGTTGTGGCAGCTGTGTAAGCTGAGAAGGTTGAGGGTTAATCGGTAGTTACGATTTTGAAAATGCAGAACTTGTTTATTTGATAATTAGTCTTTATGCAACAGATGAAGCAGGGTTTTTTTTTAGAATGCACACAGCATTTTGAGCCAAGACATACCTTTGAAACTAGTTATTTTTCCAAGAGGGAGATGGGAGGCTAGTTTTTAATACTTCTGGGCTTTGTTGTGATTTTATACCATTCAATGCAACTGCCAGGTTTATAATGTCACACACTTGACTAGAGTGGTATCTTCTTTTAATGTTTTCTGCCTGTGTGTCCTACACAAATATTCATCAAAGTGTGAAGGTTGGCATTCTAACAGTTTCTTCTGCTTCAAGAAGATACTCATTAGGGAGGAAAGAAGCAAGTATTCTACTTCTGAGTTGCAATCAAATGCGTAATGCTTTTGTGGATTGTAACGTGGAAGTTGATGCTAATGCAGCTTTTTAGTCTAATTACCTAGGCCTGGTTTTCAAGGACATGCATTTCTCATAGAGCTCCCAGTTTTTATGTTTTGTGTGTGTGCACTGCCTGGATTTAGAAGGAGCATTGCTTAACCCCCTGTTATACCCAGGAAGAATTGGGAAAAAAAAAAACAAAAGGATTTTGGAGGCTGCTGTTGGGTTCTTTTAGGGGTTTTGTTTGTTGAGGAAGACAAAATATCACATTAGTATGTTTATAACAAATGTCTGGTTTTAGCATAGTTAAAGTTACAAACTTTAACACGTTGCAGTGACAAGTTGAAATGAGGGATTTCGTTTCTTTGTGCTCCAAAAGAGAGATTAAACCTGTTGTATCGAGATAGCGTTTCTTGGTTTTGAATGCAAGAAGTGTGCAGCTCAGCTGCTGGAATAGCACAGAAACAGAAACTTTCTATGCTTTTGAGAAACTCTTTAGATATCTAAGACATAATTGCAGGCATTAAATATCTATAAAAAGTTGAATGTAGGAAGTTGGGTGTGGGAATTTGGTACATCAGTTGTGCTAGGCAGTGCGCAGTGCACAGATGCCACCGTGGTTCTATTGAAGTCTTTCTCTTAAAAAAAAATCATTTTTAAAACTAGAAAGTAAAATCCAAAGCAGCAATACCTGGTTGTTTACATTGAGCTTTCTGATGGTTATATGCTTACACTGTGTTCATACTAATGACCTTTATAAATGTTTAATTTGTGAGCTAGCTGGGGTCATTATTCAGCATTTTATATTTATCCAGGACCAGAGCGGAAGCTTAGCAAATTTTCTTCTCTTTGACTCTATTTCTTTGCTTCATAACACACACACAGTCTTTCTGGACACAAACAATTACAGATCTGGGTGGCTGAAATGGGCCTGAGAAGGATTTTAGACACCTGTATTCAAAGCTATGACGCTTAAGGTCCTCTGTTCTGCCGCTGACTCATTTTAGAGGTGGTTTAGCTTTGCTTGGTTTTAAGCTCTTTGTGCACTTTGCTGTGTATGTGCTGAGAATATCCTCAGCCTTCTTACTGATTGAATCCTCCACTTCTTGAAGAGCACGGAGGATTTTCACTAGTTCGGTTTCATTTCCCCCTCAGAAGATGCAGTTGGCAGCAGCAGGGAGTGCAAGGCAGACGTCGTACTGGGAACATTCACATGGGAACAGGGTGTATTCTGTTCTCAAGAATCTGAAGATCGTATCCCTTTTTAAAATTATTTTTATTTTAGCTATCATTTGGTAATAATTTTATACAATTCAGAAGCAACTTTAGGGCCATAGGGAAGTTCTCTTATAGGTGTGTGCACTCTGTGATGCCAGGTCTCCTTCATGTTTTTGTAGCTGTTAGCTTTCAGTGAAGGATTTGACAGTGTTCCCCACTTTCCAGCTCATACCCCTAAAGCGTTATGTTAAAGGAGACATCAGTCACAGCTCTTGCTGTGAAAGGGAGGAAAATGGAAAGGGAGCCTTGTTCTAAAGGGAGTTACTGTAGAAAGATTTTCATGAGGTATTTATTGCTCTAAAATACGGGTGGATTGATTGATGTCTTGGGATGGAGAAAAGTGACTGAAGACTTAAGGATTTAAGACTTAAGGGTTTCTCTCAGTATTGTTTGCCTTCCTGGTCAGTGTGCGTGTCCATCTGGGTCTTATTCTGAGGTATCTAATTCTACTCTGTGCTGACTGGAGGAGCTTGGGCCTCCAAGCTGTCCAGCTTCTGGCATTTAATACTGTCCTTCCTCTCGGCTGGCTCGTGGCTCGTCTCACTAGTTTTTACTTCATGACTCTGGACCGTGGCTGTATTTGTGGAGCACTAGGAAGGTATGGAGTTCAGTTAACACCCCTTCTCTGGTAACGTGGCTCACCTTATCACTCACTTCTGGTACCTTATCACTCACTTCTGGTTCCATGCCCAAACCTGGCACCAGCTGCAGCCTGCAGCAGCTGTCCAGTTAGTATGCTATAAGCCATTCAAATGGTTTCTGTTGTCATGGGCAAGTAAATGTTTCAAGTAGTTTATGCCTTTTGAGGCTTAGGGTTTTTTCATAGAGTAGCATAACTAAAATTGTGTAAAAAGTCTTCATTTGTGGGCAAAAATAGCATGGAAAGGCTTTTTGGTTTACCTCTCATCATCAGTTTTTCTTTCCTGTTACTTCCATTGTTCATGTGCTAGGCTTCAAAGGTTCCTTCTCTTTAGAACTGCGGTTAAAGTGTCACTAGTTGTTACTGAGTGCAATGCTAAGTTAACCAGTACAATGGCTCTTTTTAACAGGGGTTCCAGTGTCCCTGAAAATGACCGACTGGCTTCAATAGCAGCCGAGTTGCAGTTCAGATCCCTCAGTCGTCACTCCAGTCCCACTGAAGAGCGAGAAGGTGATTGTCACAGTAATAGTTTGTGGCCTGGATGTGCAGATGATTTATGTCATTAGCCTGTTTCTCTCTGTTCCCAGTTCTTACTGTTTCAAAAATGTTTTTTCACCTTTTCCCAATCAAAAATCTTAGATTTTTAACTTTCAGGCTTATATTGTCAGAGCAAGTTCAGCTTTGTACATATGTCTGCTGTGCTCTTGCCTTTCTTATTGTTTCTGAATTGTACCTAAAGGATTTACAGTGTTCAAAATGAAATGAGTAACATAATTACTCAGTTATATACCCCATTCAGTAGTAGATTTCTAAATGCTGTTAATGAGGTATAAACTGGACCCATTGGGACAGTGGAGATTTCTATCCAGTTCTTTAGCTACCACTGCAGTATTCATCTCACAAATACTTCCTGGTACTTAACAAATTATTATGAATTTGCATCCTGGAAAAAGGGACAGAATGTGTGACTTGATTTCCTGATCAGGGCTTCTTCAGGTTTCCCCAGCCCCTGTCTATGTGGTATTTATTGTAACAAATACCTTGAAACATTGCTTGTTAAAATAGCGTGTACTGTGCAAATTAAAATGAAGTACAAAATGCCAAGTGAAATAGAATTGATACTGTGATTATCCTGCATAATAAAGTGGATTTCTAAGAAAGAAATACCTTAAAAATGGATACCAAGAGGTGTGGGGGCTATTTTTGGTCGTGGTTTGTTTTTTTTTTCGTAAGCAGCTGTTGAAAATATTCTGTTTCGTGCTTATTCACTTTTTTTTATGTATCTGTGCGAATGGAA
>VZTM01032904.1:155964-207800 GCA_013400555.1 Jacana jacana
AATATTGTTGTTGTTTCCCCTATGGATTGGGGCCTGGGGGGAAAATCCTCATATTCGTGGGAGGTTTTCTTTCAGGTCAGCCTGTTCATGTAATGTTTTTACTTTTAATCAGCTTCAGTTGAGGACTGTAAGTGTAGTATGAGGTGTTACAGGTTAAAAGCTACTTGAAATTTTAAATGAAAATAAAGGTTAATAACTGTGGGAAGCAGAGTTTTCAGTGATTTGCTTTCTTATTGCAGTTTATGTGGTTGGTGCTTATTGAATGTAGTGTAATTAATGTTTTTCTTATTATTATTTTAATTCTGCAGGTGAAGGCCAGTATNTATTGTAACAAATACCTTGAAACATTGCTTGTTAAAATAGCGTGTACTGTGCAAATTAAAATGAAGTACAAAATGCCAAGTGAAATAGAATTGATACTGTGATTATCCTGCATAATAAAGTGGATTTCTAAGAAAGAAATACCTTAAAAATGGATACCAAGAGGTGTGGGGGCTATTTTTGGTCGTGGTTTGTTTTTTTTTTCGTAAGCAGCTGTTGAAAATATTCTGTTTCGTGCTTATTCACTTTTTTTTATGTATCTGTGCGAATGGAACACTGCCTTAGATTGGAATGAATCTTTTTCTAAGGGACCTTAGAAGCTTGTTTTCCAACAGATTTCCTACATATCTGATTCTAAGTGCCCTGGTTTGAAGTGCTTCCCTCAGTTGTGGAAGGAGATCTCTGTGGCAGTATACATTGAATCCTATTTCAGAATAGTGTTCATACTTTGTTTTTTCAAGATAAGTCATTTTTGAATTCAAGAGCATACACTGCAGTATGGTTTCCTCGTATTCTTATGGGGGTAGTAGTCCTGATATGTAAAATCTCAGCTTTTGCTGAATATCGTGGCATAATCCTTAATATGAGATAAAGTCACTTTTATGCTCACAGTATTGTTTCTCTAGAACCAGCGTATCCAAAAGGAGATTCAAGTGGCTCATCCCGGCGGAGTTGGGAGCTCAGATCTTTAATCAGCCAGACCAAAGGTAGGTGTCTTGGAGTCACTGTAATGTAACATCTGTTAGACTGGTGCTGTATTGATTGAAAGGCTGAATCCTAAGGCTGATCGTGAAGAGGTTTTCACAGCTTTGTACATAGGAACCGGGGGGCGGGGGGAGCAGTCCTGGTTGTGATCCTAAACCATTTCTAACAAAATCACAAGGAGGACAGAGGTGGGAGTATTTTCATATTTTCCAAATTTCATAAAAGTTGCATCTTTTCATTTTCTGAAAGAAACCAAAATACTGGCAGTATTGTCCTACAAACCAAGTACATTTACTGGTGTAGGAATTGCAGAAGTCTGCTGTCCCTGCTCGGTACCCAATTATGAGGCTTCCTCACTTCCTAATACCTCTCCCCAACAAGGGATTTTGTTATTGTGTGTGATCCTAAACCATTTCTCAAACTCAAGGCTCTTATGGGGTCTCGTCCTCTCTGTCCTGCTGCTTATTTTCATGAAACTTAAAGTAACTTAATTACTTCCAAGACTCCTATACTGTACAGATAAATACATGTAGCTTTCTTACATATTTTCTGGTAGGGCAGAACCTCATGAAACACTAGAAAAAGATTTCTGTCTCATGAAAAGCTCATTTCTCATTGATGTGTCTCAGAACAGAAACAGTGAAGACATTGAGTTTGTTTAATCTAGAAAAGAGGGAAAATTGAAAGTTTCTAGAAGACAAGAATTTTGGTTTAATTCAACTTCCTTGAATCAAGGAAGAGATGATTAGAAAAGTACCTGCATTCTCATTTTACTTGAGTTCATATGTGATTCATAAGTGACAGTTTGATATGTGGTTGCTAAAATGTTTCATTCTTTTCCTGCATCTTAAATTAGACTCACAAAATAGTTGTCTTCTAACTGAGGTCACTTCAGGTGATATCAAAAGGTAATGAAATCTAAATACAGTGGATATTTCTCAATCAAGGAAACTGTTCATCACTCTTTTTAGACACTGCTTCCAAGCAAGCACCTATTGAAGCTGTTCAGAAGTCTGTTCAGTTGTTTGAAGAAAGGAGATACAGAGAGATGAGGAGGAAGAACATCATTGGCCAAGTTTGTGACACACCGAAATCTTATGATAATGTCATGCATGTAGGTTTGAGAAAAGTGACTTTCAAGTGGCAGAGAGGAAACAAAATTGGTACGTTCATTATACCTTCATTTATCGGGCTAAAATACCAAGCTTAATGTTTTTGAAGGAAATCTAAGACTGTCTCTGAAATCGTGGGTCTCTGTGTAGGTAATACCAGCTTTACTGAAATCAGAATGTTAAGGTACAAAATGTTGCAGCTGGGATTTCTGTCATGTAGAACTTCAGTGACGTTTTCACTGGTCAAATAACAAGAAACAAAGGAGAAGGATTTGGTTAGGACAGTATTTAGGTATGATCCTGGGATTCCTGTGGTGTTCAACCCTGGAAAATGTTTGAGTTCTGTGTTTGGAAGAACCAGAAATATGAATGGAAACGAGCAAAAACTTGTAGTTTGGAACTTTATATCACCAATATTGTTGTTGTTTCCCCTATGGATTGGGGCCTGGGGGGAAAATCCTCATATTCGTGGGAGGTTTTCTTTCAGGTCAGCCTGTTCATGTAATGTTTTTACTTTTAATCAGCTTCAGTTGAGGACTGTAAGTGTAGTATGAGGTGTTACAGGTTAAAAGCTACTTGAAATTTTAAATGAAAATAAAGGTTAATAACTGTGGGAAGCAGAGTTTTCAGTGATTTGCTTTCTTATTGCAGTTTATGTGGTTGGTGCTTATTGAATGTAGTGTAATTAATGTTTTTCTTATTATTATTTTAATTCTGCAGGTGAAGGCCAGTATGGGAAGGTCTNTAAAGGCCAGTATGGGAAGGTCTATACCTGCATCAGTGTTGACACTGGAGAGCTGATGGCTATGAAGGAAGTGAGTAGACAAGAATCTGTAGACAAGAATCACTGCTGCTCTTGTTTTTCCCAAACCAGATGTGTGTGAGTTAGCAGGCATGAAGAGTTTCGGAATGCTATTGTTAGGCAGCTGGGAAAGGATGGGAAGACAAATTGTTGCTTCATGTTAATATCACTCCTCAAGTTGCTTAAGCTTTCTTTTTTCAGTCTACAGCTTTCATTTTAAATGTATATAAAACAGATCATGTTTTTTACTAGTCTCATAGGGATGAGATCCGCCCACATTGGGTTTAATGAACGCTTGATTAATGTGTCTGAACTCCCATTAAGAGATCTTAAATTATTTTGAAGTTTTCTGATACTGAGGACTGTGCACAATTTCATATTTTATTTTGCAGTATTTCATCCTGCATTTTATTCCTTTTTTCTGTATTCCTTAGAGGAGATAGGAAGTGTCACTCCAGATGTTTTTCAGCCTCTCCTGTAGTTTAAGTAAACAAGGCTGAGTCACAAAACTATTGACTATTGAATTAAATTTTCAGGACAGAAGTAAGTTATAGCTGTGTAGGCACAGAGATCCGCTTTCCCTAAGCACCACCTTGTTCTTTAAAATATTTTTATTGTTTAGTTTTATTGGATTTCCACATCTTCAGACAACTGCGAGCACCAGCTGTTCACAAGTTACCACCCCAGAGCAATGACATGTTATGAGCCCGTTCTTACACACAGACAATACGTCTGTGATCTCTGAAGGGTGTGGAGAAGCAAGGCTGGGCTTGCGCTACACTTTTTGTACCGTACATGCTTGCTGACAAACTGATACCAACACCTGAAATCTTCTTGTTGTGGGTTTTGGTTGTGTTTTTCTTCTGCCGATGAAATAGCGTTTCCTCTCCACCCCCCACCGGTAGCACACTCTGTCTCTGGAATTGAAAGGTACTTTCTAGATGCAGGTGCTTTCTGGCAGAGCATGTGTACGACCTTTAGCAGGAGTTCAAGTGAGATAAATGGAAGTTGTTTGACAGACATTTCACTACTAGGCCAAATATACAGTCTGCTGCCTTTTCCTGTAGTAGTTTGAACTTCCGAATTGTTTCACCAAGAAACGTTCCCTGCCCCCCTCCCCACTGTGGGTTTAAAGGCAAACTGTTGGCAACTTCAAAATAAAAGGCTTTTCTGAATTTCCTTAAAGATACCTTGGGAGAAGATTGATTGTTTTATTGTTAAACTGCTTAAAACCACTGCATTCCTCCCACAGTTTCTTCAGACTTTACTCTCTTAACCAGAGTGTCTACACATTATCGTGGACTGGCTGTACTAGAAATACACAGTATTGCAATTTCAGAGCATTAGGAATTATGGGAAATACTTGAATATCATTTGTCACCTTTTTGGAATCTCCATGTATTTAATTTTACCACTGTTTGAGTACATACTGTGTCCTGGAATTGTTATGCAGAGCAAAACATTCATAACATCATAGCAACCAAAGGTAAAATACACACATTGATTTCCCTAGCAGTTGTCCTGTACTCAATTAATTAAGTTTCTGCTTTCTACCAGTGTGGTGAAAGTAGCATCTTCCACAACTTGCTGTGTAATTGGCTTATCTTTGTTTGAATAGAAGCTTTAAATCCGTTTTTCAGAAGGCTTGATAATTTTTTTCCTCTGTGAAAAATCTGTCACAGCGTCGGGAGGGCTAAAGCACAGCTGCTGCTTCCATCAAAACCTCTCTGGTGGTATTTGTTCCCTGCCACACCTTTGCCTTGCAGCTGCCCCATTCTCACTAAAGAAATCCCTTAGAATCTCAGCAGATGAAGTAGCTGGAAACTAGTCTCTCTTGAATGATAGCTCTCACTGATGTTACTTTCAGATTCTGTATCCACTGTTGAAGCTAGAAGGCAAGCTCAGAAGAGACGTGTATGTGCACACATGTGTGCATTTAGACATTTAAGTAACAGCATTTTGCTGTTGTAACGTTTATAAGTCAACATATTTGTATGTAATTTGGTGTTCTTTCTTGTGTAGCTTTGGGGATGGAGGGAGGTGGTGTTTTAGGGCTATTTGTGTGATGATGTTCTTTAAATAAAAAAATAAGAAAGCATTTTTAGCTGTTTTCTTGGTTTGGGTTTAGGGTGGGTTGTTTATTTTCTGGTGCTTTTTTTGGTTGGTTGTGTTTTTTTTTTCCTTAATAATTTGAAATAGTGGCAAAAATAACAGCAAATCTGTCTTGCAGATAAGATTTCAACCTAATGATCACAAAACCATCAAAGAAACGGCCGATGAATTGAAGATCTTTGAAGGCATCAAGCACCCTAATCTTGTTCGTTATTTCGGTGTGGAGCTCCACAGGGTAAGAAAAACCTACATTATTGTGGCTTTTTTATAGGGCAGAGAGAACATTTTTAGCTTTGGATCACTGGAGGTTTTCCTTGAGAACATTATTGTTCAGCTTAATTGCCCAGGTGTCTCTGGGAAATGCAGTGTGTCTTCTGTCCTCTCAATGTTGAGGTTTCTGAAACACAGTTTGGGAGAATTTTTTTTGGAATTGGTATATAAATAGAGAAGGTTCACAAAAAGTGAATGGAGTAAATAATGCTGGAGCTGATCTCTGCTGCTGCTGTGGTTAACTGCTCTAAGAGCAAGCTATATCATATATGGTATGGTAACTGCTGTGTGGAGACAAAGAGCAAAAAATGCCTAAAGCCCATCACTGTTATCAGCAAAGGCTGTACCAGTGTCTTCTTGATTCCTGGAAAAAAATTGTGCTGGCATTTAAGTCTTGATGCCAGACACGTATCTTAAGAAGGCAGATCTGGGATCCAGCTAGCATCCTCTCAGAAGGAAAAAGTTTTCTTGCTTGAGCAGCAGAGTTGGATTTCTTAATGGAGTTGGATTTCACAGTTGTGTGCTGAGACGCCCTATGTTTTCTCACTCTGTTTCCCACGCGCCCTTCCCACCTCCCCCACTGAGTCTCAGGTCCTCCCTGTATTTGTACTGACTGAGATGGGCAGGGAAGAAGGCCTGTTGTGTGGTCATGATTGATTTGCTTAATATGAATGGGTTGATTTGCTCACCCATGGCTTGTTTAGAACGGGTCAAATGATGCTTTCTGTCTGCATTCCAATACCTACAGGGGGCCTCCAGGAGGTATGGGGAGGGACCCTTTATCAAGGACGAGGGGTAATGGTTTTAGGCTGAAAGAGGGGAGGTTTAGATTACATTTTAGGAAGAAATTCTTTAATGTGAGGATGGTGAGACACTGGAACAGGTTGTCCAGGGAAGTTGTGGATGCCTCATCCCTGGAAATGTGTAAGGCCAGGCTGGATGGGGCTTTGAGCAACCTGCTCTAGTGGGAGATGTCCCTTCCCGTGACAGGGGGGTTGGAACTCAATGATCTTTAAGGTCGCTTCCAACCCAAACCGTCCTGTGATTCTGTGATTCACTTAGGGACATGACTTAGGGTGTCTGTGCCATTGGGTCATTGATTTCTCAGGCCAGTTCTAAGACTTCAGTGTCTTTGTCATCTTTTTGTGTTAATAAAGTGTGGCTGAAATTGGCTGGGCTTGGAGACAGAGAAAGGCAACTTTTCCTTAAAGCGAGTTAGAGCTGACATGCTTGTTCAAGCCACAAACAACAAAAGACTTGTCCCACCCAAGACATCAACACATGATATTGTAGGAACTGGGAGAGAAAAACAACAACCATGCCCCAAACATAATTTTACCTTTTTTAATAAATACAGATGGAATTTTCTTGTATTTCTGCATAATATACCTACAAGATTTTTAAAGTGCTTTTTGGTTGATACCAAAGCAACACATTTTGTACCACCAAGTAGTATCAGTTACACCCAAGTGATGCAGATGGACACATAGCAGAGATTTTCCATAGCTGTGCAACAGCAGATACTAGGTTGAAGCACACGCCCTAGAGAACAGAATTCTAAAGAGATTCTTTATTAGATATTCCGTGGTAAGAGGTACTTCCGTTAAAACACTACATGGTACTTCCATTGCTCTTCTCCCAAACAATGAAGGGTGGAAGGAAAACTTGATCCTAAGTCAGTGGGTAAAAAAAAAAAAAGAAATTAAAAAAAAAAAATGAAAACCAATCAAATCCGGTTTGGTTCCCACAACAGGAAGAAATGTACATCTTCATGGAGTACTGTGATGAGGGCACTCTGGAGGAGGTATCAAAACTGGGCCTTCAGGAGCATGTCATTAGGCTCTACTCAAAGCAAATCACGGTTGCTATCAATGTACTACATGAACATGGTATTGTTCATCGAGACATTAAAGGTAATGTTAACCAAAAAAAGGTAATGTTGTTGTTTCAGTGTTGTAGCTGAGGGCGGGCTGGGGAGGGCTGGGGGACATTTTGGCAGATTTAGTGCACATTATCTTGTGCAGCCATTAAATGTATAAAACCTTACATCCGTTTCTTAATCTACAAGTTATGTGCTGCTTTTTAAGTGCATAACGTAAAATATACTCACAGTTGGTTTTGCAAACTCACAAAATCTGCCCATCATTTATTCAGTTTCTGTAGAAGTTGTTAAGATTGCTGGGGATTCATCCCAACTCAGATTTTGGTCCTTGTATTTTTAGTTCTAATATACTGAGTTGTGTAATGCTGTTTTTCTTCTCATCTGTGCAAGAAACAGTGGTGTTTTCTGGGAGCTGACAAGCAGCGTACAGTGCTAGAGCTGCTCAGCAGAACTTTTCCTTGTGTCCTTTTCCCAGATTCCAGAGGAGTTTTAGTTTTTCAGAGGAATGGTTGATTAACATAGTAACAAAAGCCTTGTTAAAAGAAATCAGAATGACTTATCTACTGGATTTTTTTGCCATACATGTATCTACTCATGCCTGCCTCTCAGCTTTTGTAGACTGGAACTGTAATAACTGAAGGGGGGGGTTGGTTTAGGCATTTGCTTAAGGCACCCAGTGTCAGTTCACATTTCACATTCATTTTTCTTTTCTTGCGCCTTCCAAGAACATCCTCCATGTCTACTTACCTTGGTTTTGTCAGTCTGGCACATTTTGCTCACCTGTGGCAGAAAGGTAACCGGAGGCAGGGGAAACGGTGCACACCACGTGCCCTGCAAATGCTCGTTTTATGACAAGGCAGTGCAACCCAACGATGCTGGGTTTCTATGTCCCTCTTGCTCACAGGGTTTTGAATCACCGCAGCAGTGTAGGAGGTTCCCAGTTGCTCTTGGTCCTTTGGCCTCGTGCTTCTCATTTGGGAAAAGAACTATCTACGATCCAGAGGCCTCCCGCCCAGGTAGGCCACTCTTGGGTCAGTTTTGGCTGTTTTCCTAAAAAACACTTTCCCTCACTCCTGTTACCCAACAATCTTGCCTTTTCTGGTTCTCCTTCCTGACCAAAGGTTTCTCTCCAGTTGTGGATTTCCCTCTGTGCTTTTCACAGTGCCCTCCTTGCCCTTTACTTGATCATTCCATATCCAGGTTCTGCTTATTGGAGTACGCTCTCCCGGAAGCTCGTTGTGATCAAAACCCAAGGCTGGCTGACAGGGATTAATTTTGTGCTGCTCTGTGTCATTACTGAATTCTGGATGTATTTCCACATAGGTCTTCCTCTCGGCAGGGACATGCAGGGAAGTGAGGAGAGCTGCCTGACAGAACTGCAATGCTGTGTTATCTCAGGGCATTTCAGTTGCAACAGGTTGGGGTGCTCCTTGAGGACAGCAGCAGCTATACACAGACACCTGTGTACAGACCGTCCCAAAACTGAATATAAAGAGTATGAAGACAGACCACGGAGGGTATTTGTGTAAAGGATGCCTGAGGTGACATTGAAGGTCTCTTGCTTTCTGTCTCCTTTTATGCTAACACATTGCATCCCCAAGTTTTCAGGCTAATGGCAGTGAAGAAAACTCTGGTTTTACTTTTGGCTCTTATGTAGTCAGGTACTCCTTATTTTTCTGATAGGGAAGAATGATAATATGTCATTCAGTCTGTTAAATCTGCTTTCCTAAGGAAAAACCTCCTTGTCAGATCACACTCTCGTGGCCAGTTTTGCTGGATTTATCTGTGGGTCTGTTTCTTTCAGCAGCAGCCAGCCAGTTCTTAGAGTAATTGTCTATCCAAGTCCTGCAGTTGGTGTCTGCCAAGTACCTTGTGCTCAGAAATTGGGTCTTTTGATTAGTAGTGCCCACAACTGCCACCTTTGTCCTTCAGATGCTATTATGACATCCAGTTCTGTGAGTGTAAAAGATGAAGCTGCCCTGAATCCTTTTCCAGCCCCTGGTTGCGAGAGCAAACTGAGGGTAGTGTTGGCTGGTCGTTACACTTGGCTGCACTGGTTCTGGTTAGTCTGCATCAGCGTGTGAAGCTGGTCTAGAGTATAGTGGGTGGGTAAGTCTTCTGGGGTAATTTTTTTTATCTCTATCCTGGGTATTGGGTTGTAACCCCTGTGGCTGAGCCCAGATTCCTCAGTTACAACTGCTCTGCTTTTGGCAAGCAAGCTGTTGTGCTCAGCGATGGAGAATGATGGAGTATTTAATGCTGAAGGGAGTCTCCGGACATCTCTGGCGGAGCCCTCTGGTCAAAGCAGGGCTGACCTCAGTATCAGATCGAATGTCAAATTAGATCAGACTGCCCAGGGCCTTGTTCAGTTGATTTACGAGTATCTCCAGAGGTGGAGAATTCCCTTTTCTCTGGGCCCTTGTCCCAGTGACCGAGTCTGACCTATCCCTGTTATGAAGAACTTTTTCCTGACACCTCCCTGGAATTTGCAGAGGTTGCTGTTTGTGCCCGTTGCCCCGGATCCTCTCACAGCGTGCCTTTGAGGAAACAGTTTATTTCCATCTTCTTGGTATCCTCCTGTTACGCAGCTGAAAACAGCAATACACTCCTCCAGCCTTTCCTTCCTCAAGCTAAACAAACCTCTTCTCCTTATACGTTGTGTGCACCATCTTGATGCACTTCTGCTGGGTTTGCTCCAGTCTCGTACTGGGCAGCCCAAAACCAAGACGCAGCACGCCACGGGTGGGCTCGCAAGTGCTGCCAAGAATGAATCCCTGAGGTCATGCCTGGTGCTTTCTGGGAGAGAAGGGCATATTCCTGAATAGCACTCAGATTGCCTTTTCAGAATGAATACAGAAAAGGAAGGGATTGTATCTGAAACTTCAGTAGATCAGACCTGGGAATGAGATGCTGAAGGCCAGGGAGTCTTCCTCAAAGTGTTACTGTATTCTTGGTAACTTTGTTGTTGGCTCTCTCAATATTTCTGCTATTCCTGCTCTTGTGTCACCGTGGTGAGCACGGGGCAAGGAAGGGCATTCAACAAGGGACAGAAAGCTGTTCAGCGGGCACGTGTCACACTTCCTAAATTAAAAGAGAATCCTGAAGATCCTTCTCATCAAAGGGTAGTGTTTGGCCTGCTTGTTTCTTGAATGAATTTGGCTGCTGCACTGCTAAGTGCTGGCTGAGGAAAGTCTGTGAGCTGCCCCAGTCTGCAGTGGGGCCTTTGGCACTGTGCACTGGACTCGCAGTTATTTACACCAGTACCTCTGGAATACCACACCAGTGCCCTTTTCCCTCTGCTGCGTGCAGGGCTGAGTTGGTACAGAGAGCCAGGGCAGGAAGCCTCAGTCTAACTGCTTTGGGTCACAGCTATTGTTTCCCTTATCCAGGTACAGCTTTTGACATGTGCTCTTTGTTTGCAGTCTGCCCAGAACACCTTGTGAAGCAAACGGCAGTAGGGCTGGGCCAGAACTGGGACACTTCTTGCCTCTGCCAAGTACATCCAACAAAAATGCTTTAGACAGTGTATGTGTAGGAGGAGAGAAGGAACAGATGGGTGTGTTGTGCCTTTCTGCTGTTTTAGCCGTGGTCTCTGTTTTTATTTTACTTATTAACCATACAGGTACGGTAGGAATTTTGTTACATTCCCAGTAGCATTAACTGTGAAAGGCAAAACACATCAAGCACTCTGAGTACTGCCCTTGGGTGTCCTCTTCTCTTGCCCAGGTCCTGCAGGATTCTGTGCAGGTCTCATCTAACGAGGAGACCTTTCTTAAAGATGCCTCCTAGAGTTTGGTGTTGGTCTGCGTAGCGGAGACCAAGCAGCTCACAAAGCAGAGGCTCCAGTGACAGCACATCAGAGGAAGCCTTGTTCAGCTGACAGAACATGTCAGCAACGGGAGTCTTCAGGTGCTGCCTCTGTCTTTGTGGTGAAACTTTGCTTTGTTGCTTTGTTCCATGTGACAGTTCCAGGTGCTTTCAGGACAAGGGCTCTCAGGAGCTTTCACAGTAACATTTATGCTAAATTGTCGTTACTCTTTTTTTAAAGGGACAAACTTTAGTTTGAAAGGCCCTGTAAGTAGGTTCTGAACCCTATTAAACCATCACAATAGCTTTAGATTCTGCCACAAGAAATGGCTGTGCTTCAGCTCTGCCAGTTGCCTCCCATGAAACTTGCAGGTTTCTTTCTTGAGGAGGGAGAACATAGGTTTCTAAACCATCCTTGTAAAAGTGTTGGCTAGTAATGGCCATTTTTCCTAAGCTCTTTGTGTGAGCTCATTGCACCTATTTCTGTATGACAAGTAATTGCTTGAAAACCATTAGAAAATGCAAAGCTGTGGGCAGTAGCTCAAAGGAAAAAGTTGTTGATCGAGTAACTGTCGCTTTTCTGATGCGTTGCCCGTATTTAGTGTCCCATCAAGCTGCCTTGTACTGCTTTGGTGTGCTGCTGGTGGAGTCCCTTCCATTCAAGGAGCTGAAGGAAGCTCTACCCAGCTCCATTACGTGGGCCTGTGGTTGCAGGGTGACTCAGGACACGTGTGTCCCTCTGATGGCAAACTGCAGAACCCAGCCAAAGGATTCTGATCTTGAGTATGTGCAGGCACCCGAGTGCCAGGAGTGGAAAAAGTACGGACGCGATACGCAGACTGTATTCGCTGAAAGTGAATTCTTTCAGAACCTGTAAAAAGCTCACAGGAATTAAAGGTTGGAATTTGTTTCTGTTAATGATTTTGCAGCCTTTTATAGTGCAGTTCAGTGCAACACCTCTTGGATTATATAAGTCTTGCTGTAGTTATGAAGCATCCTCTTGGTGGTTAGGGAAGCCCTCTGAGAAGCGGGCAGGGTTTTGGCATCATTTACCTGCACTGCATTCTTCTTCTTGACTTGAGCTTTTTGAGGATTGTTTTTATTTTCCATTACTATCTTGGGGATGTCCCAGCCACACTAACTGGAACAAGTTAGTAACTAAGGAGGAGCAGCCAAGAATTCCTGCTCTGAGCTGTGTCTAAGGGGGAACAAAAGTGACACGCTGTTGAAGACTATTCAGATGAGCCATTTTAGAAAGAATCTTCTCTGTGGGGTGTGGGAAAAGGCTGCGTGTAACAAAGCCACCACCATTTGCCTCCTCCTCGAGTGGGTGGGCAGTTTTGTTCTGTGCCAGCCATTCATCTTTCCTCCTGAAAGGTCACAGCTCAGGCTGTGTTTCTGGCAGGTTGACTCTTGCAGCCTACCTGTGTCTTCATTCTGCCACTTGGCAGAATCCAGGATTTGGCCTGATGCCTGTAGTGAGCTCCTTCTGTTTTCTGGTGGCTGTCAACGTGTCTTTTGGCAGGATGTTGAATGAAAGAAAACCAGTGGTTATCAAACCCACGTGGCTTATGTTGTGGTGGTGTGGAGAGCAAGTGACTTGAAGCCAACTGCGGATTTCCCTTGGAGATTTTCACCTATGGCAGGGAAATTTTTCCTAATGTGAGGTGGCTAGTGTTTTTTCTAGTGTAGCCAGCAAAACAGTGGCTCCTCCAGAAATTCTTCTGGAAGTGCACCACAATAGGAGTACAATAAAACACTGATAGGTATAAGCAGGCCTTCCATGATGACACAGCTGTATGATACCATCTGTCTCGACTCAGCAGACCTGATATCAGAGGTGGCCAGTGGCAGGTACACAGCAACGGCCTCCACCAGGAAGCTCCTTAAGGACAGGTGGTTTATTGCAGGGCAACGCTAACAAGGATAATCACTGGAATTCATAAATTCCTGGGGGAGTATTTTCTCCTAACGAGCATGTCTGGAAAGCTGCTGAGTTTGCCTGCAGTACTGCTTTGTGTTTTGAACACTTCTTGTTGTCAACTTCCAGTACACTTAGTGTTAACATGAACCCACCAAAATTCCCATCAGCCTAATGGTTATGTACCCTTTGGGGGGCATCTGTGATGCTATTGTATTCCATGCTTCATCTACAGGTAAAGATCTAAGCGTGAATTCAGCTGTTACCTACTGTGTAACTTCCAAGAAGCCTCCACTCCTTGATTCAGCACTAGTTTAACAAGTGTTACTGGTTTTTGTTGTGTTTCCTTAGGAGCCAACATCTTTCTTACCTCATCCGGACTGATTAAACTAGGAGACTTTGGCTGCTCAGTGAAACTGAAGAACAACACCCAGACAATGCCTGGAGAAGTGAACAGTACGTTGGGGACTGCAGGTAAGGCAGCACATACTGGGTAGATACCGGTTTAGTTTCCATAAAAGAAGATACCTCTGCCAAAAGTCTGGGCTGGAGTAAGATGATGTCTCAGAGAAACTTGATTTTAGCGTAGCTCGTTAGATGTGCTTCACACCCAAAGCCAAAACAGTCGGTGAACGATGCAACTAGAAAGACAAAATTGTATTTGTCTGGTAACTATAAAGGTTGGGGTTGTGTCTTTCTCTGCAGCCTCACTGCAACAGCATTCTTCTTACTGAACAGCCGCTTAGCCTAGTTTAAAAAAATTAAAAAACCTGCAAGCAGGTACTGTACCAGCAGCTCCCCTGTCACTTTTCAAACTGGAAGACAGCTCTGCTGCAAATGTGTCAAAGAACAAGAACCCAGCAGTTGATAAAACGTCCCAAGAAAAGCTGAGTGCTGTTTCATTACATTCATTACAAGATGTATTCAAGAAGTGGTTTGCCCTGTGGTTTGCTTAATGTATGCTGTTCCTTCTGCTGCATGAACTGATGGCACCGTGTGTGCTGTGTTGTTTCAAAGCGTATATGGCTCCAGAAGTAATAACTAGAGCTAAAGGAGAAGGGCACGGACGCGCAGCGGACATCTGGAGCCTGGGCTGTGTCGTTATAGAGATGGTCACTGGCAAGGTAGGCAAGTTTCACGTGCTGAAGGAGGGAACTCCTCTTCTGCAGTTTCTCTGCAAATTCTGGTTCCTTGTCCCAGCAGTCTGTTCCACTGAAGTCTGCAAGTACTGGGGTGGGCTGGAATTTCCTGGGGCAGGGAAATGTACGCTCTACTGGCTAGCGAGTTAGGCGCTAAACCTTGCACTTAGCAATGCTGTTACCTGTTGCAGAGGCCTTGGCACGAATACGAGCACAACTTCCAGATCATGTATAAAGTGGGGATGGGTCATAAACCTCCAATTCCGGACAAAGTGAGCCCAGAAGGGAAAGACTTCCTTTGCCACTGCCTGGAAAGTGACCCAAAGATGAGGTGGACGGCCAGCCAGCTTCTCGATCATCCTTTTGTCAAGGTTTGTCTCCTGGCTTTGGCTACACAGGCTGTGGGTGGGAATTGGAAGCGGCTTTGCTTTTAGTTGGGTCCATCGTTTGCAGCTGTGCTGTGGGCTCTGTCTCACGGCAGGAGGCTGTTCAGAGACCACCTCGGTGCTCTCCGGAGAACAAGGCTGGGCAACTTCTTAGAAGCACACATGAGGTTGCCTGCAAACGCTTGGCAAAAAGAGCCTGGTGTGCACCCTGCGATAAACCTTCGCTGCTCTCTTGGGATGTATTCTCTTTTTATTCAAAAGGGCTTGTGAAACCTCAGTTCAGTGATAGCTAATTGATCTGAAGGGCTCTGTGCCTAAAACTCCAGTGAGTGCATTTGCACAGACTTGTGTAAAACAGAGATAAGGGTCCCCTCCAAAGAAGAGTGAAAGGAGTGTGTGCTTGAGAACTCTGCCATCCTCCAGTGGAAAGGTCTGCTCTTCTTTGCAGTTCCTATTGAAGTTGGTTTCTGTTGCATGTTTACCTGGCAGTCGGCAGGACAAGCTGCAGCTCCTGCATGAATTTGGGTTTAACGCTTTGCTTACGAACAGCTGCAGGTTTGGGTGTGTTAGTAACTTCTCCCTTCAATAAGTAGGTTTGAAGCTGGTTATCAAATTCTGTCTTGTTTTCCAGCATGAAGTTGTTGGCTTTGGTGATCTGGTTCCGGGGCAGTGTTTGGGGTCATCACACACCCCCCTCTCATCAGTGCAGCTGTAGCCAGATCTCATCCATCGCAGGGGCAGGCGGCTTTTTTAGGCACTTAAGAGTTGCCCGGTGACAGTGACACCAGTGTTCACATATAAACTCACTATCTGTATAACAAAGGGGAAAGAGGAAAGCTTCCAAGACATCCCCTTCCCTTTCCATTCGATGAAGATGCTAAAGAAACCCATCTGTCCTCATCTTCCTGCTGCCGTAGGGAGACAAGTGAATTAATTGCCCTTTGTCCTCTTTGCAGGTTTGCACAGATGAAGAATGAAGTCATTCAATCTTTGGCCTTTTTTATTCTGGCAAGATGTCTTTTAATCACTACTGTATGTAATATTTACATAAAGACTGTGCTGAGAAACAGTATCAAAGTTGGACTTACGAAGACTGCACAAGTGACGAGCGTCACTTCCTCTGCTGCTCCTCTATGTTTTCTTGGCACATGTTGCTCACGTGACAGTGGCCGCCAGTTGGAAGAAGCTGCATGTTTCAGTGCAAGTGCCATTACTACTGTACATGGACCAGACCTTTTTTGTTGTTCTTGCTCCCGTTTCTCATTTGACTGAGAACTGTAATGTTAATATGTAGTATTTTTGAACTCTTTAGGTTCAGAAAAATGCTGTAGTGTTACCAGGCGTTATGGACCTTGTTTTTTAATCTGTTTGTTGAGTGCACTGACTGTGAACTTTTACTGGGGGTTTATTTTGTTTATTTGTTTTTTTGGCAAGCTTCAGATTTGTTATGCACAAGGCTGATTAATGAAATTTAAAAAAAAAAAAAAAAAGTTTTTTCTCAATAAATGGTTTATTTTAGGAGTTGCTGGTGAAGGGGGTTTCTTCTGCAAACCAGTCTGTGGGGTCGTGTCACATTTTAAACTTCTTTTCAGTACTTCGGACCGCGTAGCTCACTTGGGTGACAGGAACCAGCCTCGCTTGTGTCGGCACAGGCAGTGTGTTGTCAAGCTCAAGGTGTGTAAGCAGCATCTTGCTCTGCACGAGTGATAATGGAATTCAGGTTCCCCCCTCCATGCTCTCCTGAGGAGACCAGGTGATGTGCAGGTCCTGGCACTGCCTGTTCCACAAGGGGTAGAGTCACAGTCTGAGAGGACTCTCTTCCGGACCCCAGGGAATGGGGCTGTCTGGTGTTCCTGTGCCTGAGAGGAGAAGCAGGTAATACTGTGCGTGTGTTCTGTTTGGCAAAACCCAAGAGCTTACCCTTGGCTTTTGAAAACTGATTTCTGATCCTGGACTTTGATTTCCTCACCCCCAACCATCATCAGCCTCAGAAAATGGAGAGATTTTAGAAGCTGTCAGCAATTGGAAGAAAAAGTCTGCAGCAGGTTTGATGTAGTTAAATTACAAACAGCTGGCTTCAAACTGAGTTGTAAGCATTGGTGCAGCTTCAGGCTTTAAATGGGAGCATGAAGGAGGGAACTTGCTTTTACTATTTGGCTTTATTCTAATGTCCTTCTTACTCCTCAGGTTCCTTTGTTTGTCACAGGTGTGGGGTGGCTTTTAGTCGCTGGGTGAGCGGTTGGAAAGGTATCATGAAACCTGACAAACTGAGGAAAGGAAGAGCCTCACTGTGCTGGTCACTAGTGCTGAAAAAGCACAGCGCTGAATTGGAGCAAGGACTGTCCCTTCTTGTCAGCTCTCTAGTTTCAGATATGACAGGAGGAGGAGTACGGTGTCACCCTCAGCAGCTGACCACAAAAGTACCTGAGGTAAAAATGCCCCCCACCTCGTGGCCTGCTGCGTGCTTCATGGTGTGGTGTATCAGAAATATCCCTGCCACTTGTGTCCTTGGTTGCCTTGCTTCAGGTGGCCTTGTACACAACAGGACCTGAGGATGGTTTTCAGGAGTTTGGCCAAAGGTGAAAATTAAACCAGTAATAGTTTGTTGTTACTCTCCAAAAGAAAACTCGCTGCAGATCAGCTTTTTATACTTTTATTTTTGTATAAACAGACATTAAAACTACTTTTGTTAAGGCAGTTGTAGAACATACAGTTGCTCATGGGGAGGAGGGGCAAACACTGCTTCCTGATGACACACGTCATTCTTTGAATACAGCCAACTGGACTGGTTTCACTTTGGCAAGTACCAATGAACTGTCTCTGTTTGCCAGTGACTGCTGGAAGGGCCCAGTGGTGCAGTCCTTGTGTGCTGGGACTTCTACAAGGGCTTTGGAGGATGGAGCGTTGGAGGAGTGGTGCACGGTGCTCTCAGCCTGGCCTACGGGTTGATCCCAGGGAAACGGGTATGAAATTGTCTAAATACTGTTTCAGAAGTATTTACATGTGTGGACTCTTCCTCTGGTCTGGGAGAAGTGGCACCGCATGCAGTCGGGGAGGAAAGGACTAAGATTTGTAAGGAATGTTACACATCTCCCTACCAGCACATCAAATCTGGCTCTTGAAAAAAGGGAAAAAAGCCCCTACAAGACTAGGTATTTGCTGCTCAGAACCTCTTACCCCTGCGAACAGGGTTCACTCTGGCCCCCCAAGAACAGCCCCCGCTATGGGCCAGGCAAGGCTTACAGCAAAGTGCTAGATGGGAGAGAGCTTTTCTCTTCCAAAGTCTCGTGTACAGTGTCTTCAGGCCTGGCCCACTAACGTGCCTGATGCATGACTACGGGACAGCTGGACCTTCAGACACTACTGTGTCTTCTAATACTCAGTTTTCCACTGCTGAGATTGTTTGGGCAGATAAATATAACTGCAGGGCACGGTGCTCTGTTATGGGAACAGCTCTATAACCGTGGCAGTATTCTCTGATCTCTGGCTCTATTTTGTGTATTACAAAACTACACTAAAGCCCATGTTTTTCTTCAGGACATCATCCACAACCTATTCTGGAACGCTTCAGGGCACAGGCAGCACATGTGTACACAAGATGGGTGGGGAAAAAGCCCCCACAGCCCTTCCTTCTGTCACGTTGTACCTTTTACTGCCTCCGCTCTCAAAAAATTTTCCTTCTGCCCCCTGTTCAAAGCCACTGCTCCACCTGCTCTTCAGGTGCTGCATGTTCCAAAGACTCGTTTCTAGACGATCTGAGGTACTGAACAGCAAACCCATAGTTCATGGAATGATTCCTATGCTGTTGCATTGACCCCTCTTTCTCCTAGACACAATTTTACTAAAGGAAAAGAGAGTATTTTTTTTAATCCCAGCCCTAGAAACTGCTGACTTTCTTCTCTAGAGGCACACGGCAGCTTCATTCCCAGACTCAGGGTTTAGTCCTGCGTGCCATGAAAGTGTACCATCATTGAAAGCATCAGTCTCAATCCCCACTGATGGGCATGAGTAGATCTTTAAAAGTGGGTTGTGTTTTTATCAATCATAATTGCTGGTAGTTGGAAGTCCCCTCTTTTCCTTGTTCTTTTTCTAAACGAGCTTTCTGTAGTAACTTGCAGGTCCTCAACACTTGAAGTTTAAAAACCAGAGGTGGCTGCCCTGGAATTGGTACCAGCACTGTCAGAGCAACACCAGTTTCCCCAAGGGGCTGGATTCGAGTTTTCTTCCATTGATAAGGATATCAAAGCAAGGGCAGCCAGCCCTGAAAAACTCAGCCATGCCACTGTCTTAGGCCTCTCCTGCTTCCTCCCCCTCTCCCCAAAAGGTAATTTAAATATTGCCTCAGGCTGACTGTTAGGAGGCACCACTGTAAACTAATTGATCAGAAAAGACAGACAAGCAGATTAATTGGGCTCACAACAGTATGGGTGTGGGGCAGAACCTTTAACACACGCTTTGCATCCCTCAGTGACAGCACCCCCAGTTGGTTTCCTTCCACCTTTGCTGGGAAGGCCTAGAATCTTAATCAGTGTTTAAAGCCGAAAGGAATTTTATTACCTCAGTTTTCCCAAACTATAAATGCTGTTTAATCTCACAAGAATGACAGGTTTCAGGTATCCCTCTGTGCTGCCTGGGGGAAGACGTGGCAGCGGGACACGTAACTCTGTTCAGGCCACAAGGGCAAATTGCACTCCAGGTTCCACCAGTGCAAGGCTGGGCTCTGTGGCAGTGGCCCCTCAGGTGGGGTCTGTGACCCCGTGGGGCAGGCTTGGGGACCATGCCCCCCGTGGGGCAGGTCGGGGACCAAGTTCTAGATGGAGAGAAACTCTACTGCAGATCTGCCAGGTCAGTAGAGCTGCTTCAGCCCAACACTGGTGTAACCGGGCAGAGCATCTTTCTGTATTTAAACATTGACAGATTAGGGTTGTTACACTGTTAAAGTGTCATCTACACAGCTATCCATTCTAATCACCCTGTAGCAGTCTCCTGACCTTTATCCCTTCCTTACAGCAAGTTAAGAAAGATAAAGCCTGCACCTCCAGTTAGTTTCCAGGTAGTCTCATCATACGAGCGCATGGGATATTTATGGGTTTTTTTGTTCAAAGCTTAGGGCACTTTATAGGAAAACCAACCATCCAAACGAATGCAAACCTGGGGTAGAGAGCATACGACAGTCACCTTTCAAGCATGTCACCAGCCCAAAGCCCCAGAGAAAAGTAACAGGAGCACAAAATCAGATACACCTGGCAATTGCTCATCCTACCCTTCCTCTGATCTCACCTGAAGGACCATGATACGCACTTAAGAGTTTTCAGAAGTTGCATTTATTCCCTTTGGATTGAAGCAGTCTCTGAAGATACTACTTTTGTTTCTGCTTGCTGTCATTGTTGCCATAGGTGGAGCCCTTGTTGATTTCCGTAACACCTATCATCCATCTGACACCAACAGAAGCTGCAAAAGAAATGAAAATGACATTAAAAGCCGCTCGCAGCCAGAGGTTGAAGGTCTGCAGAGGTGTGGTATTTCAGAGCCAAACAGCACTCACAGCCCTACAGCAGCACAGCACGAAAGGCAACTACACGTATGACCTGTACCTTCCTCGTGCTGAAAGGTTCACTCCCACACCCTGTAGCAAGTAAAATGCCCACGGTGTTTCATTCAGGTTGGTCCTCAGCTGGGGACCTTGGACCAGGCATGTCCTCTCACTCCAGCAGGGAGGGGGCTACATGAACCAACACGGGCCTGAGAGGCACGGGCACATCGGCTGTGACGTGGGGGTGCTCCGGGGAGCGGAGTGACGTGCAGCACTAGTGTATCTGCACGCGAGGTGTGACGGGGAAGGGAGTGCTGCCTGCCTGACACAGCCCCCCTGCCTGGAGGAGCATGAGCAAGTGCAAGGGTGCTGCAGATCTTCATGTTCAAACAAACAAGTAAGTTGTGGCATTTTTAACAGGAAACAGCCCATTACAAGAGACCGGGTGAATTTAAAAGACTCATGGCTGATTTAGTGGTAATTCGCTGTGCACAGGGATTTAAGTTGGGTTTGGTTTTGTTTTTTATAATTTATTTGTAGTGCCCCTGAAGTGACTCTTTAAGGTAAACACAAATTAACCTAAGGCCTTCCTTCACAGCTTTTGTTTGGTTTTTGGCAAAGGACCTCAACTCCCCAGAAGCTCTTATTCCCCGAGCTTCTGCTCAGCTATTCTACGTATGGAGAGCCACCATGCTTCTTTTGGGCCTAAACCTACTTGGGAGTCACAGACACCTTCCCTCTGCTCAGAACACTTTTTCCAAAAACAGCTCAAGAAAGCCATGAGCCTCCCCTAAGCCTCTGAATTCCACTTTGTTGCTGAGTGATGGTGAAAAGGCCCAGCCCTGTGAGAAGCTCTTAATTGTTTCATTCCTGTCGTTCTTTACCTCTCTAAGATGACCCTGAATGATTCCTCACCACCCAAAGGACTTTTTATGGTCAACTAAGAGCCTGAGATCACCATGAGAATCCCAAGGCTTCATACCACTATCAGGCATGAGCTGCCAACAGTGTGGTCGACACAACACCCCCTGTCCTGGCATCATCTGCACTGGAGGGGGAGAGGGCTGTCAGCTGGTAACCAGTGCTGCCCTGTGCTTTACCAGTTGCTTGCCTGTCCTGGCTCTACCACAGCAACCACACAAAAACCATCACTTACTTAAATAGCTACTTCTGTCTTCTGCTTCAAGGAACCTGTTCTGAGGTGAACAAATGTTAAAACTGTGAAGCAAGCGACTTGAAAAAGCTGAATATATTACTCAACTAAGAAGACAGACTAGAAAGCAGCTCTGCAGAGAAGGACCTGGTAGATACCAGCAGCGCGCCCGTGTGGGAGAGGATGCCAAGGCTGCCCAGGGCTGCATTAGGAAGAGGCGTTTCCAGCAGGTCATGATCCTTCCTACCTGGCTCAAAACTGGTGAGACACATCTGGAGCACTGGGTCTGGTTTGGACTCCTTGATACAAAAGGCCCAGTGAAGGCCACAGAGATGCTTAAGGGAGTGGAGGGAGCTTCTTTTCATATGAGGAGAGGCTGGTAATTCCTAGTAATTGGGTACTAGAAAGAAGTCATACATGAAGTGACCCTGCGATGGCTGAATAGCCAGTGGTGCAATGGGGAATCTGGGCAGCTGGTGAGGCTGCTCTGAGATCTTCTGGATGCTCAGACACAAGGAATGCAGGGCCCTCTCACAGGCAGATCTGTGCTGTGCAGTGAAGAACCCAGAAAAGGAGCTGGTTCCCAGGGAGTTCACTGCCACTTACGCTGCACAGTGCAGCACTGTGCACTTACACTGACAAATGAAGGGCTTCACTTTCACAACTAGAAAAGAAAAAAAACCCATCTTTGACATTTAAATGGTGCCATGAGCTAGGGAAGACGAGGAAGATCCAACATAGCCTGCAGTCTGGGATCAAAATTGTATGCAGGAAATCATTAAGGTTTTAACTGCAAAGTATAGTAACAGCATCTGGAGATGGACACAAACCATAAATAGGAGCAGCTGTTAAAGCAACCACACAGCACATTGGGGATTTCATCCAGTTCCAAGCCTGCCGCTACCTGGACACCAAAAAATACTTAATTCAGCAGTTCAGATTTGCTTTTTTGCTTCTCCTTTGCTCCCTGGCAGAACCTGTCGCCGCCCCCCTGTCCTCATTTCACCCTGCAGCCCTCAGTACCCCAGGGAAGGAGGGGAGCAGCTCCTGTTTGCAAAGCCTGGGGAAGCAAAGTGGGTTAAGTGCTGAGGTGCCTCAGTGGTTTCTCCCTGCACCGCCTGCCTCCTCTCCACAGCTCTCCTGGAGCCTTAGTGTACACCCTAGTTTCAGGATTCATTCTGCTGTTGTTTTAAATAGAACTATAGTAAGAGGAACTTAGGTTTATTTACTACAAGGAAGGGGGAAAAGGGAGAATCAAGCAGTCATTGTGCCTGTCTTAATCAGCTGAGAGTATGCCCACCCTGAGAAAAGCAGGAGAGAAAAGTTATCAGCTGAGGTATCCCTGCATTGCTCCCTGGCTAACTGTGCAGTAACTGAGCTCCTGCCATCCTTCTGCCCATCATAACCCACAACCCGAAAGATGCAGGAGATTGGTTGAGACCTGCCCTGCCTGCCAGAGTGCTGGGTGCCGAGGGAGGACTGAGATAGCACAAACTGACAGCGCCAATAACGTGATCTCTTTCTTGGAACATTTTTTAGCTCCAAGAAAACCACCCCCTCCATAGATAGCACCACACCCCTCAGCAAAAACTTAGCTCAGAGCAGAGGATTTCCACCTTTTCTCTCACACCTCAGGATTTCTTCCCGTGTTACCTGGGGTTTGTACCACACAGCAAGTCCTATAAACAGTATAGCATGCAGGGGCATAAAAATTTCCCATAATTATATATATACTCTGCTGTACACCTGAGTCATATAGGTTATACACTGAAATGAGTATTTGTACAATTAAAGCTTATACAAATGGCAGAAATTACCATCTTACACACTATGAAGAAGAAGAAAAAAGCAAGTAAAAACAAACAAACAAACAAAACAAACACAAAACAAAACAAAACCCCAAACCAATCTTACCACCTGGATGGAAGGTCCGATTGTCTGGCAGCTCCACCAACAGACGAAACGAAGGCAGCCGAATCCTGCATATGTCTATCTGTATATGTACACGTCCTGTTGCAAACCTTCTTCCTGTAGCACTGGTGGCTGAGGCATTCCTCACCTTCCACTCATCTCAGCCCACGGGCATCAACAGCATCACTACCCAGATCACATCACTCTCCAACCCTCTGGTCCCCATTCTGCACTGGACACTGGCAGGTCACCAAGGGCTCACTCAGGGTTAGATCTGGTTCCTGGGTCACAGTACTAACAGCACTGGTGCACGGTGCACACACCGTGTAGCAAACACACAGCAGCTCCTGCAGGACCGAACCTGGCTCGTTACCGTGTGCACTCAGTTCAAATGACACCCTTTTCTCACCTGTAACTGGTACTGGCTGGCCCCATGCCACAAGCCCAGCTGCCATTAACGCTTTTACCATTAGACACTTCAGAGCTACTTCTTCATTTAAAAGCCAAGAGAAGCCCTCCCATCTTTTGCATACAGAACCAACAATGACCTTTTAATTACACAGAATCACAGAATATCAGGGGTTGGAAGGGACCTTGAACGATCATGTAGTCCAATCCCCCTGCCAGAGCAGGAACACCTAGATCAGATCACTCAGGAACACGTCCAGGAGAGTTTTGAATGTCTCCAGAGAAGGAGACTCCACAACCTCCCTGGGCAGCCCGCTCCCATGTTCAGTCACNTGCTGACAGCTCTGTATTAGAATATTTGTAGAGCATAAAGATTGTCCTTCACAACACAAGTTACCAAAACATGAAAGGCAACCTAACACTGGGTTCTTTGGAGCCAAACAACACTGGGGAAGCAGGAGGGAGTAAAAAAAGAAGCTGCTGCCAAATACTGACAATTGCTCACTGCTTTAACGCTAAAATATCAGCCCCAAGTTTTAAATATTACTTGTGAGTTAAATACAGAAATCTCTTGCTGTGTGTCCTATGAAACTAAAATCAGTTTTCAAAAGAGACTTTTGTTCCTCAAACTGCCTCTGTATTTATCCTCTGGAGCAGGGACTGCCTTGTGCTGGTTCAAGTGGTATCACAAAGGGCTCCTGCTCCTAGACTGGTAGCTAGATACTAGCACAGTGCAATGATTATTACCAGTATAAATAGCCAAATCACTGCACAGCAAAGCAAGATGGGATGGCTCAGCATTCCCAGTATACAGAGAAGACATCATTTATTTAGGGCTGAAAGTGTTTGAGCTGAACCAGCAAAGCTATATATACATTGGTTATTTGTTACTGGGATCTGAGAGTTATGGTCTGGAGGACTTCACTCCAGCTTGACCACCATGGGACATTTCTCTATGGCTCTTTCCACCTGAACAGTACTTACAAGCCAGTAAGTGGAGAGCACAATTAGCAGAGACTGTCTAACAGACCAATGACACTGAAAGCAAAGCAGAGAGTACCAGGTAAAAGGACCTCCTAGTTCTTCCACTCTTTCTGATCACAGAAGGTTTAGGAACACCTTGTGCTCTCTGTACTCATGCAGATAAAGGTAACGTTATCGGGTACTGAAATCTGCCCTCAGACACAGCAATCTACTTACAGTGGAGCATTAGGGACTGCAATAACCTTCCTGATTCCAGAGCATTTAGGTGAGCTGTCAAATTGCCATATAAAAGAAATAATGTCCCAAAGCTACCTATGCTGCCCCAGCTATTGAAGAGAGGGAAAAGGTCTACTAGGAACACTGTGAAAAGGCGATTTTATCACCTGACCACAATGGTAAATAAACCTCTCAGATTTACAGAAAAAGCTACCTTTTTCCACTGCTAAGTGAGCAGGTACCGACCACTGCTCACGCTGGAAGAGCCAGCATACGCTCCTGATTTATTCCTGAATTAGGCAGTGAGTCCTCCCTGCTTTGCTACGGACCGGATCTGCTGGGCAGCCAGTTCCAGCTGGCATCCAAAGTCACAACCTCCAAGGTACATTTGTGGTCATCTACTGCTACCTCCCAGCGGTTGCAGAAGTCACTCCTGAGACCTTGCCTAAAGCTGGAGGCCGACTGCAAAATAAAATGCTGGTTGTTCCTCTGTCACAAGATGGCTGCATCACTCCCAGGACATTCATGACAGAGATACGCCTTAGGATATAAAACACAGTCTGGGGACAATGGCCTTGCTATAGAAACTCAGCTATTGGCCACAAAAGTCAATGTGACAGCACGGGCTGAAGTTTTTAGATGCTTCCACAGAAACAGACCAGTGATTACCAATGAGCAATAATACTGTTTTTAAAGGGATAGAGTAAAACTGAAACAGACCATAGCAGGTGATGTGATCCACTTGTAAGTGATCAGGATAAACCAGCTCAACCTTTTGTTTGTTTTTACTGAAGACCGAGGTTCCTTCCAGTCCCATGGATTCTCTTCCCTCCACAGCTTCACAGAGGCTGTTATCTGCTAATAAGTGACATTATCTTTCTTTTTGCCTTCTCATCAGCCAGAGGCAGCTGGCTGAGTCTAATCAGGTGACAGCCACTACTATACAGGCAATGTAGTGTCTTCTGATATGCCTCACATCTTGGCCAATTACAAGCACTTTGGGTTTGATCACACCAAGTATTCATAGTGAGAACAGAGGTGTTGCTAAGCACGGGGTCTTTCAAAGGTTGCAGAGGGCTGCAGCCTGTAGCATCCCACAGACGTGGTAGATACATACGGGGCAGCAATGCACACTGCAGCGGGCTGGTAATCTCACCACTCTTCACATGTTCCTCAGCCTGGGAGCTCATGAGTTCATTCTGGCAGCAGACTGATGCTTGTAGCTCCAGTGTCACAAATAACCTGAGAACCTTTGGATTATCGCTGCATTCAAAAGAGGACTCAGAACAACCTTATTATTAATCTTTCTTTATGGCTAGAAGCAGAAGAAAACTTAGTGAGGCCCAGGAGCAAGAAAAAGAAAGGAAAAAAGAAAAAGAAAAAAAAAAAGACCCTTTTTGCTTTTCATTCTTAGAAGTATCATAGGTTTTTTTTCTTTACAGGTTCTTTCCCTCCCTTCCTGGTAAAAAAGAAGATATGACCTAGTTGGAAAAGCCACTAATGGCAAGATGGTATTGGACTTACAGTGGGGGGTGTGGTGTCACTCAACTAAATTAATAAGGGCTAAATCCAGAAATACCACATTGCCACATTGCCAAACATTAAAGCATTTGGCCCTGAGGTTAAAATCCTGAGTTGGCAGTGAGGCTCCCTGTGGAGGGTACACAAGGCATGAGCCCTTTGGAATGGCACATGAACAACCAGCCCACTGATTGAAGAAGCTGAATTAAGAGGAAAATGCTGAAGGAAAGATGAAATATTAAAAAGATTTGCAAGGGCTAAGCTTCAGTGCCCCATTAGGCCATCATTCCACAGCTCAATACCATAGACTATGCCAGCACTTCTTTCAGAGGCAGAACAAATGCCCTCTTGAGTGCTATTGCCAGGGCTGTGTAACAATTGCATACCTCATCTCGCCCACTGGTGTATACCCATTTTGAACGAGAGCACAGGGCAGACAGGTTGACTTTTTTCTGCAGCTGAAGGGGGTTTGAGCCCAACACAACCCATTCCCAAGGAAAATACCCCAACCGTGGCGCTAACTCTTTGCAGCCTTTCCTATTCACTGGTCAAAGAAGGTGACGGGGTGGGGAGCACCACTCGTGCTTCCAACAAGTAAGGTGCATGAAAAAACATGCTTTGAAGTTGCAGTTACTGATCCGTTAAATTCTTACACATTTTACAGAAGACATTCCCAAGGGAAAAAGCACCAACAATTTCTCCCGATGAGGACAGAAGCACAGGATTCCCCTCCCTTTCCCTCTACCTTGCCCACATAAATGTACCAACTGATATGCTGGACCTTATCCTTCCTCTTGTTTTCCTTCTGAAAAGCATCATGAAGCAAATTTCCTACACACATGCACACATACACACAAATTCTTCCTTCTCCAATTATCTTTCTAAGAAGCTTCCACAGTAGCTTATATGCAGAGTTCAATTTGGTGAGGGCTCTGGAAAAGAATATTGCGTATCTACCGTATCAGGGAACTACTGGAGAGAGTCCAGTGTAGTGTAGGGCAACAAAGATGGTTACAGGATTGGAGCATTGCCCTTTTCAGGAAAGACTGAGAGGGATGGGATTCTTTAGGATGGAGAAGAGAAGGCTGAGGGGAGACCTTATTAATGCTTATAAGTATCTGAAGGGTGGGTTGAAGGAGGATAGAGCTGGACTCTTTCAGTGGTTCCCAGTGACAGGATGAGGGGCAATGGGCACAAGCTGGAACTCAGGAAGTTCCATTCAAATATGAGGAAAAACTTGTTTATCGTGAGTGACAGAGCCCTGGAACAGGCTGCCCAGGGAGGCTGTGGAGTCCCCTTCTCTGGAGATTTTCAAGACCCACCTGGACGCAGTCCTGAGTAACGTGCTCTAGGCAATCCTGCTTAGGGAACTAGATGGTCTCTAGAGATCCCTTCCAACTCTGACAATTCCGTGATTCCCTGATATCAAGCTTTTCACAGATGGGGAAAAGGAGATTAGTTAATTCACCTTGATCGGACTAGCATGGGACCTGCTCAAGTTTCAGACTTTTTGAGTGTGCAGTTATCATGTGTTTGGAACAATTTTCTAGGTAGAGAGGAAAGATGCACTTCCGAGACAGGAAAATGCTCCATGTCCTCCTATTTCCTCCAAGTTGCTATTCTGGAGATGGCTTTTCAAGCTAACTCTAGTAACTCTGCATCCAAATTTACTCAAAGCCAGGACTGTGAAGCTCTGTTTCCTTTCCAAAGGATGTTTGTAATATACACAGGTGTTAAGGTGATGAAACAGTAAATCCATGGGATGGGCAGTGCAGCCACAGAAAGTATTTCTATGCATATAATGCTTTATAAACGCATGGCTCACTCTAGAAGGGAACTTACTCTCATACTCAACATGCCATAAGCACAGACAAGGCAGGTATGATAGTACTTGTCAAACTGAGTTGGTTCCTACTTCCATGAAGGACACCAGGTGAGATCTCCCTCCTTTTCTGTGCATCACCTCCTTGTTTTGTTTCCCTTCCTCCTCTTGAATCCCATACTAGTTTAAACACAAAGGCAGTTCAGAAATACCAAAGGGACTGTAGAATCCCCTGGGATTGTCTATGCTCTGTGCTACATAAGTCAGATGAGGTGGTCAAAACAGGTGGTCCTTAAATCACAAGTTCATGGATTTCTAGTGATGATGTACCAGACTATAAGTAGATGAAAGAATTCTCAACAGAATAAATTAGCCTTGAGCACCTCAAAGTGCATTCAAAGTGCAACCCAGAAACAGTAGACAAGAAAATAAAGCCTTGTGTAGGCAACCCACTGGAAAGTTACTACTTTGTATACAGCTCTTATAAAAAAATAACACAAGTAGACAAAAAGAAACAAACCAAAAAAGAATGTATTTAACCTGTTCCAGGCTACAGTGGACATAATATCAGATGGTCTGCTGATTTCAAAAGTCACGTTTGTGTTTAGTAAGCCTCAATAAATCATGTCTGACAGTTACCTTGTAAATAATCTTTCTGTTTCAGAAAACTTACCCACTACAATGACAAATGCAAAACTAGCCAATGTCAGCGATGATCCACTGTTGATCATGTTGATGAGCAGCTTGAATAAAGGATAGAGCAGCAATAAGGCCCAGAAAAGCCAGTTCAAAAGCGTCCACGGTCGTCGGGGTGGTATTACAGGGACTGCTGGGTAGGTTCCTGTTCGGTAGTACTCTTCCTGGAAGGCATCCTAGTAGAACAAAGGAGGGCAACAATTAAATCCACATCTGCCAACGAAACCAGCCATTCCTGACTTTGATGTCCCTCTTTCTGCATGCTTGTATCTTTGGGGGAAGATCAAAGACCAAGTCATGGCTGAAAAGCTCATACTTTGAAGTCAATGAACACACAGTCAGAAAAAACATAGAGCTTATGCTGATGGATGTATCCTTTCTTTCTCCTACACATAGAAGCCTGAAAAACAGCATGCCTGGAGAGTATAACAAGCCCAGTAAAATCAGAAAGGGGAGGGGAGGTACACTCCCACAGCAATGCAGGCATCACTGTTGAGCCTTCTGCAAGGGCCACAGCAACTGGACAAATACTGCTGGTAAGCCAGAGAAGTGCTTGGGCTACATGTTCAGCAGCAGAACTCTGTTCCCTAATGGTTTCTCCAACCACTGGTCTCAAACAGCTTCCACAGGCCTGTCAGAAAAGGTGAGCAGACAACATCTTGTCCCTTATCACAAAGAACACCAACTCCTCTTGTCTGCTGTGTCCCACAGACAGTCTTGTTCATCCCGTTCCCATGAAGCTTACAGAAGGAAGTTTGGCTGCTGAGCCTCCCTACAGACAGTTGAGCATGTGAACAATTTAAAAACTTTCACTGGTTTTGACCAGAGGACTCTCCCTTTTAGTACAATATGAGGAAGATAATGGGGTGGGGTTTGGGTGGTTTTGTTTTGTGGTGTGTGTTTTTCATAGCACAGAAGAGTGGGAATTGAGTGCCTTCCTCTATAGCCCATATGGGTGAACAGCATTGCCTTCAGCTATGTGATCAACCCAAGACAAAGTGGGTGGGGAAAAAACCCCTTCCTTCTGGTTCAAAAGCAATTATTAATCTGGGTTATCACATGAAACTGGTTAATGAAGTCAGAATTATACTGACATAAAAAGAACCTCAATTTAGTCAGAATGAGGTGCTAAATTTCTTCAAAGGAAGGAATGCTTCATGACTGTTTCCAAAAATTGTGGTGAAGCCAAGATATTCCTATTCAACCACAAGAAGATTATTTCTACTATGCTATGATTTTACATTTACTTACACTCCAGCTGACACAGACAATGCTTAAATTATTTAATGGCAACTTGAGCAATTACAGACTGCTACCATTTTATCTATTTCAAAGGGAACATTTAGCTTTTAAGAGATTACACAGTAATTAAAGCATTGTGCTTTCTTTATTGAGATTAGAAAAACTGGGAGTGTTCTGCGCATGCGAGCTAGATTGTACTGGGATCATTATGGCCAATTAATTAGCTGTCTTCAACAAATTACACAGCACATGAAGTTTTCTTTACAGTGCCTTGAGGATTTTGGTTTATGACTGGCTTAACACAGAGCTACTAATCATGAGTAAATTGAATTCTACTATATATAATTAGGTTTCTAAATACTGGTATTACACAGAAGAGTTAAGAATTTCTGACTATTATTGGTATCGCCATTAGGGGGCCTGTTCCTACAAACAGCAAGACACTCACTTAAAACAAGTGCAGCAGCTTTCTCTTTTCTGGCTCCGCAGGGCCTTAGGGGTAGCTACGCAGTTGACCACAGAATCATAGAACCACAGGATCATATAGGCTGGAGGAGACCCTTGGGATCATCAAAGCCAACCATCAGCCCTACTCTACAAGTTCTCCCCTACACCAGATCCATCAACACCACATCTAATGTACTCTTAAACACAGTCAGGGATGGTGACTCCACCACCTCCCTGGGCAGCCCGTTCCAGTGACTGACTACTCTTTCTGTGAAAATTTTTTTCCTAATGTCCCTAACCCTACCCTGCTGCAGCTTGCAGCCATTCCCTCTTGTTCTATTGCTAATTGCCAGTGAGAAGAGACCAGCACCCCCTACCCTGCTGCAGCTTGCAGCCATTCCCTCTTGTCCTGTCGCTCATTGCCCGTGAGAAGAGACCAGCACCAACCTCCCTACAATGCCCTTTCAAGCAGTTGTAGAGAGTGATGAGGTCTCCCCTCAGCCTTCTCTTCCTCAAACTAAACAATCCCAACTCCCTCAATCGATCCTCATAAGCTTTATTCTCCAGGCCTTTCACCAGTTCCGTTGCCCTCCTCTGTACTCGCTCCAGCACCTCGATATCTCTCTTGTGCTGAGGTGCCCAGAACTGGACACAATACTCAAGGTGTGGCCTCACCAATGCTGAGTACAGGGGGGCAATCACCTCCCTATTTCTGCTGGTCACACTATTTTTTATGCAAGCCAGGATGCCATTGGCCTTCTTGGCTACCTGGGCACACTGATTTGAGACAGACAGAAGAAACACACAACAGGCAAAACAATGTCATTGCCATCACCTCCTCTACACACTTTGTGGAGAACAGCTCTTCAATTCAGTCATGATACCTTACCCTGAAAATCATCCACATTCCTTGCAGAAGAGTCTGTGGGTTGACCCGTCTTCTAAGCTTTTACAAGGGTGCCTATGGTACCCATCAGCAGCTTAAGCCAGCATTTAAATCCTCCAAAATTTCCCTCGGCCACTTCCTCCAAGTTACATTCCTCCCAAGTTACATTTATACAGAGCTTGTTTTTGGTTTGTAATAAATCCCACCCACCCAAGTATCATTTTCAGACATAAAAATATGCTCCCTCTAATGCCTCCACCAAATTTGGGTTACTTTAGACAGGGGGGTGGGTAATGGAGGAGGGAGAAATCAGGGAACATCCATCATCACATGAGAGACTAACTGGGTTTTTCTTCCCTGCCCCCACGAAGGAGGTCTGACTGCAGAGGTATGCTACTGCCCTTTCACGAGGAAGCCCACAAAGAGTAAGTATCCAAAAATATACCCTTTGTTACCAAACACTGGAGTTCTGTACACTTCCCCTCTTCAGTTATGCTTTGCTAATTCCCTGGGACATTTCTGTATGTACTTCCATGCCCTGTTTTCCACGCCTCTCTTAAAAGTGAGAAGAGTTAGAAGCTCACTCTCTTTTTAATGGAAATTAAGATTCTCAAGCAGAACTTCTATTTCAGCCACCAAGGCTTCAACAATGTGAAAAAAGAAATCAAATATGCTAGGACTAGTAGAGCTGTGACTACTAAACAGTGCCCGGTCAGACCAGGCAGTAAGATGCTCAACCTGGTCCTTGTTAAAGTCAAAGGGAACGTTCATAGCGATGGGAGAGGAGTGAGAACGAGGGGAAGGGAGGGAGGGATGAGGGAAGCATGAGTGAGGAGTCCACAGAGAAGAGAAAAGAAGGGAGGCTGTGTGTAACCCAAACTGCACATGTCATAATGTCACAATGTCACATTTGGCATTAATTGATACAGGGCTGGCCGAGGACAAAATTCACCCCAGGTGAGTGAGGAAGAAGCAGACAGACACAGTAAGCCTGGAAAAGCACAGCACAGTGTTTGCTTTAGAACACCACGGTGTTATTGTTAATCTGGCACGGCCCTGTTCATTGCTTTTGCAGCAGTGGCTGAACCAGAAAATGCAGTGATAAATAGCTAGAACACAAATTGCTAGCGAGCTGTATCTCACATTGTGGTACATGTAACTGACATCATGCAACGAGGTAAAAAAACAATGGAAAAACCTTTTCTCAAAGACTCTCACTCTTTTACTAATGACAGTTTAAAAAAAATAAAAAGATCATGTCTTTTCATGTCCACTAACAACTGATTTTAGTACTCATCACAACTGCATGGCACTTCAGCCTTGACCTCAGTACCTGTGGCATGCCCTACCTGCTAAATCATGCTATCAGAGCATAATTCAGTGCACAGTATGTAAGTCTCAAGAAGGTCCTGCAAAACTATGAAAATCACTGAGAAAAAGCAATGGCATATGCAACCATGATGCAAGATAAAACAGGGGCTCTGTTTTTCAGTAGCGTGCATATCTTGTCTTGAAACAGACACTGGAGTCCTAGAACCAAAATACACAAAGCAGGGGATGAATGCATATCTTGCTATGAATTACTGCTCTTTGAATACACATTTGTTACATTTTATCACAAATATTTACTGACTCTGAAGACATTAACCCAATACAGAATTCATTTTTGGAAACAAAACCTAGGCGGCAATGCTGCTTCTTATCTGAACTAAGAGCCAATTATCTTTTTGAAGATGCATGGCAGGAAGGTGAACCAGAATTTTTACCCTGCAGGTGGGCTTTCACCGTCTCAGGACTCTTGAAGAAGTTGTCCCTGCTCTGTATTCTTCCAGCATGACTTTACAGAGACATGGGCTTGTGTAAAGCAGGAATGACTGCAGTGAAGTAATTTTCACTGATATAAAACAGCTGATGGAAGAGGAACCTTCAACAAAAATCCAAATCCAAAGCAAACACCCCAGTCAAAACAATGCCACATAACCAGAATGGTTTTAATTGAAAGGAAAACTGAACACACAATCCTTCCTCCTATACTCAAAATAGGAAACTATGGATTTAACCAACCAGGAAACTAAGTTGTTAAGAAGAAAGCAGGATAGATGTACACTCTGTTTACACTAGAAATAACTGAGTGTTTTTCAAAGAGGGAATAACAGAAAAAGCTTGAAATTACTCACTGCAACACATATAATAAAGGATTCAGGAAAACAATCATGTTCTCATCTGACTTACGTTTTTGTCTTGCAAATGTCTAAACAGTTCTTAGGAACATGAAAAAGGCCTAGAGATAAAGTCACAGTAGCAGAAAGTGGACTTTTTTAACGTTCAGCAAAAGGATCATTTGCATTTATATGCCTGTAGAAAGGGCACGGGTTGAGGGGTAAAATAATGCCTTTCTGCAGAAAGGTGTTCGAGGATTTGTCTGAATTAGACGTTTGTGGTACAACTTACAAGAAGGGAGACGAGAGGCAAAGCAAGCACATCTGTAACTGAAGTCTCAACACACATTTACTTTACACATTCCTGTAAGGAAGCTGCTTAGACAGGTGATGAATTAAACCAGAAGCAGTCATGGTGTGAAGCCAAGGAAGACTAGAACACAGTCAATACAGAAATGTTAATGTGATATTCTGGCTGGAGTACAACAAATGGCACAGCAGAATTTTGCGACCCAGTGAGAAGAAACCAGAGTGTAGCTACATTCTATTGCTTCTAAAACAAAAACACTGCATTATTCCAGTCTGAATACAGAACTTGGATCAATTTATTGAAGCAAACTGAGCTGCCAGGCACTCATGCTTTGCATACCTATGACTCCCACTGATTGAAATGGGAATGCTGTGTGTATTCAAAGAGCGCAACGCTCAACCCTTATCTCCTGTGTTTATAAAAACAAACCCCACAAGAAATGGCTTCTGAAAGCCTGAAGGACACTTATTTGGAAAAAAAAAAAATATAAAAAGCATTGGGCATCTACAAACAGAGTGTTATTATTATTCTGTCTCCATCCTATATAATTAGGAGTCTTAAATGCATGCCTTTTATGCACGTGACATGAAAGCAATTTATCAGCCTGCCCTATTGACATTAGATCTTTGCCTTGCTGAAAAAGACAGGGTACAACAAGGGACCAAAATTTTAAGATACTAAAGCAAAATATACCTTATTTACCCATGAATTACTTCTTGATTTAGGAAATGCCTTTAAGGGCAACTTCTACCAACCAGGAGGCAGTTGTGTTTTTTGTGTCCTTATGGAACTTCTATAGATGATTTTTAAAACTACTCTGTCAAGGTTTGCTTATATTTTCTTCCTGTTGTTCTTGAAGTACAAAACAAAGGCTATCATGACTGACAACACAAGACCAGTTTGTGTCTGGAGAAACAGAACACTTACTCCGAAAAATGAACAAACCAACCTTTTCTTGATACAGTTTGTGGAGCCAGTTAGAACATTCCTGCTCATCTTCTGGGACTTCCTCTAGTGGAATCCGCCTGCCAATGGTAAACAAGAGAAATTGAAGGACATTAAATACTTTGATTCCCATGAACAGCACTTTCATTATACACAGATTATCCAATTGACAGGAGACTCACTACGTTTTCCATCTTTTTTTAATTTGTGGTAAACAGCTCCCAGATCAGCAAAGTATAGTTTGCTTCTAGAGCCACCTTCAGTTTTTAGATGTAGCAGAAATTCAGATTTCTGAAATAGTAATGCCTTACGTTTGAGCTGTAGACTTTTGTAGATTCCTCACATATTTACAGTCACAGAACTTCACAAGAAACCCTTCCCATCCCACGGAAGTTTTTATCTGCAGTTCTGTGAAGCCAGGTTGGTAGAGGTTTGCTATCCATTACCTGCTTGAAAATACTTCCTTACTTGTGCAATTATGACTGCAAGTACACAATTCTGTATGCCAAAAAGGAACTAAAACATGGATTACTTGCCTTACGTATAAATCTGCATGATATTTCTTTCCATTTAGAACTCCCAGCAATGTTGGATTCTCATTATTTCTAAAATTGAGGGTAGAATCATAGACTGCAGAAACTACAAGAAGAGAAAAAGGTTATGTGATTAGTGCAGTAATAGAATGGAAACAAATCATTTTCAGACAAGTAGCATATTTAAATATGAAGTCATCAGCAACAGCACTGTACTTTGAGCTGTCACCAAGGCAAAGATGAATATTCAATATTCAGCTTTTAAGAAGTCAAATAACCTTTCAGGAGCAGCAGCAGTAGACCAGAAGGGTTTGCTCTCCACCCCTCTCCCCTTTCCCCATAAGGTGCATGGTGTTGAGCACAGGGAACACAGTTACAGTTCCTAGCAGTTAACAGACCTAGGATGTTCCAGGAGTCAAAATGGTTGAAAAACTATTAGCCTTCTCATCTCTCTGGGAATGACACAACTCTCCTCCTGTTCTGGGTAAAAAATCAGGCAGATACACACTTAATAAACAACGAACAATATATCCAGTTTGACTAAGAGTGGGGAAGTGTGTGGGAGACACATTCAATAGCAAGAAGGTTTAATGCAACTATGAATCACTGGGGTTCAACCAACCTTCCCATCGCGCCCAGTATTGATAACCGAGGGCAGGGACAAAGTAACAGACCATGGCCTGCCTGAGCTGTGCTGCTGCACCATGAAGATGTGCAGCTGTGAGGAATATAGCATCCAGGTTCTACAGAGCTGAACTGCAACCAAACTTGCAGCCTCAAGAAAACACCGTGTCTGCAGTTCAGGATTGCATGGGAACAGTATAAGTATTGGTGAAGGTCATTCGTAGCTGAACTAAGACAGCATGAACAAGCAGTTACCACAGAAAATGTATTCACTGTTTTAAACCACATAAAATGTTTCAAAAGAGCTTCTTGGAACACACTCTTAGACACGCTATTTTCCTGATGTCTCAAAATTACCAGACAGCAATTAATCTTCCTGACACCAAAACCAACTGTGCATTGTGCTACAAATTCTAAGGGCAATGTCAGCAACAAAAGGCTGTTTTTGTCACCAAAGTTGGCAAAGTACACTTCATGTGTAGCTTGCTATATTTTAGGTTTTCTGCTCTGGATTTCTGCAATAATGAACTCTGTGATGAGCCTTTATTGTGAGAGCTCTCAACCCACCTAAGGAAGCCTTTTATTACACGGAACAGATTTGCTTTTATTTTTGAAGCCTGTGTAGCTACAAGAGATAAATATGGCTTGGTCACAACATTCAGCCCCCAGAAACTCACCACAACATTTGTTATTGTACAGCAGAATTCATAGCAGTGAAGAGAAGAGCCTGGCTTCAGGGCTGCAAGGAAACCCTGAAAACAGAGGCCAGAGCCCTGTCACTGCACACAGACTCTGTCCCTCTATCTCTATTCCTACTACAGTTGAATTTTTAGCCCAAAATCAAAATTACAACACGTAAATCTGCTTCAAGCACACTATCCTCCCTGTGCAATATAAGTAGGAAATAACTTTTTTTTTTGAATAAATTATCCATCTCCATTTTTAAGCTTCTTAGCATAGAAGGATTTTACTAATCTACTCTAATTTACTAATCCAATGTAATTGAAGGAAGACAAGAGATCAATTTGGTTTATACAGGATAAGCTTCTTAGTTTATTTTTAACAGTATTAGATTATTCCAACAACAGGGATGCAATAAAAGAAAGTATGATGTATGCAGCACTTGTCAGTTTGTCTCTTGGAAGATGGCTACGTTAGAGTTTTGATATGAATGGAGTCCTTATGCAGACACACTAGAAGAGGCTTCCTTTTTTTCTGAAAAAACTTCTGCAGAATTGGTCAGGAACATCTTTATGTGCTGACAGCCACACACAGAATTCTCCTTCACTCCAGGGAAACGCATATCATTTCAGTGTGTAACTGCTTTGTACTTTGATATTCAGTCCAGCTTTTTCTAATATCACACTGAAATCTTTTGGTGCAAAGCAATCCAAATCCAAGACAACGATAGCATATGCAGGAGCAAAGAGACCTCTGTTACTTCCAGATCTAAAATAACTGAAGACCTAAGCTTTTCCATCTTGAAAGTGCCGGAAAAGAGCAACAGTAGAAGTGCTGAACAAATAGACTGCTCATGATTAAAATTTGCCAGCAAGCTCTCACAGCCAAAGCAGTACTAGAACCGTGTGACACACTGAAATGGTTTTTCGTTGAATATGTATTTTGTAATTACATAACTAGAACTGGACATCTTATGACCTTTTCATAGAAAAGCTGAAGAGTCCAGAAATTTCACATTCTAAACCAAGTGAAAAAAATAACTCCACAGTATCTTGAAAACATTACAACTGGCTCACTCTCAGGCTCATTTACGCAGTGTTTCAAAAGCTGTGCTTCAATTGCGAAATTAAACATTTTCTCAAAGAAATTATCTTAAAACATCTTTTTCATTACAAAACAACCGCAATTCAATATTTGGAAGCCTTTTCAAAGGCTCAGAGCAGATCATAACTGAAACCAAAATTTTCTCAGCTGAATTGCTATTTTCTGACAAAAAAGCCTAGTTTTTCTGTTTTGTTTTCTCATCTCTGTCCAGCAGAGATTTTCTTTGTATCTTGAACTTTTGGTTTCTTGCACAGTATTCTGACAGAGAGCTACGTACTTCAGAATTTCACTTTTTGTTTCTTAATTCTGACCTCAGAAATCTTTGGATTACATATCTAGAGAGGAGTTTTCTTACTTCAACTGTCCTCTTGAATTTCATGCATTATTTTGTGGCCACAGTGGATTATGCCGGAACCATCATCCAACAAATCAACCTATAGGCCATGAATATGCCTACATAGAACTTCATGCTAGCACACAATGTTCTGAAGTGAAGACTGGGAAAAGGAGGGAAGAGGCAAGTCACTGTATTGCTGGTAAGACAGCCCCCTTGACACAATCTTTTAATTGGTCATCTGGCCGTCTTGCTCAAAAATCACTCATCCTCTCAAACTTGGTAGCTTGCTTAGAGGGATGACCAGAAGCCTCACTAAACACTGAAAAAAAACCCCAGATTGAAGTGCAGTTCATGGGAAAAAAAGCCATTGCAAAACTCCCCGAACACTGAACATTGAACTCCATGAGAACATCACCCTGGAATTTATTCTTATGCATTCCCTCTAGGACAGTAGTTCCCAGCATGCACAATTGGGGGAAAAGGTTGATTATCTACAATCCATCATGATGTACATTTTAAAATAAACGTCTTAACTAAATAAAAACAGCTGAAAGAAACTGTCTGATATACACCCAGGCAATAAAAGTGACAGTTAAATATAACTTTTGAAATATTTATGACTTTTTATTTTTTTTACTGTGAGTAACGGATGAGTGTTTTAGAAACAGATCTGTATCTTCCTTTGCTTCCATGAACAGTAGAGGTAGCAAGCTATACAACCTTAAAGTAATTTATTAAGGCAACAAACAGCCTGTAGAGATGAAGTTCCTGGGAACTGCATTTGTACTACTGAACTTGCACAGATGGCCACTGATAAAAATACCAGAAAGTTCAAAAAATATTAATAGCACTCATTTAATAATCAAACTGTTTGCAGAGATGTGAATTTGTGAAAATAAGTCACCGGAGAGAAAAGAATTCCATTATCATGTATGAAGGAAGTGAGTTAAAAGTCAATTCTGCGTGATAGATATTTTTACCCAAATGTGTCTGCTTATGCTGACAGATATGGTACCCACTGGTATGGAGGCCGTTTCCCATCTATGCATATTGAAACTCCTTCTGAAGCTAAGTTTTCCAAAACAAATGGACGTGCCAGAGTGATGTCACCAATGTCTGCTACTACTACTGCACAACTGCAGAACTACTGCACCAGGTAGCATTAAGAGCTAATACAAAATTTCATAAAGGTCCAACTGCGACCACTGCTATTGTGGGTGAGTCACCTCTACCATCACAGCAACCAGTATCCATCCATCCATCCATCTATCCATCCTATAGTACTACAGTCTCAGAAAGGTTAAATCACATCCTTGTCAGAAAGGAGGAAAAAAGAATACAGGAAAATGACATGCTGACCCCTGTCACACCCAGCTTGGAACTGGATCCAAACATTATGACACTAAGTTGGGTGGGAGTGTTGATCTGCTTGAGGACAGGTAAGCTCTACAGATGAACTTGGATAGATTGGATCGATGGGCCAATGTTAATGGCATGGCCTTCAACAAGGCCAAGTGCCAGGTCCTGCACTTGGGCCCCAACAACCCCATGCATCGCTACAGGCTTGGGGAAGTGTGGCTGGAGCTGCCTGGCAGAAAAGGACCTGGGGGTGCTGGTCGACAAGCAACTGAATATGAGCCAGCAGTGTGTGCAGGTGGCCAAGAAGGCCAATGGCATCCTGGCTTGCATAAAAAATAGTGTGACCATCAGAAGCAGGGAGGTGATTGTCCCCCTGTACTCAGCACTGGTGAGGCCACACCTTGAGTCTTGTGTCCAGTTCTGGGCACCTCAGCACATGAGAGATATGGAGGTGCTGGAGCGAGTGCAGAGGAGGGCAACGGAGCTGGTGAAAGGCCTGGAGAAGAAATCTTAGGAGGAAAGATTGAGGGAGCTGGAAGCTCTTCATCAGCTTCGTTGCCCTCTGCACTCGCTCCAGCACCTCCATATCTCTCTTGTGCTCTTGTTTCCTCACAGGTTCGTTTGTTATGTTTTTAATCTATGCAGTTTCAACAAAAACTATGAGAAGTTAAGACTGTGCTTCTCCATGGACCCTCACAGGGAAACAGGACCTTCTTATTAGCCTTGCCCTGTTTGATCTAGCAAGTCACAGCTTCTAGATTGAAATAGTAATGTAGACTTCCCTAAGTAAGCATATTAGTAAGTTAACAGTCTTGGTCTTCTTTTTCTGGAAGTATTTCAAGTATTTAAGATGCTAAGAAGTGTTACTGTAACGTACTGCATCAACGCCCAAAACTTTTTATAAATGTTACTTGGGTTCTCTAAAATTGTTTTCTTTCAAAACATTTTCCCCCAAACCATCTATTTGTCCATAACGATACCATGTTTTGCTTGCTTTACACAGAGTAGTAAAAAGAATAAATGACCACCAAAATACCCTGTCCCTGATTTCCAGCTCAAGGCATTGGAGGTCACAGAGTTTTGACTCAGCTCTTCTTCAATGCCTCAAGTCTATCTCCCCCCGCGTTCAGCAAAACAGTTGCCCTTATTCAAAAGGGAAGGTTAAACTGTGCCCTTAAGGGAGTTCTGGATGCTGCACATAACTTACCTTTTCACATATCAGATCCAAGCCATCTTACCCATTTGGGGAGTGGGAAGTCGTGCATGCCTGACAAACTATAATGGTGATATCATCTACCTGACTTGTAAGAGGGTATGTAGAAGAAACATGACAGATAGCAAGACAGCTGACTGCAAAGCTTTTTTTACAGCAGCTATCCCAGATATGCCACATGAAAACACATCTTCAAAGAGAAAAGAAGCTTTGACGTTAATTTCAGTCAAGCTAGAACATTTTCTTCTAAGCCACTAACCGCTTTGTCTTTCTTAGGTATCAGCCCTCTAACGGCACACAAATCTACCAAACCTCGAAGACCCTGTAGCACTATGGCTACTTAGCACTGTCTTCCCTTTGCCCATGACGTACACAGCAGAAGACTCTGATGGATTGTATTAGACAAAGAAAATCACTTCAAAGGCATGTGTGCCGTAATTCTTACCAATAGCATTTTAAAGTTGGCAGATTCTAGTAACCAGAAATAAATTGGGGTGGGGAGTTCAGAAAGAAAAACTTATTCATGTTCTGTAATACTAAAATAGTATTTTTATAAATTTCTCCTAAATGTATCTTCAGTCGAGGTATACTCCCATTCCTTACCTCCACAAAGGTTACTGTGAAATTCTAAAGAGTACAACTACACAGAAGGGTAAAGCAGAATATTTTTTAAACTGAAAAATGGTGGCAGATATTTACCATAAGAATATATTGAAGACACTGCCTCAGATTTTACAGTGATGTATTTGCTTCATTTGGAATAGGATTGCTTATAAATACTAAGAAATATTATTCCTTTGCAACAGGTACAAAACTTGAGATCCTCCCAATACAGACCCAGTAACAAGAAAAAAAAGCAAAACAGAAAAAAAATTCACCAAGTTGCTCCAAGACTTTGTAAAACCTAATCTTTAATTTTCACAGGCTAGTGGAAGAAAGGTCAGAAAGGATCCAAGGGCTTTCCTGTAAGGACATACGCTGCAGGTAAAAGATGAGTGTGGCAAAATGACAGCAGTTACATGAAAACACCATTTAGAATTGCTCCTTGTGACTTTCCTTACCTACATTTCTCAAACATTGCACAGTGACAGCAAATCCTTTCGTTCGTGGCAGTAGGTGATACTTGAGCTTGGGCAGGCCTTTGGCTTCAGCCACTTGCATGCTAATCTGGTGCTTCTGTTCAGTGAACCTTGTGCCCTCACAATGAATCAGAAACTAAAACAAAACAAAACAAAACAAAACAAAAAAAAAGAAAAAAACTACAGTTAGAAAGCAGCTCAGGTCTTCTACATCTGTCTGACCAGAGGCACCCGCGGTTCCCAGCCACACAGCCCAAATGAACACTGCTCGCAAAGACAGGTGTAGCCACATGCACATTTAGGCAATTTCATTGCCCTGGAGTTAAGCAAACAAACAAAATAAATCAAAACTTTCTCAATTGCCCCCACCCATCTGACTTGCCATCCTCTGATTTGAACTCTAGTCTTCAGGCTTGAACATCAGCTCTGCTAACTTGGTGTCTGAATTACTTGTTTTCTCTGAACAAGTCACTCCATCTCTACTGAGATGTTAGAAAACACTCAAAACACAAGTCCTGCTGCCTCACCAATGGTGAGGTGCTTGAGTGTCTTGGTATCTAAAACTTGCTAAGTGTCTAAACCAATCCCATTTCTAAGAAATGCTTCAGTGCCTGGATTGCTTCCTCTCAGTCTGACTCACTTGCTCTCACTATAGCGTGAGGACCACTGACAACTGCAGGCAGTAACTTTGATGCCAGTGACTGAGCTGGTAACAGATATGGAGCAGGAAACGCAGGACAACTGAAAGCCTCACCTCTTTATGAACTATACAATGGAAGTGCTCAGATACAAAGGATTACAATTTTGTCACTGGCAGACATCCTTGGAGATTAGAATCATAGAAACACAAGGTTGGAAAGGACCTACAAGATCATCTAGTCCAACTGTTTACCACTAGCTCATCTGCTTTCTGCCAAGCCTCAATGCCAACTGACACATCAGAGAGCATTGCCAAATTGCACAAGCTAAGTCTCCATCATGCACAGCAAAGATCCAGCCAACAGAGAGACTGAAGAAAGCCAGCCAAGCAGCCAGCTTCAATCCCAGCTCATCTAAGAGCACTTTTACTCACATCTCACATGCATGTTAAGCAGCTATACGAAACATACACAAACTGATGAGAAAATCCTTCTAGCCCACTTAGCACACCCTGTCTTTCTACCTTCCAATGTGCTATTCCTGTGCCTTTTGACAGTATGTCCCCACAAAAAGACAAATTAAAACTCCACACTGCAATAACCCCAGGTGTACACCAACAACTCTGTCTCTCAGTACAGGTGTAGCTCCTTCTTAGTAATCCTTCTACAGCAGTGTTTAAAGGATGGTGGCGGTTTGTGCTCACCAATTAGTGCTGAACTGCCTAGGTGTACAGAGAAGCATTCAGCACCTGGTGTTACAGAGCACAGGCAAATCCCTGTGAGAGAGATTAGAATTAGAAACCAAGAATTGTCCCTTTACCAGAGAGTCTCCTGCTTGGAAGGAATTTAGAAATTATACAAGCACAGAGCTTAGTTTTGATTGCTTAGTCCTCATTTAAATCAATGACAGTTAAAAAAAGTTTTACTTCAGAGAATGAGAGATACAGGACCTACATCTTCACTAGGAAACCAGTTCTTAAGCAACAGTTTCTATTGCTTTTAATAGAATAGGAAAGTATATAAAAACTATATAAATAGTTTTAATAGGCCCTTGTGAAGCTTAACTGAATCCCTCTCTTGCCATCACCAGCTCATGAGAACTAGGATTTTCCTGATTACTGATGAGAAAAAAAATCAAAGGCTTTTCATTCCCAGACTAGGAAATGCCAGGCAGGTAAAATACTAAAAAATGATAGTAATACAAAAAGTAACAGTTTCCTGTTACTGAAAGGTGACAGCAATCCTTTCCCTGTAATACAGCCAGTGGCCCCAGGGGCCACTTCCCTGACCAGGTACTTCCCTCTGGCTTCCACTTCTACTGGGCTACGCCAGTCCTAGAACCTTCACAGCAACAGCAGAATCACAGGGAAATGGAAGGAGAAAATACTAGTATGAACTCAGCAATGAGAGTGAGAGGGGAGCTTGGGTAAAGGATACAGCTAATGTGTTTCAACACAGCACTATCACATGCATCTGTTACACTGCCATGAACCCCCACTGCATCTACCCCTCTGCAGCTCCTGTCCAGAGGACCACAAAGTTTACTGACTGGATAACAGTGGAGGAATTTTTGCAATAACATCTGCAGGGTTCCATACAGCAGAGGAAGAAAACCAGACAGGATTAACTATTACACGGGAAATTCAAGACAGAATTCCATTCTTAGAGAATATTCTCCTGATACTGCCAGCAAGATAATGAATCAAATTTCTTGGGAGCAACCTGCTGACTACCACATACTATCTATGTTCTTCATCCCTCCTCCAAAGGGAGGGACAGCACCTCAGACTCCACTTGTTAGTCATCACTCACCCAAAAGTTTTCAGGGTAGTCCCGGAGATTCAACAACTTCTGCATGACTGTTTTCCGATCTTCCTCCCACTTACGCTTGCAGAAGACTATCTCTAGGAAATACCACATCCAGCCAATGATAGGCATGTAGGAGAGCTCCTTCTTTGCAAGCACTTTGGAACTCTGTGAGAAAGAGTCAAAGCAAGTAGAACAGAGTTAGACCACTTAAGAGTTCTCTGTGGATATGACACACGCACAGTTAGACACTAATACACTGATTCATGTTGACCAACCCCACTTTTGACACCCGTGCAAAACACGGAAAAAGGTTTTCTGATCCAACAGAAGAGTCAAATCTAATCTCAGGTATCTGCATGAAAGAATTCCAGAATTACATATGGTGTGCGTTTGTGTACATGGATGTCTATCCTACCCAGACCCTGAAACCCAAAACACAAGCTAACTGCCTTCAAACACTGAGGAATCCATACAAAAGACCCAAACCACAAGAAACGAAGCTATTAATTCAAGCAAACACTGGGCAGTGGCAACTTAAATTTTTTTAAGATATCTTGCAGCTATACTTCTCCCCAAAGCTGGGACACTTCACCATGACAAAAAACCTGAATGAGCAGCAGAGTCACAGAGCCATTGCTGCAGAACACTGTATTGATGTGTACACATGGTACACCAATGGAAGAAACACTACAGGGCACTAGAATCAACAACAGTAATTAGAATACTTCATTTATGTTTAGTTTTTTTTATGAAAGGGCAGAAATACACTAGTGAATTCTCTTCAAAGCATGCTTCTGAAGGTAAAGAAAGAAAGTACAGTTCTTGTCTCACAGGTGTGACAGACACTAAAGTGATTTCTCCAGACTCTCTGTAAGAAATCCATGGTTTATCAAGCACTCAAAAGATTCAAATCTCAAATCCTACTCTAGAATTTAGCTCTGTGATCATCTCAGACTGACATCCCTTTGGGCAGGAGAATCATAGGATCATAGAATGGTTAGAGTCAAAAAGACCTTAAAGATCATTGAGTTTCAAACCCCCTGCCATGGGCAGGGACACCTCCCACTAGAACAGGTACATGCCCCACTAGACCAAGTACTGATGTGAAAGTGGAGAACTGATTCCACTTGCTCCTTTCCTGTCTTCCAAGCCAGCCTGTCTTGGTGACCTGTCTTAGAGTTCACTTTGTTATTTAATGAATAAAATGGCACAAACATATGTGCATGTATAGAAATTGTTGCTTCAGCATTTCCTGGAAAACAGTGACATTTTCTTACAGGACAGAGGGAGCAATGATGACCCAGTTTCTATCCATTGTATCATTATAAGCTATCCCAACAAAGTGCTCTGCTGATGGGTTCCAGCATATCACATCTGACCAGCAGGAATTATTTACTGGTAGAAATGACCATCAGAAATTATTTGCTTTTACTTTTTGGTCACTGTTGTTCATTTGTTTGCTAGGGGAAGAAATTTGACCTAATTCTTTATCTCAGCTCATTTCTCTCATCTGCTTTCCTTCCTTGAAAAGGAAAATACCATGAATAATTAAGCTATCTAAAACCTCCTAAGATTGGAAGGCTTCACTAGCAACTGTTACACAAAGAGCAGAAGACAACATGACACAATTCCATTTCTAAGGATGCGGGAACCATCTCTGTCAATTATTTAACATTTGTAATAAAGCACTGGCTCTTGATCATTCGAGAATTTCAATTATAGGCCCAGATCAGGGAGGGCTAAAACCTTAAGGAACTACTGCCTGCCTCAGCCACAACCAGGGCAGCCATCAGCCAGAGCTTAGTGCAAGCCACTGCACCAGGAGGCAAACAGCAACTGTGTTACACCCAAAAATAGAAAAAAAAACCCAAAAAACAACCCTATGCTCTTAAAGTTTATTTACTGTAAACATTCAGTATCATAAAACCTACGATCAAAAAATTGCAGTGTGCTCTGCATAGGATGTGCAAGGCCTCCAGAGCAGAGGCAGAAAAGACAATCCACGAGTCCTCCTTCCTAGAGTTTAAAACACAGGAATCCTAGTCCAAAAAGCAAGCTGAAGTAACTATTTCACCACAGTTTTTTTCTAATGTTTTGCATATTTTAAAACATGTATAAGTTAAATAAGGGGTAAGAGACAAGTGGCCACCATTGGTTTTTCCCCCACTGAAACAACTGATGTAAGCTAAGGTGTCACGTAGTGCAGGTGTAACCACAAAAGCAGAATAGAAGCTTGAACTCTTCCCCAGGGCATGTTCTTATTCATTTTCTGTGCTAATGCATTTTTAAAATTTAAAAGCACTCTTTTAGACACGTGAGTGTACAACTCCTGAGATGCACATAAAAAGAAACTAAATTACCTTATGCTGCCTTGTGCACCCATCTATCCTAGGAGTCAAAGGAAGGCTAATGACACAGAACTAATTAAAGAAAGGAAATTCTCCAGCACATTACACTGGCAAGACTGCTCTCGTGTGGGAGGAATACATTAGGCATCCCCTCAGAACCTACCATCTCTCTTACAATAACTAGAGCTACAATCTGTGCTGTCTCAGTCATCTACCCATGCACAGCTCCTGGGTAAATACCTGAGAGGCAAAATGCAGCTCTGGTTGACTTCAGCCACTAACTTCTCCTTTACAAAACTGCTTTGGTCACCTCAGCTTCAAGTTCAGCTGGTTTAATAGAATGAATTTAATTAAATAGTGATGACTTATTCCATGTAAGATGCCTTTTTGAAGGAAGTAAAACATTTGCGTTGCTCAGAACTGTATAATTCCAACAGACATTTAATGAAATTACTGCTAAATGGGGACAACTTGTCTGCAGTAATAGCATTTTAATCCAGGTCAATTTCTTTTGGCCAAGTTTGTTCAGATGGAAACACACATGAAGTTCTCCCTTTGTGAATGACTGCACTAACATCACAAAACAAAAATTATTTTTACAATCTTACTTCAGGTGCGTTTGCACAGCTACGTTGTCCAAGAAAGGAAATCTTGATTTCTATGTCCTGCTTCAGTTCTTCAACACCTCTTGATCACAGAATGCAACAAACAGCTTGAAATCAACCTGCAAGCTGAGGACATCTAACAAAATTCGTTCTACAGTTTTAAAACAAATTCATTGTAGCTGAAAACCATTAGCAGCAACAACTTGCCTGCTAAGTTTTTTACTCTCCAGGCTACCCTTAGCACTGACATACTTAGGATGATTCCATTTGCTCTATTTTTGAAATATAGCATTCCTTCATATTATACTCTCTGGGACATCAAGATGGAAAGATACATTTTTTTAGTCTCTCAAACCCCTAGTTCTAGAACTTTAGTTAGTCTCTGAATTTCTAATGCCTCCTATTGCAGAAAACTTCCATGTTCAAAAGGTAACACAGTGATATCTTAGAGCATATGCTATGATGCTGTGTGAAAAAACAAAAAATAATGCAGTTTTGGCTGCCTGTATGAGCAATTACATAACTTCTATTAATACATTAAAAAGTACAAATGAACTACTGCATCCATACACCTATCAATCCCATATAAAGTTCCTTCTCACATCTGTATTTAAGGTCACACTCAATTTTTCCAGCAGCAAGCTTCAAAATAAGCAGCTTTTAAATAAAATTTGGGTTTCCTGGCATATGGAACAGGTAGCTAGAATTAAAAATTATTATATGTACAAAGCAATTTTTTATGATGAACTTAAAGCAAGATAGTTAGCAACTAGATTTTCATGGTTTTTTGTCTTGTCTGCCTTGCCAAGGAATAAACAGCTACAGCCTATTTTGGATATGCATATATCTTGATGCCAATATAATTAGCCACTCAGAATAATGTTTATGTTTTGCCAAGGTAGAAAGACCACCAGCATTAATAACTTGAAACTCTAGGGACCAGAAGATGAACAGATAAGCCAGCAGGTTTAGCTTCAAAGAGCAGGCAATTTTTGCTAATATATATACCTTCATCTCAGAAAAAGGGCTACTAAAATTACCAAAGAAGCTGCTTTATCACTGCTTGGTTAGATCAAGCAATGGAGCTGAAGGGTACAGTGAATCCTGGCATGGAGCATATTAACATGCTTTTGGCCTAAGTCCTGAATGACACTTCCCTCCTCAGAACATGCCTATGTCCTGATTTCAAAGTCTGTTTTCAAAGGGATACTTAGCACACACCTTGCAGAAGCTAAATGCTACTAATGTAAATACATTATGCTGGTTCAGTAGCTAGGCTGTCCACTACTGAAAAGAAGGTAAGTCCTAGGACTACAATGTCACCAGCAGGAAGAAGGGAAGGGCACAGAAGTATGCAGGGACCTGTCACTAAGACCACATCTCTAAACAACACAGAGACACCAGAGCTGGCATCTCCCCCAGCCATTGTACCAGCTTTTCCAGGTGGAGAAGCAGAGCACCCACAACACAACCACCGCAGTCATCCTGGTTCAGGTTCAAAGTTACAGCCCGCCCTTTTATTAGGAAACACTGGTGTGGACAAAGCTCTGTCCTGTTGGGGCTATGCTGTTTCTGACTTGACAGAAAGCCAAGTTGGCAGCACAGCTCCTCCTTGCCTCGCAGCACGCTGCAGCCCACCTCTGTTGTCAGGAGTAATCAGGACTCAGCTGTCCCTGCGGACACCCATGCTACTCACGGCAGCATCACGCTGACTTGGTATCAAGCACCCCTATATTCCCTCCCTCCTGCACACATCACTGAGGTCTGGCAGCACAAGGAGGTGGGTACATGTGGCTGACAGGTGTCAAGGACTGAAAACAAAGCAGGAAGATCCTTCCACAAAAAACCCACAACTGGAATACAGATGTGATTAATACTTTGGGCTGAACACAGTTTTGCCTGAAATCCCTGTCCACTTATAGTTTTTGTGAAGTTTGCTTCCTTCTTCTAATTTACAACAGCAACCAAAAACCTTCTAAGGTTTGGTGCTGCCAACAGTTACACATCAGTAACTTCAGCGGCACGGAATCCAAGCAGAGCTAGCAAGACAACCTCACTGCCTACAATAACTTGCAAGAGTAAAACTGAGCACAAAATTGCTTCTTTATGTGGTTTTCTCCTCCTCCATGATAATCTAATAGATCTCTGGCTCTCGCTTCGCACTGTCAACCCAGTACCTCCCAGCATTTTCAATGGGTGCTCCAAAAGTATCATATTAAAGGAAAGAATTTTAAAGTGAAATAAATGTTAGAATTGTCTTCTTTTTGTTTTGCCCCTCTTCCACACACACTTCTCAAATTCTTAGCACCTTCTTTGGTTCTTTTTCCTAGATTTTCTTCCACAGCCTCTTAAAAGCCTTCATGACAGCAGAGAACCTCATGCAGTCCAAGTACGAGAACTCTTTAAACAGGACTTAGGTTCACAAACCTAACAGCAGGCAGGAGACTATGCCATTCCCACTCTACCCCCCACCAACAGCAAGAAACCTAAAACCACATTGATAAAAACAAAACCACGTTGATTGAACATTACAAACCTGTTGGGACTACAGCAATTTGGCTATAGGGAGAAAGCCAGGACAGGAGAACAGAGACAAAAGGAGGAGCAGAACAATGCACAGATTGAATGTTGCAACTAAGACCAGGAGGGGCAGTTTTCTTACCGTGATTAAAAACAAAGAGGAAAAGGGAAAGTCTTCTTTTCTTTTGGTGCCAGAAGGGAAAAGGCAGGCTTAAGGAAGTTTAAATTTCCTCGGAAATGAACAAACCAAGCAAAAAATTACAGCATTTAATAGCTTAATTTAATAAAAGTTCAAGCTGTAAAATACTGAGAGATTGGACACTAGGTTGTGACACTGTTAAGAGCACTACTGTTACTCTGCCAGGGCTCCAGGGTACAGCTGGATGTCACAACACAGCCATTCTCTCTGGCTGCTGCAGCCAAGCACAAACAGTCCCAATATATTCAGCCCAAAATTGTCTTCAGCCTGTCCCTTTTTCTCTTCCCCAGTCATCTCTCCTTTCTTCATTGGATTACTTAAGGCAGAGAGAGAGAGAGAGAGAAGGGGTGTCTGAAACATGCCAAAACAGGGGAGATAAGCACCAGAACAGATGCAGGAGACAGGATGGCACATGCAAGATTTCCTTCTCATCAGTAAGATGTTGGTAGTTACCTAAAGTTTGCATAGAAACTTCATGGAGTATAAAATGAAACTGCATTAAACATAAAATTCCTTTGGCTCTCAAAATCCCTGAGACGCAATGCTGAAGCTGGGACAGCACTTAGAAATCTCTGGGGATGCTTGCCCTTTTTCTTGAAACTTCTTTTCCCAAACATGACGTTTCTTAGCCTAATGGTTCTAACATTCAGAATTGTGCCACCACACCAAACCCTGAAATGTCACTCACTGCAAACTCGTGTAAGGCAGCACTAAGTCAAACCAAGCTGCACCCCCAATCCCTACACATTCATCCACTCCTGCACTACCAGTACCAAGTAGGCCAATACTGGCAATCCAATCAGGAAACTTATTCTGTGTGTCTTTTTCAATTATTTTTTTTTTAACCTGACTCTAGATGAACCTTGTCCAGTTGCCCCAGCAGGGAAGTACACTGCTTTGCTGTGTAAGGACATCTACGCAAATGAGAGCACACGGGGACTGTTTCTTTCTGGAACAGTTTCTGGGTAGTACAATCACAATACATTACTCAAAACCAAAATAGTTTCTTACTAAATAAATTAAATAAATATCTCTCACCATATATGAGTTCCTAAAATAATCCTAAGAGTAGTAAAAATACAAACTAAGTAGTAACTGTAATTGTGTTATTTTTTAAAAAGTAAAAATTATTATAAGTTAGTGCAGCACAGTAATTGTTCAACAGTTATGCTTCTACACAGTGGTTTTCTTATGCAGAGGGAACAACACTAAAAAATTAAAACATAATCCTGATTACTTTGAAAAGCTAAAAAAAAAATATTAAAGCTAATGAGATTCAATCCAACCACACAGCACCAATGTAAAACAAGAGATTTTTGACCTTGTAGGCCCCTATTAATCCGTGCAAAAAGAATCTGTTAGTTTGCTACAATGGTGCTTTCAGAAGCAGCACCCGACCCTCTAAAACACAGCTTTATTTACAGAACTGCAGCTTACAAATTCATACTGACTATACTAAAGCACCATTGTATAATGAGCACATAGAATGGAGAATGGTTTTGGCACATATATCTCCCTGCCAGGAACGGGTTTTCCTATGTCTCTTGCTGTCTCATGCTTGAGCTCTGTGCTTGAGTCCTAGATATGATGGTAGAATTGCTCCTCAGTAACCAGAGCCAACAGCCATTCTGGTAATATACAGGCCCTGTTAACACTCAGGTTCATTTTCCTGCAGTTTTACGGCCCCTTTTTATTATTTTAAGCAGACTATCAGTATTCTAATTTGAAAGTGACCAGAGTGGTGCCTAAATGTCCAGAAAACACAAAAAGACCAAACAAAAGGCTGTAAAAAGTCACAGGTTCACACAATTCAAGGCCCAGGGCTTGGACAGCAGAGAGCAGCAAAGTTAGAAGATGATGCTGCAGAAGACTGCCAAAATGAGGTTTCAGTCTCCTTTCTTAGGAGGGAAGCACTCTTATCTAAATATTTTGTAGACAGAGAATGTTGTCACCATCTGTCCCATTTTCAGTTGGTTAAAAAGTTAACTTTCTTCCTGGTAGCTGCTGTGTTTTGGATTAAGTATGAGAAAACTGTTGATAACACATATTATTTTAGTTGTTGCTAAATAATGCTTATATTAAGTCAAGGACTTTTTC
>VZTM01032905.1:0-21477 GCA_013400555.1 Jacana jacana
TTCAGGTGAGCTGTTGATTTTAACAATCGTTCATAATTTCCCCACAAGGACACTAAATGCATAGCCCTATGTCTCATGCAGTTTGACAGAGTGTAATTCATCTCTTACTTCAAATTTCCTTGCTGCCTCTTTATAATATTAACAAGTCCCAAACAGACTAGACAGGAATGTAGAAATTAAACGTAGCTCTGAAAGCCTTCAGGTGTTTGTTATTTTGTTGTTTTCCCCCTTTATCTGAGAGCATAGACATTTGAAAATATCATGGTATTGCATCAAAAGAGGAAAGACATCTGAAGAAAGGTTGCAAGCAGAGCTGATGATCAGCAGAGGCAACTGTCAGTTCCTGGAACAGGGAGCAGACAGAAGCACTGAACAACTGCTGAGATGAATAGCACACAAAAATGTTCACATGTGATAAAGAATCAAGAAACAAGGAAGAACATAATTTAAAAACTACAATAGAAGAAAAAAAAACCTTCTGATTTATCCAAATGCATCCATGGCAATCTAATTTCTCAGAATAATTGTTCCTGGTTCATACTTTGCTACTTGAGAGTTCAGTGGCCTCTCCCTACTATCCTGGAAAGCAATATTTCTAAGATTTACTGTACTGAATTGGAAAGGTGATGATATTGGTAGTCTTGACTCACATACACAGCAGTTTCACAAGATGTATGTAAGTCTTTATATATTTCATCATTTATACAAGAATTCACATGTAGTACTATAATGGATTTCTTGCTAGATATTATGCCAATCCATTAATCTCAGGTGAAAATTCATATTCTGGCTCAATTTTTAACTGGATATAGAACTTGAAAATTGATCAGGTATGGAGGTCTGTTCAGAAATCTCAGCAACTGGTCACAATATATGCCTAGACCAAGACCTCCACCATGCAAAATAAACTGGCTCATTCTGTTCTCCCTTTAATCTCCCCTTTTTGGGTTCTTGATTTATTCATTAATGAGCAAAGTAGTGCCTCAGGTGTTGTATTTCAGAGGCTTGAATTCCATACTTACAACTTCTGGATCATAGGATCACAACCGCTATTTTTGTAAAACGAAATCAAGAGAAAAAAATGAATCCTTTAAAATAACACAGTTCTGTTCCTTCTATCTCCTGTACAGAAAAGCAAGAACAAAATGGAAAGAAAAAAAAAAAAGAGTAAATATTCCTAAGAAAAATCCTGCAATGTAAATTGTGGTAGTTTATTATTCTGGTGAGTGAGAGTTGGCTAGTTTTGCCAAAAATTAATTAAAATATATATTCCATGTTTCAATAGAAATGCTTTGAGCTATTCTTGCAGTGTGACACATCCCAGCTTCTCCTCTACCTTTTTTTTTGGCAGTATAGCTCTTTTGTTCTCCTTGTGGTTTGCTGCTGTTTTGAGGAGAATATGGATTTCTCTGTGATATTATGAGTCATAGAACCATAAAATCATAGAATGATTCCGGTTGGAAGGGACAGTAAAGATCACTGAATTCCAACCCCCTGCCATGGGCAGGGACACCTCCCATCAGACCAGGTTGCTCAAAGCCCCATCTAGTCTGGTCTTGAAGTTATTGTTCTTCCTAAGTGACCAAGTTCTACAGAACATGATAGGGTTTATTTTTCTTTCTCAGTGCAGACTGTTAGCAAGTACACTTCTGGAATGTGTTAGGAGATTAAAAGTGGTTACTAGATCTGCAATGAATGGAAAGTGAATGGTGAGACACCCTCATTTCAAATACTACATATAATTTAAGGTGTTGATTCCAACAGGGAAGGAAATATAAATTATTGCATCTTACATATTTTCTCAAGGATCTCTGTGTAGACTACTGAGAGAAAACAAGGCTTTATTGTCAATGCTGCTAAATCCATACTTTAATTCCACAAGGAAACGGATTTTTTTTTCTGACGCATGGATCACTAGAACTGCTAAATTCCAGTTTGGGAATATATTAGCATATGTAGTGCCTGCCAAAGTTATTTCTGGAGCTTCAGAGTAAAATAGTCTTTTTAAACAAGCTCTTCATGTTTCATATTGAATGGTTTTATAAAAAGAAGGGGAGATACAAAGACAAGTGAGATAATAATTTTTTAACACTAAACATTTTTGTCATCAGTCTGCCACACCATCTTTAGCTTTAAGCACCAATATTGATTACTAAATATCATACAGAGACACCTAAGATGAAATAAAGAGTACACAAATTTTCCATGAAGAATTTGCTTCCTCTCTATATTATAAAATATGCAGTTTTCTAGGTATAGTATTAAACCTGAAACAAAGTGTGTAGCCACTGAAAAGTCAATCCATTAATTTCAGTCAAATTTGGTGTTAGATTTTAAAATGCAGAAAGGATCGTGCTACAGAGTTTTCACCAAAACTAATAATGTTGCTTTCTTCAGAGATATTTCTTAATCTCTTCAAAGAAATAAGATTTAGGAATGGATTTAAGAAAAATGTATCTTCTCTAAAAATTCGTAGATAACATAAAAAAAAAAAAGTTTATATTTTTAAGGTTCCCCATGTTTGGTGGCTGAAATCTTGATATTTTTGACATCAGTGAGATCAGGATTTCAGCAGTGAGTTATGAGGTTGCTGCAACAATATCTCTAGCACATACATATTTTGGAGTTCTCCACAAACCAGGACTGAACTATTGCCATACATTACAAGGCTCAATTCAGTAAATATTTAAGAGTTACCTTATGTGAACATTTATCTGAAATTTTACAAAAATATTCTACTAGAACTCATTAAGTTTGTTCATACAGCTCTTTAGAACTGCAGACTGCAATTAATACAATAAAAAGTTAGAAGTATATTGGGTTTGTAATTTTGCAGGTCTTATTGGCTTTGCAGCACTCCTGAGCTTCTGCCTATTCAATACTGTTGTTACCACACATAGACAGAATAAGATGTAACAGCCATGCATTATTTAAAAGCCATGACTTGACAAGTGATGACAGTTGAACATGACAATTCTGGAGATTCTTATTTGTTAAGATTTCACAATAACCACTTTTCAGACTTCTTGAAAAATTCCTGTTAAATAATAGTTTGAGGCAGCTCAGCAACAGTACTTTATTCTATTAAACTAGAAAATTCCTCCTCAAACCATCTGGGCTGGCAGGTGTTCATCATCAGATCTAGGTTGCTATGAGACAAGAAATTGCTTATGATAATTAGTCCTGTAGCAAGAAACTCCAGTTTTACTCATTTGAAATAACTTACATTTGGAGGGGCACATTAGCAGTGCTTGTAAAGCTCAAGGTTTAAAACTCAAGAATGTAAGAAAAAGCTGCTTCAGAGTAAGGCCTTTGGTGGGGCTACTCATTTACATAAAAGCTCTCAGGTTCACCTCTACCTCTCACCTATGGACAGCTTCTTTGTATGAATGATGTCATAGCATTTACCTCTATGAGACAGATTAAGTCCCGAGTCCAGCTCAGTCATTCAGTTTAAATAACCAAAACGAGGAATGCCTCTCCAAGTTGGAGCTGTTGTAGCGTTGAAATTTTTTAAAGCTTTCTAATGAACTTTCCTAATGCTTTGAGACCCACAATAGGAGAAGGCAGGAAGTACTACGCAGTTCAAATACTCCCATTATGATTTTTTATTATTTGTATTATTATAAGACCCAGCAGCTCAAGCTAAGGTTAATATAGCATTCGGTAATCAACATTATAAACAGCTAATAGACATAGCTACAGAGTGTTCCATGCTAGAGCTGGAACAAGAAAAGGATAAAATTAATTCTAAAATCTGCTTAAATTGTGACAAATTCAAACAGTATACTCTGCAAGCCATCTAAACCTGGTAACACTTTAAGTAAAAGAAGACTCCAGCTTGAGATCTCAGCTTACCTACCCACTAGTACCCAAACATTATCAAATATGATCACTTAGTCTACTTGTAAACATCAAAATTACAAGATAGGTTGGGAGAGGTATACAAGCTATGTCCCTACTTAATCCAAAACCACTGAAAACAGGTTGAGTTTATTCTAAAGCACAGTTGTCCGGGATTTCACAGCCATGGTGGTTTCTGTAACAGCAAAAGAGGCAGCATCACTAACTTCTTGTCCCTGCATCCAAAGGGATATGTGTAAAGGTTTTAAAAAAACAGAACTGAAGGAGTCTTCAGGCTACTGGGATACAGTCAAACTTGGGTTTGCTTATTGTTATTTTTGCCCCATATATCCTGCAGAGCTTGCAGAAGGGCCTTCAGTGGGAGAAAGGCAGCTTGCCAAAGTCTTGTCCATAACTGGAGAATAATACTGGATATGAAAACTGAGGGTATGAATTCTCTCCAAACAATGGAGTACCCATCGCCCTTATCTAATGGCAGTTTCTCTGCTTTTTTCTTGTACTCAAAAGCAGGATATTTTTCTATTCAAGTTTCCTGTGCTTGTTCTGAAACCCAGTTAAGAGATTTCTAATAAGCAGCCCTTAATCAACTGTCAAAGCTTGAGAAATCACCTTAGACAAGTTCTTTACCTACGGTTTCTCATTGACTGGTTGTAACTGCTCCATGCCAAGCTTGCAAGGGCACTGAATCATTCACAGTATCTAGACCACCTGAAGTCATGCATTTCAGGTACAAAACTAGTTCAAATAGCATAATTTTAGTTTTTTAGTTTAGTTTGGCAGTTAAAGGCTTTTTTTGTTTCATGTCTCTTCTGTTGATTTTTTGGTGTACTCAACACAATGTGTGTGGACTGAGTCCAGGCAGTTGTTGCTTCCCCAATGACTAATGCTTGATCATGTCTGTTGTAGGATAAGCATCCATCTGGCTTAATCAGTATATAGGGGCTTAGATTCTATTTTCCTTTCTCTTGGTGGTACACGGCCACCTTGACAATGAAGCATAAAAAAAAAAACAAACCAAAATTTACTCGTTTTACTCTGACAGACCACCTTATGATGAGCATAAAAAATGCATTAGACTTTTAATTCATAGTGCTAATAAGAAACAGGTAGCACTGGAAAGCAGTAGAAAACACTTGGAAACATGGAAGTGATGGTAACATGGAAACAGTGATTTGCATTGTTGTTTGTTTTCCCTGGTTCTACATTCACCCATGCCGCGGCCAGGAGCAGTCGAGCCCGACGCCATTAATCACGTCGGGGTCACCATAAATGCCGCGGCCAGGAGCAGTCGAGCCCGACGCCATCAATCAGGAAGCCATCAATCCGCCATTCCAGCCAGCACCCGAATCCGGAAGTCCCCGAATCAGGAAGCACACGCAGGAAGCACCTCTCTCAGGAAGCACTCACAGTCGGGAAGCACACATAGTCGGGAAGCACCCCCCAGGCAGCACACACACATACAATCGTTCTACAGTTACAGGTCCTCATTCGCTAAGCACTACATTTCGGATAGGGAGAGGGATATTGTCCACGAGCTTTCCACACACTTTCCACAGGCTTAAAGTTGCCCCATGATTGGCTACAACATTTGTGTCATTTGCTGTTTCCCACACTTTGTTTCGCCTTCACTATACTTCGTTTCGCTTACTTCCACTTATTTGCATATGTGCCCTCCCAGCAAACCCCTCTTAAAGGGCCTGCTCTCAACACACCCCTCTTTTTTTTTTTTCTTTTTTTTTCTTTTTTTTTTCTTTTTTGTATTTAAATCAGAAGAGTCCCTGGTTTCACTTGAAACACTTGCAAAATAGTCAGAATCTGAGAATGAAACTTTAGTGCTAAAAAATCTGCACTCAAATTTATATTGAAGGCCAGTTTTTACTTCAGATTCTCCTGGGGAACCTAAACCATCTCCAGCTCTGTCTACATTAGCAAGTCACAAAAATAACAGAAGTGGATCTTCAAGAACAAATCATATGATGCTGAAGTTTAATGCCCATATGTATTTTGGAGATTGAGTTGGAGTTAGATATTGAGTTGGATAGAATTGGTATACATTATTTCACAAAGTTCTAATGCTGAGTTCTAATACACTGAGGGTGTAATTTTGGATTTCAGTCCATTCCATGATTTTCATTTTCATTGTCTCAAAATATTAAAGGCCCAAAACTTCCTGTCTAGTAATTTAACTCTGTAGGGAGCCCCTCTATTTCAAGTTGAAGTGTCCCCCTACACATTCCAATCATTAAAGTTCCTATAATAAAATAAAAAACTAGAAAAGTAATTAAAGAAAAAAAAAATTATCTCCATGAAGCTGTCCTGAAAGGGATTCATTATTTTCCCCACAGAGAAAACTGTTGCAACAAGAGATGAAGCAATGTAAACTGTTCCACTCAATTGCTGAATGGAATAATTTGGCTGGAATCGTTAAAGTCTTATTCACTCATGCAGCAAGCAAACTGAGAAACCTGCTGATTCAAGGAAAATTTGATTATTTTATAGACATCATTCTTCAGCCAATTAAGGAGAAGCAAAGTTTGGTGCTGTCTTGATGTGGTGTTGGGAAAACAGGCATTTAATTTTGTGGTAGCACAGACTCTTATAAATTGAGAAGGGAAAAAAAATTGGAAGATAACCAACTTCGTCCTAGCATTTTTTATGAACCAAGTACCCAATGCTTTTATTTTTAAGGCTAGTGAAATGTAATAACCTTTAGGGATATTCTGAGATTTAAATAAATTATTGAAGCATATCTTCTTATTTGTGAGATTGATGGCATTTATGTCTTGTGTTTTGAGGTTATTTTGTTTGTTTGCAAGAATTTCTGAGGAAGAGGTTTTATCTGCGATTTGTACGTATCACAGTACAAACACTGGTTTTGTTTACTGTATACCTGCCTCAGGTAGTCTGAAATGTATGTGTTACAACAAGAGGAGGAAGTTAGTTTTTCCAAGACACTGAGCAATCTATTAAAATTAGTAAGAAGGAAGAGGAATGTGAGGAGTATCCTGTGCACACAAGGGTCCTTTGCTGGAGAGCATTTTTTCTTCTTCAAACAAAGTGTCCCATGTGTAGCTGGATAATAAGACAAAGTTGAAAGATTAGATAGTGCACAACATGCACTCTTTATTACTGAATTTGTCCAGCACAAGGTAATGGGCTATGGGCTTCCTAAGTAGTCTGACTAGTCAAAGAGCTGATGCGAAGGAGAAGTAGCCAACACAATTCTTTGTTAGAGAGTAAGTACAGAACCAGGAAAAAAAGGAGGAAAAGGCATCACAGAAACTACTTAGGAGTTGTGTAACACTCCTCCAACAGTGTAAAGGCTGTTGATTCCCTCATCATACTGTCCTACTGTGTTCTCTTTAAAATCTCATCTTCTGAAGGGCAGGCCACTGAATTCCAACATAATAATTTAGAAACTGATGTTTCTAATTTTTTTTTACAAAGTTTTTAGCTTAGAATGACCACCCTTAAGTTGTATTTTCAGACAGCTGTGAATATCATTTCAAGCACAGAAAGGTGAAGAACTACTGTCTTTTCTATTGTTTCTTTACATGTCTTTAGGCAAACATCTTTTTGTCTGCTCAATCAATGTTAGATGTAACCATGAAGTTGAGATGCTACGTATGTCCAAAACTAGGCTGTCCAGACATATGTCAGAAGAGGAACTAAAAAGGAAAACTGATTCTGTACATAAAGAGTGTATAATCCATGCCTTTAATTTAGTCTATACTACTATAAACCAAAACAGCGTGCATGCATGCACACACACATACAAATCCATGCAAAGTTAGGAAGAAGGAGGAGATGCTGCAGTAGTTGCAGCCACAAGAAAGATGAAGTAGATGTTGTGGTGGGTGTTGCAAAGCTTCAGATGTGTATAGGAAGTTGATTTTGCATAAAAAATAGGCTGATAAAATAAGAAGAGGAGGAAAGAAAAACAAAGTTCTGACCTAAATGAAAACTAAACAAAAACTCCAGAACAAGAAACTATGAAATAATGCAGAATCTAGACTCTTCTCTGGCAAGAGATAACACCAGCTCAGTCTCAACAACATCTTTACTTACTTTCAGTATAGAAGTTTAGGAAATGTTGCGTCCTGTAGCCTTTAGCATTGAAGTCACACATGGCATGTCATCCTGCGTGCACTTTTGAGTCAGTCACACAGTGAATTAGAATAGCTTTTCACTCTTCTTCCATTGCCCATGTCCTTAAACTACCTATGGTGAGCAGACTAAATGTCAATCAGTGAGTTTGACTGCTGAGAGGTGATTTTGGTGGTCCTGGCTGGTATGGATCACAGCCCTCAGTCCTCAGAAGAGAGGAAATGGTGTGTGCCCGCACAGCTCTCCCTACTATGAGATCAACAATGTACACTGCTGTGATGGTGTGTTCCCTCCACTGTCCAGGCATCAACATGATCTTTATCTCCCTTAGCACTGCCCAAGTGATAACCACCCATGGTNTTCCTTTCTGAAACCGTACTCAATAGGAAGGTCTCCCTGACAGATGTGACTGACCCTATCCTCTATGCAGTAAATAACCAAGTGAACCTTACCATCGAATCTTGTAAAAACAATGTCACATTTACTATCAACCTTCTGTAAATCCCTGTTTTATATCAATAAATCTATCTCTATTCCTCTATATGAATGAAGTACATCACTTTATCTGTGACATCTGCCCATGGCAAGGCTAAGGATGTTACCTCCCCACTGCATCAGAAGTGACAGTAGTGTGGAATGATGTGACTAGTAAAGGGAGAGCATCCCAACTCATCTCAAGTGACTGGAGAAAGAAGGTGCCCTGGAGGTGTAGTTGCAGAGCCACCATGATACTGAGCTCCTGCTTTACCTCCTGATTCCTCAAACAGAGCCAAGCCCCCTGTGCTACTGAAAGCAACCTAGATCCTTCTGTGGCTGAACGTAAAGAGAGCACTACCCCTACATTGTAACTGAGTAGGGNCTCCCTACTATGAGATCAACAATGTACACTGCTGTGATGGTGTGTTCCCTCCACTGTCCAGGCATCAACATGATCTTTATCTCCCTTAGCACTGCCCAAGTGATAACCACCCATGGTGGTCATAATGGGTGTATGTAGTTATGATGGTTGAACCTGGCTCAATGTGGTTTTGTGACAGATAACAACACGGTACCAAAGGATAACTTGAGAAATGCTGGTACTGTGCTCAATATCCAAATATGACTATAGGTCAATCATAATCATCTTACCCCTGTAAACAGTAAACAACCCAAGAACCCTTTGAGCTTTCCTGCATGGTAAGTGGGCTTCATGCTCTCCCCTTGAGTTGGGGCACCTCTCAAGGTTATTTCTCAAGAATCTGAGATTCCTTACCACAATAGATCCTCAGTAAGTGACTAATAGCACGTGAAGCTTTGAAATCTTAGCTAAGTGATATAGAGGATTGATTGATTGAGCATATATAATCCTTCATATGTAAGCTGTTGACCAAATCTGGGACTAGGATTGGAACCGGCTGCACCTGAACTCCTCTCTGAGAAGTTTAGAAAGCAAGGGATTCCTTTCTGAAACCGTACTCAATAGGAAGGTCTCCCTGACAGATGTGACTGACCCTATCCTCTATGCAGTAAATAACCAAGTGAACCTTACCATCGAATCTTGTAAAAACAATGTCACATTTACTATCAACCTTCTGTAAATCCCTGTTTTATATCAATAAATCTATCTCTATTCCTCTATATGAATGAAGTACATCACTTTATCTGTGACATCTGCCCATGGCAAGGCTAAGGATGTTACCTCCCCACTGCATCAGAAGTGACAGTAGTGTGGAATGATGTGACTAGTAAAGGGAGAGCATCCCAACTCATCTCAAGTGACTGGAGAAAGAAGGTGCCCTGGAGGTGTAGTTGCAGAGCCACCATGATACTGAGCTCCTGCTTTACCTCCTGATTCCTCAAACAGAGCCAAGCCCCCTGTGCTACTGAAAGCAACCTAGATCCTTCTGTGGCTGAACGTAAAGAGAGCACTACCCCTACATTGTAACTGAGTAGGGTATATAGCAGCCACATATTTCCAATAAATCTTAAGAATTTCCATGCCAATGGAAATTTCTCTTGGACCTTCCATGCTGTCCTATGAACCTCCTATGATTTTTCAATGGTGCAGATGGCCTGAGTCACAAAACTGGCCCACATCATGCTGCTGCATATAAATAACATTGCTCTGAATACTTTGTCTCAAAGTATGTTGACAGAATTTTAAAATATTCTTCACAGAAAAAATAGCTTTAGCCATATACAAAGTCCTATAAAAGCACTTCCCTTAACTGAATTGCTGATTAGAATATGTTTAATACTCATGGTTCACAACTTAGGACATTTAATTATTATTTTTTTTATATTTTAAATAAATTAGTGAAATTCTGTTGCTAAGCTAATTAGGCAACTGCCTTTCATTACTGTGCTGCATCTTGCCAGCTTGGGTTTTTACAAGTAAAATGAGCATGGAGATTCCAACTTACTTTCTAGCAACCTGATACACTGAACCCTTACCTCTGGCATACCTCAGCAATTAGTATAATGTCCAAATGTAATGGGTTTGCTGGTACAGCATCTGAGCTCCACCTCTGGTAACTCATATAATTAACTAAACAAAATAAACCAAGCATACTTTGTGGAAGCGGAAGCTTACTGACAGCAAGGCTTGAACCCTGCTTCGCTTCAGCTGTATGTTCTTTCCAACAACATTTGTTGTCTTTCTGTGAATGATAAGGTAAGCAGGAGTGAGTAACAATTCGAACAGAGGAGTATTGTGTATGTGTAGAAGATAGGGTATACACTGATAGGAAGGACTCATCATCAGCCTGCTCAATGCAAATAGGCAAACTTGGTAGTGTTCAAGATCAGGCTGGACGTGGTTTTCAGTAACCTGATCTAGTGAAAAACATCCCTGCCCATAGCAGGGAGGTTGGAACAGGTGATTTTTAAAGGTCTCTTCCAACCCAAAGCTTTCTATGGTACTATAGTAAAGGACCTCATCATTAGGATGCCTGCATAAAATCATTTACTCTGCCACTTAATCAGTCCCCTAAATTTGTCCTAAAGTATGCTTTTCCTTAGCTGGTCAGCTGTGAAACAGACATAGTGTCTTCTCTGTGAGAATAAATACATTTGGAGAGCAGAACAGGGTAAAATAAGTAGAGCACTACTGACAGCTAAAACAACCTTCTGATCTTTTCCATCACACAAAGAAATAGCTAAATTATGCAGCAAGCTGGGTATGAGATGAGATAAGATCCGCTCAACCCACCTGTTTTTTTAACCTCATATCAGGTTTATTTTCTCATCTTTGCACTCATTGCTATAATTAAACACTTGAGAAAATAAATAAATAGATAAAAAGTAATCCACCCCCTCTGCCCCTCTACCAAAAAAAGCACTTCTGTTGCTTTCTTCAGATGAAAAAAGACTGGGGAAAAAAAAAAAAAAAAAAAGAAAAAAGCAGGAGCATACTACAAGTTAAGTAATAAGTACACTTTGCAAGACTCAAAGCAAGATAACTGGATAAGAAGCCCTCTACGGAGTGATAATGGATACATTGTTCATTATAATACCAGCAATAGCAGCAAGTTGCACTTTACAATCATGTATCTTGTACAGATGATAGTGTTAAACCTTCTCTGTGCTCCTCTTGCTATGAAAAACTAACGAGCGCTTCTGTCTGGGGTCTTGATTCTCTGTCTGAAACATGCCACTTTTAGGTAAAGAAAGCTTCAAAAGCCTGCCATTATCAAATGAAATCAAATCCGTATGAGTTCAGGCATTAGTACTCAGAACACTCATTGGATCTGTAGCAGCATTAGCACACACACACCAAAAAAAAAAAAAAAAAACCAACAACAAAAAAACCCCAAACAAACCTGAAAAAGTGAAAAAGTGAAAACTCACCCACACCAAAGAAAAACAAAGAACCCCAGGAAACCCAGACAAAATTTACTATATTATGTAATTAATTTCCTGGTTCGGATGCAATTTTGTGCTGAAGTGCACCAGTCAAACCTTAAACTGTGTGAAGTTTACCATGGTTGATCCCTTGTATAAAAATATATCTCAGATCTAAAAGTCATTACCCTCTTTTCTAAAGGAGCAGCAAGTAGCCAAGTAGCTATAGACTGTAGTTGGAGACATGATCCCCATCCAAGCTCGGCACCTGGATGTGGGCAAGTCCAAGGCAAACCACAGATGTGCGAAGAGTTCGAGCTGATGCCACAGCTGTGATTCAGTTGGCATTCTTGCCTTGACATCAGAATTGAACAGCCTTGGCATTGGGATGAAGAAATGGACCAAAAAGCTGCAGATGGTGTTCTTTTAGTAAATGAGGTAATTAAATAACCTAAGAGGGAAACAGAGAATATTCCAGAAGCCTGTGCAGGTATATTAAGCTGCCCAGAGATAGAAGTTGACTGATAGTGTAATGACCCAATGGAAAATTAAATGTAGTATTTCCAAGAATTTTTAGCACCTGGTTTCCATTACCCTCTAGCCCACATGGAAGTAGTCCCTTGTCTGCAGGGCTGAAAGGAGTCAAACTGGAAATATCAAAAGCATCAGCCAAGTAAGCAGCAAATGTCAAGAGCTGGGGAGAGGACAGTCTAAACTCTGCCCCTCAAAGGGCAAATCCACACAGAATTTCACAGTCAGCAAAGACTCTTCTCATATTGCCTGTGCTTTTAGCTCTTGGACTTAATTTGTTTGGGTTTTTTTGTTTTGGTTTGGTTTGGTTTTTTGAGTTAACAAAAAATATAACTAATAATTTAGGATAGACTTGAATTTATCAGAGAAAAATAATTTAATGGTGATTTAATAGAGAAAGTCATATTAATAAGTTGCTTTTTATTTATAGCCCTTTTAATACCTGCATATGGTAGGGTAAGCTCCCTCATCCACCAGTTTAATATGGTATTATTTTTTTTCAATATGATTTATTTTGTGTTTATTAAAATTTAAGGATGAGAACATTTCTCACAACTCTGTCTCCAAATATTAGTCAGGTTTGGATCTGTAGACATTCAAAATTTAAGAAAAGAAGGTGGTTGTTTTCAGATATTTAAATCTGTGAGATCGTTTCAGAAGTGTTTCCCACCCACCTCACCCCTCATTAGTAATAAATGGAAAAGATTAATATTTTTCTAGATCTTTAACCTAAATTTCACTATGGAATGAAACACCGATTAAATGAGTAGCTATAAAATTTCAGAAGCTTTTGAGGAGGAAAGCAAAAGATGTTAATAAATAAAGATGTCCTAATTATTTTCACGGTATTAAAACTGTGAGGGAGTCCACAAATAAACAAAAAACCCAACAGATTTTGTATTTTATTCTTGTTAACACAATTTTCAGGACAGCTCTCTTAGCAGTTGCACTACCTCTGTCTCTGGGTAAGATTTAAAAAGAGAAACCAACTTCAGTACAGGCTATTGCATAAAACCGGACCTGTCATTCTTACCTTTGGAAACCATTCTTTGGTGGAGCATATGTTCTATGCAAATTTTCCAGAAAGATTCATTAGCAATTCAGTGTGCTAAGTGAGGAGTTTTAACCTTACTGTGCCTCAATTCAGGGACAGATACCCATGATATAGTATAACAACTTACTAGCTAAATAAACAAGGCAACTTTATGGCTCCGTCTTCTTTCATTTTGCTTTTTCCCTTCTATATTTTCACCTGGGAATGCTTAGAAGTAATGATCATGAGTACGGACACTCAGATATATCATTGGCTAATCTAAACAGAATATTATCTGCATTGTTATATTCAGATTCAGTGAGTCTCTTAGAGAAGTTAGCAAAATCCTATACAGGTTTTATTATTTCATAGTAAAGAAACATTTTAAATATATAGAAAAAAAAATACATTCTCTATGCAAACATGCACATCTTTTTTAAAAAAATATTATCAACAACCAAAGGTAAATCTGAGTTTTTAATTCATAACTCATTTTCGGTAGCAATTTAAAGTCATAAATATGGCAGTCAGAGGTTATATCTCTATGGGCCCACAGAACATTTGATCTACATGCAAGAAAACTCCAAAGCAAAATGTACTCATTTCACTCCACCTAAAGGTATAGTGCATTAAATAAATAGCACCGCAAAACCTTTGTGAGACAAAATTCTGTTACAAATACATAATCTTCATTTTTATTTTTTCATACTTCCTTACTGGTGACACAATCACATATAAATGTGATTTGATCAAAATCAAATTGTTTTCCGTAACTGTGTAAAACAGATTATTCATAAGGAAACTTTCTAATGAACTTCCCAGTAAAATTTCATAAGAGACAGGAGATTTGCATCACAAGCAGAGAAGAATTTCCAATGTCACCAGTATGGAGTAAGCCTTCTTCTCTCATTTTAAAAGTCATCAGAAGTGTCATCCCAGAGGCAGGAGAAGATTGAAAAAGTTTCTTGATAGCAAGCATGTAGAATACTTGCCTTGCATTAAAAATTTGCAAATGTTTCCCATTATATCAAATGCAATTTACTCCTCCAACTCCTAGGAGGTTTTGAAGACGATTCCATCCCTATAAATTTTGCAGAAAGTCAAATTACCATTTCTCAATAAAATAACTTTTCTTATTTGACTTCAGTGCCATGACTCTCAGGAACTTTTATCTTTGACGTAGTCTGTAGCTCTTAAAACTCCACAGCAAGGCATTAAGTCACATTTAATCATATTTAAACAAGCAACTATTAGTTTTTAATGAAGTAAGGCTGCATAAAATAATGTTGCACCATCATACTATTATAACTTATACTGTCAGTAGATTTAGTACTTCTGGAAATAAAATTGAATTTCAACAAATTTGGCAATGAACATTGCCATGCAGTGCAAACACTGCTGAAGGTAACCACAGGGAAAATGTGGGAACTGGGGTGTGATTCATCTTTGGGACACACAGTTGCAAATGTTTTCTCAGGGTCTTTGATGTAGCTGTGAGGAATGATTAAGTTGGAAACACTAATCGCTCACATTTTAATTTGTAATCCAAACCAGCATGTGAACAAAGACTTCCAGAGATTAAATAAAATGTGTTGACTGACAGTATCATTAGTCCCTAGCATTGCATGCATCTGGATTTGGACAACATAATTCTACTTAGAAAAATGCAGAGTTTTATAGTAAGATTATGTAAATCAATAGAGTTAGAGCACTGTTGCCTCATTCAACTGCTGGCAAATTGGCTCGCAGAAGCTTTCATAGCTCTATGTGACAACAAGAAAGTGGTTTTGACCTCTATGGGGTTTTTCCTGTCACACATTTTTCACAATGCTGTCATATACAGAAGATAGAAGCCCCTGTCCGGGCCCCAGGGCTGTCCCAGGCCAACCCCAGCTCCATGTGTCAGGGAAACACAGCACCAGGAGACAGCGATGAGGGTCTCTGGGTCACCCCACAAACAGAGGCACTGCTTTGGATACATGGCTTGCTGTAGGGTGCAGGGAAAAGTATTAGGGTGGTGAGGCACTGGAACAGGTTGCCTAGAGAAGTTGTGAATGCACTGTCTCTGGAAGATTTTAAGGCCAACCTGCTCCAGTGGAAGGTGTCCCCAACCATGGCAGGGAGATTGGAACTCAATGAACTTTAAGGTCCCTTCCAATCTGAACCATTCTATGATTTCAGGACTGAACAGGAATTGCTATCAGATGTTTATGAAGGCAGGGAAAGAGAAGGATCACAAAGGTTTGAGAAGGAACAAGTGTGGAAACACAGAGGGGAAAGGGAGAAAAGGAGCCAGTCCTGTGCAAACAGGCACTAGGGTAGAATTCTGTCTGGCTATGCCTGGCACATGACCATCACAGCCTGTCCCAGCTTCTCACTACACTCCATATCAAATGATTTTCCTGGGTGTGGGGATCTCTTGTATGGAGGAACTGAGTGCCAGGGGTGGAGCAGGGGTAGGAGTACCATAGGCCCACATTGCCAGCATGACATGCTGTCATCAGTGTGTGATTCTGATCAGCAGCAAGCTGGACCAGCTGGCAAGTGGGACATTTGGCCTAGAGGTTAGGGGGTGTCTTTGGGAGCTGGGCACCTGGTTGCATAAGCTACTAGGGCAGCATGTTCTGGAAGCAGTGCAGGAGGCCCTTGGGGAGAGCAAGGATCCAGGTCCAGCTACTGGACAAGCTGAATGTCTGAGCCCATGACAGAGATGCACAATGTTTGATTCACTAGACAAAAAACAGCTCACCATTGGCACTGTGTATGTGACTCACATTGTTTTTATATACACCCTTGAATCATCTATGGTAATATTACTCATCAAAATAGAAATAACCAAATAGGGAATTTCACATTTCAGATTTGAATCTATGTGACAAAATTATAAATGGTGATTAATGCTGTCTTGCTGCTTTCTTTTTTCCAACTGTTTATGAAGGTTTATTAGATAATGGGGAAACTCTTGAAGTAAATTGAGCCTAACTAGGAAAGACTGGATTCAGATCAACCGAAACAGAGTAGGCTTTCCAATGGTTAAACTCTTAAAAGTTTACAGGGAACTGGAAGGTAAGGTGTGGTGGAGAAGTGGCAGATGAGTATGATATGTCACTTTGCCCAGGGGACTGGACTTGCTCAGCCTGGAGAAGTGAGAGTTTTGAGGGGACCTAGCAGCACCCCATTAGAGGCTATAAGGAGATGTTGGAGAAGACAGAGATGAGGCCTTCACTGTGGTGCATGGCAGGAGAATGAGAACAACTTGAAACAAAAGAACTTGGGACTGGATACAGGAAAACATGTTTCTCTGTGAGTACAGGCAGGCAATAGAACCAATGGTCTGATCAGGCTGTGAGGTCTCCAGCCTTTGAAGTTTCCACAACCTGACTGGATAAATCCCTGAGCAACCTGGTCTGATCCAACGCTGATGGTCAGCATGCCAGAAAACTGGTGGCTCCTGTGGGCTGAGATTAGTGAGGACAGCAGGTTTCGTTCCACCACCCCAGCCATGAGCAGGGCAGATGGCAGGAGCCAGGGCAGCTTCAGCCCTGGGAATTGGGCACCTCCCTGGGGATGGTGAAGGACCAAGAATGGGCTCATGGGTGGTTCTGACTCAGCTGGACCTATGGTCCAGTAAGGCAGGGCTGTGGGTAGCTGGAGGACAGCCCTGCTAAGGAGTTGCTGGGGTAGGTGCTGACAGCCCCAGGGGTCTGCAGTGGTGTCCTGCATTATGTGCAGAATGGGAGAAGCCCCAGTGGCCAAACAGGGGCAGTCTGGGTGTGGGTACCCTGAGGGCCTGGACAGTGACCCTGCTTTAAGAGGGCGATTGGTCTACTGACATTTTACCCTGAATTATTATATGATCCTATGACCGTACAAATGGCAGCATAACATCTCTTTTTCCTAAAATGAAATACAAATAAACAATATAGGAAAAGAAATACATAATGGCTGAACTTTTTATCTTTTAATAATCAAAGAACAGGCTCAACGAATGAAGTCACCTTAAGCAGGGTATATTGACTATAGCCTATTTGAATAGCAAAAAACCATACTGCCACTGCACAAAACACATGGAAATAACAGAACAGACTTAGTAGTGAAGAAGCAGCTCTGCTGCTTAGAGAGCTTAGTAAGTGATAATGAGCACATTATATTTGTATTACACATATTAGAATCTAGCATGAAGTGCATACCCAAAGATAAATGGGAAATGTAATACAAAGTATTAGCCAAGAGATTGTTCATCTGGCAATCTTAAAGCACGAAATTCCTAATAATAATTGGAAGATCTAGTTATTCATATGGACAGATAACATAAAATTTAGTTCAGCAGTAAAATTTTAGACTGTTGCTTGAAGCAGTTAATCACAAAGTACAAATCTATGCATTAAAACTGGTTGAAAAATTGGTTTATAACCATTTAGTGAGCAAAATTTACAAAATTCAGTAAGCTGCATAAAACTGAAAAGCGAACAAAATTATCCCGTATATTATTGATTAACTACTAAGACATGAATTATGAGAAAATGAGCAAGAGTTTTAAAGGAGCATCAAAGCAAATAAAGTGTATGCAACACTGAGAATGTTTAATGACACCAAATCCTCCAAAAATAACCTAAACCATCTTTAGCAAGAACACAAATAAAAGCAGCATGTGTAAAAAGAAGTGTAAATGAGTATCCTAAAACTAAAATGACTGCCTACAAAGTCTTAAATTTCTGTCTAGAACTGTAAAAGTACACAGATTATAAAAAAATTAATGACAGAAACATAATACATTAAAAGGCTATTTATGAACAATTTAGTAATGACATCAAAAGCAAGTGCATTTTTTTTGGAAGACAATAGAAGAGTCTCATAACAGAAACTGAAGAGCTAATAGGTGATCAAGATACAGTACTCAGGAAAACGAAGACTGTTTAGGGAAAATAAGAGTAAACCAGAAAGGTATATAATTTACTTTACACCAATGCTTTCTATGAAGGCATTCAAAATTTTTCCTTCATGGAATATATTTTAATGTGGATAATGTTTCTGTTTCAAATTGGAATATGTATAATTTTAAAATAAATCAGTGGCGTCAATAGTTGCAACCGCTGTAGCCAAATTTTTTTACCACAGAAAGATAAAATAATTCATTGCCAAACTAACAGTCATTTTGTAGTTAGTGGTGTGTGTACTCAGTTCATTAAGTTGACTTCAGTATGAAAGAAAGGCAGACATTAAAAAGTGATGGTAATTATAAAAGCATTCAGGGGGCTTCTCAGAAATTATACTTCAATAAATCTGATTCTTATATTGGAAAAGCTGAAAATATATATTTCTGTCAGAAAGAATATTGGGAAATATGGACATGTGGTCTAAGTATGGCAGCTGTTCCTATATGTTTCTCATCAGTTTCACAGAGAAACATAAGAAAATCAACAATACAAAAGAGGTTAATGCATTCCAAAACATTAAAACTTACACATCCTATTGGAACTGGTCCCTTTCCACTGGTTGAAACACAACCATTCAGTATTTAATGTGCTTTGGGTTTACACTAGCAGATACAGTAATGGGATTGGAAAAGTGATTGAATAATTTTGCATATAAATCTGTATTGCATTACCCACCTGATCAGATGAGAGGAAAGAAAGTTATAATAAGAAACTTTTGTAAAAAGAAGACACAATAATTTATTTCATTTTTTATATCAACTATGGGCTTTAGATGTATAGTTTAGTCAGTGTGGTGTCCTCATATGTCACTGGAAGAGAGTTAATTAAGTCTCTGTTATTTGCCAATATTTGATTATTTGATTATTTTATTTTTATTTTTATATCTCTTTTGTGTGTGTGTGTAATCTCCATCTTAAGGTACTTGAATAAACTTTGGATATGCTTACAAAAAATGTTTAGCAAGATTATGTATAAAAACCAGCAGTTTTTTCAGTAGAACATTTTAGGTGCTCCAGTGATGCCTGTCAGGAATATGGGGCTAATTTGCAAACACAAAATCACTTCATTTTCCAGGGAAGATTGGTGGTAGTAGGTGTGAAAATAGAAGATTTTTCAGGAAGAAGTGGGAAATCAGTGGTGACTGCAGAGTAGCTTGCTAGAGGTTGAATGGCTGTTAACTGTATTACTGAGTTGGTGATTTACTTGTTGTACATTTGCAATTAATTTGACAAGGAAGTCTCTGAGTCTAACTGACAGGACATTTATTTATGTTCTTTAACAGTTTACTTGCTCAAAGCATTTCTGTTTTTCCTTGAGATGTTTACCAACCGGGAACGTTTATGACTAATACCCACTTAAGGAGGACTTTTTAACTCTATAAGCAAGGAGTGCACATAACCTTTTTTGATTATTTTTTTAGCCTTCCATTAAACAAAGCTTTTTGCAAAAACTCTATTGGTCATGATGACCCTACAAATATTTAGGTATGGCCATGTAGGTTTCTGAACAGGGAGGGACATATATGGTGAGTTCTTGCATTCATTTTCTACAGTAATTGAGTATCACTTTACAATTAATTAATTAGTTTTATCAGAATAAAATATATGGTAGTTATCAGTTCTTTCCTGAATTTATCTGCATGCTACATTGATTTCCACCCACTCCAATTGTATATTCCACATCAGCTTAAAATATTTGAAGCTGTTGAAGGCTTAATATTTAAATTTCATGTTGTTAGTAAAAACAATTAGATGTCTTTTCCAGGGTTTATTCAAATTATGGGTTAATTTGATTTAAAAATCAGTTTAGATTTATATCAGCAATGAAAATAATTGAGAAAGTACCTGTTTAATAACTGATTTCAATTTAAGCATTATTGTGCTGCTGTTACCTTTCTGAGGAGCTAATTTTTGCCTGTTAGAAACTCTTTTGTCTTGTTTTTTCTTTTTCCTGGCTAGGAATCTGCAAAGATGTAACTTGTAATATATTCTGATTAAAAGTGCTAAGGTCCAATGAAAAGAAATCTGCTCAGAAAAAGAATTTATTTGCTTTGACCTAGTAATAATTTTGAATATCCACAACATTTCAGAATCCTGTCAAATTCACAAAAAATGACATTTAATTTTCAGCACTGTGATCTTGATTATCTACACTTTACAATTTGTGATGTCAAATTAAGATTGCAGGATGAATTCTATATAAATCTTTTGATAGAATACAACTCTTCTATGGGATTTACAATAATCTGAAATCTTCAGTTCTGAATTATTGAAAAACATAATTACTAAGATGAAAATTCCAGGATTTGTTTTAGTTCTCTTTCAGCTTTTAGCTTTATAGTGTAGCTTGCAAGCATGTGAATTGCAATTCATACATCCAGTCCCTGAAAAAAAGAAAGGATGATCCTGTGCTTATAGCAGGATGTCTACTTGACATCTACATAATATTAATATTCACAGAAAAGGAACAAAAAGATTAGTTAGATGACTTACTAAAGGCCAAAATTGCCACTGACAAGAAACTGTATACAGTAGCTGCTTGCACATAAGGTTTGAAGCTGCTTACACATGAAGGTGGTTGATCTGACAGTTTGCCTGATTTCTGTACATCTAGCTTTGGTGCAAGCAACTACAGGTGTGGATTTGGCTTTTGTCTAAGCATCACTGAATTGTAGAGACTATAGGATTAACACAAAGGGGATGTGAGTTGATCTATAGACAACTTTTCCACATGTCTAATGATAATAACAGGAACGAGGCATTAGTGAATGGAAGGTACAGGTTCTCGTTATCACCTGTCCTACAAGTCCTAGTGATTAGAGCCTCAAAATAGTAATTATCCTATCTTGAAACTGAGACTTCTAAATGTATGTATCTTCCTCTCAGTTCCTACAAAACTTTTAGTTGGCTGGAGATCCTGGAAAGCTGATATTTTCCCTCCTCCTCTGGAAATATGAAAAACTGCAGTTTAAAGGCTAGGCTGCTGACTGTCTTCAGTGTAACTAAACCAAAAATGTATGTAACTAAACTGAACAAGCCCCTCAAGCATTTCTGCAGTTTGCATTACAGTGTTATTGAATGGAAAAAAAAAAAATATCCTGGCTGACCAAAATCCAAGACTCCCTTTGGTAGGGAACATAAATATTAAGCTATAATAAAAAATATAATATAAAACTATAGAATC
>VZTM01032906.1:0-154262 GCA_013400555.1 Jacana jacana
AAAGGGCCTGCTCTCAACAGGCTATCTCAGATAGTGCTACCAAAGGAGTAACCTTGTGCCTTTTGAAGCAGCTCTCCCTCCCAATGCAGTCTTTCATCCCAAATGACATCAGAAACAGCCACGTGAAACAGTTCCTTCTAAGCAGGAGACTCAACTCAGACCAAGCATGGCTCTCAGTGTCTGTGCTGCTTTTTGCAAAAGTTGTAAACACACAGGTGTCAATCATTCATACACCCAAGACACTGGCAAACTGCACCTTACCTCCAAGCACTGGAGGAGGCGAACGAAGGAGCATCCCCAACAGCATCCTGGTCTGTATCAAGAATAGTGTGGCCAGCAGGAGAAGGGAAGTGATTGTGTCCCTGTGCTCAGCACTGGTGATGTCTCACCTCAAGTAGTGTTCAATTCTGGGCTCCTCACTACCAGAAGGACGCTGAAGGGCTGGAGTGTGTCCAGAGGAGAGCCACCTAGCTGGTGAGGGGTCTAGAGAACGAGTCCTACAGGGAGAGGCTGAGAGAACTAGGCATGTTTAGTTTGGAGGAGGCTGAGGGGATACCTCATTGCCTTCTACAACTACCTGAAAGGAGGTTGTAAAGAGGTGGGTGTTGGCCTCTTCTCCCAAGGGAATAATGATGGGACCAAAGGAAATAATCTGAAGTTACAGCAGGAAAGGTTTAGACTGGATATTAGGAAGAATTCCTTTACTGAAAGAGTGGTCAGGCACTGGAACAGCCTGCCCAGGGAGGTGGTTGAGTCACTATCCCTGGAGGCATTTAAGAAACATGGAGATGTAGCATTACAGGGCATGCTCTAGTGGCTGAGATTGTATGGAGTGGGTTGTGGTTTTGTGCGTGGTTGGACTCAGTGATCTCAGAGGTCCCTTCCAACCGTGACAATTCTGTGAGGAAGAGGCTGGGAGTAGCACACCTGGCTGTGGGGTCTGGAAAGCTACCACTGATTCAGGGCAAACCTCAGCACGCCTGTGGGGTGGTTCCTGTGTATCTTCTGGGAACCAAAGTGCATCACTTGTATGTCGTTGATCAAGAAGCATTTTACAAACTTTTTATCTATGCTTATTCATGAAGCAGAGTACAAATGGGGTGATTAATGGATACCAAAGACTGGGAGATGGAGCTGAGACAAGACCTAGCCTTCCAGACTGGTCCCTGTGTATGTAGCCTAGATGCTGCTGAGCTTGAAGCACTGATGAAAGGAACTGGGTGCCTGTTTCAGCTTTGAGGAGTGAGAGTATTTCTCTGTAGGGAACAAATTATGGAGTAAACACACTTGAATGGGACCTTTTCTATGAGAAATTTAGTGGTTCCTCTTGTCTCCAAATCTGTTCCTCTCTCTACCTACATTGAAATGCAGGCTTTATGGAAATACTTCCTCTTCCAGGAATGAAGGCTAATTTATTTACTTAGGTTGATATTTAAGTTTTAAAACCAGCTATTTCTATTGTCATGCCTTACCAATCCAAACAAAGATATAAAATTAGTGCTCTGAGGAATTATTTGGCATTTCATTGTCAACACAGCAATAAGGAATGTTTGACAGAGCCTCAAGGCAAATGATTACATTTTTTATCTGTCACACCAAGGAAAGGCTGCACCTCTTGGTAATAAGGCTATATATGTTGTCCCTTAAGGACGAGGTGAAAAATAAAGTTGTGATTAGAAGCCGTAAAGCTTTACTGGTTGCATGGTCCATTTCAGGACAAAAATAGCTCCTTTGGGTTGGGTAATAGATATTCCTTAAATGTCAGTTGTCATATTTATCGCAGAGATTTCAGAAGATTATGAATTCTTGCACGTAAACCAGTAGCGTTTCCCTGGGAAACACGAATTCTGACAAAATCTGCAAACGCAAACACTGTTAATATCATTTTCCTTTTCAGCCTAATGCAAGTTTGCCTCTATTAAATCTGTTTTTCTGAGCATTTTTGAAAAGAATCATACTGTTTTAAAATTAGCCCCCATCTTGGAAAGATGTTAGAAACTCATAGTGAAAATGGCCTGGAGATCATGTCGTCTTGAGAAGAAAGATGACAAATCACAAAGTTGCCATGAAAAAATAAGATTGTGTATCCTCTGGAAGAAGAAAATATTGTTGACAGAATTGAAGCAGTGCAACCACAGTTGCAGAAAAAAATGAGGGAGTAACGATGACAATTTTTGTAGCTTTTATTTCCATAGCAAAGGTCCCATTATCAGAGGTGAATATGAATAACTTGCCCTTTTTGTGAAGTAGGTAAAATAGGAAACACTAAGCTTTGGAATCAGTATTCTTTGTTAGGATAATTCCTGGGCAGGGCACAGAAACAAGTTGATGTTGTGCAAGAAGTAAACAAAGGAATAGGAAAAATGTGAAGATGGCCATCACGGGTGGCAAAAGACATAAGCAACAAGTGCTGAAGATGCTGTCTTCTCGGGAAGGGATCCTTCCTGATGTGCTCCTGTGATCCCTGGATGTGCTCAGAGCTCGTAGAGGATTTAGAAACGCCGCTTGCTTTTAAGAGAGAAATATGTGACAGTGAGCCAAACTGAGGGGTTTTTCTTCATCTTCTGCCAGAATCATGATTAAAGAACTCAGGGTATTGCGATTGTCTGGTTTGGTTGTATTAAGAGCTGCTCACACTTAACCATAAAAACTTTTCAATAAAAAGACAGTTGGTGAGCTCTCTGTGAAGTGTGCTTTGGGCTTCTTCGGGGTGCTTGTTTGGTTTCAGGAGCCCCAGGTAGTGGGTTTTATCCCGGCCACAGTACCAAGCTGCAGGCTGAGGCAGTGCCTAGAGCAGGACTTGCCAGTCTGCCCCTGTGAGCCCACTCCTGCCTGCTGCACTGGGAGGCACAGCTCTGCCTGGCACTGACACCAGAACCAGTCTGCTGCCTTCAACGTCATCCATGGGCAACGCTCATTAATATTCCACAAACCAGGAAACACATTCTAACAAACCTACAGAGTATCTGGCAAGTTAAAAAGTAAAAAAACCAAAGCCCAATAGGGATGGATAGGGATCAGGAGAGCTCGTTGCAGGTCAGAGGTGAGGCCAAGTGTAAGAGTGATGAGGAGGAACTAGTGGAGTATTTGTTGGCAGCAGCGAAGCCCTTGGCTGCCTTGCTGCTGGATCAATTCCTAAATCCACTCATCTGTTTTGCAAAGGACAAAGCAACGCTTCTAGTGTTAATCATAACCAATTTATGTTTCCAAAAGTGTCAAAATGTGATATAGAGAGAGTATTTTCCTGACTAGCTTGTCCTGTTGAATACAATGGCTTATTATTACTGTTTTCATTACGGTGTGAATATTGCTTCATGTGACTGGAATGAATAACACCTTCCCTATTTAATTAAGCTGTTCAAGATTGCATTTGTACTTGTTGAAGCCATCACTCTTTTTTCCTGGGTTATCATGGCCGCACCTCAGCTCAGAGGAAAAGGTGAGTAAATTATTAAAAAGATGGTTGCCTAATTGTGAATTAATCCACCTGCTGGGAGTACTAACTAAATGTAGTGGCTGGCATCTTTGCTGCGACACCAACCTTGTCATCGCCTCCACAGCTGCACTGCTGGTTGGCTCAGTCCCAGGATTTTGATATGTGCTCAGATGGCATGCAGTATGTGTAGATACTGTATAATGTGTGGAAATTATTTATGAGAACTTCCATTAAATGAATTTTATAAAAGTTACCCATGCTGCCTTCCAGGGATTTATTAAAACCATCTGCATCTTAAGTTTGCAACGTATAAATGGAGTGGCATTTGCACCTTGCCTGTAGGATTTCAAAGCAGGTGCACCCCTTCTGGGGGGTTGACCTGGTCTCCTGCAAAGTATTTTGAAGCTGAACTCTCAGGCTGGTGTGAGACATCATAATACATGCCAGAGTTTCCCAGTATTGGTCCTTAGCTTCTTCACAGACACGCTTACCTAGTGGTTGTGCTCTGGCAATCTGACTAGCAAACTTTCTAGTGCTCAGGACTGTAACGAGAACACCACTAACCAGTGTCTTGGGCAAGTGCTGTCTCCAATTTTTCATAAGCCACCCTTGTACTGTTGAGCTGAAAACAATGGTTGCCTGTAATATTTTAAGTGGGGATTTAAAAAAAAGGAAATAAAATCAGCACTTGGGAGTGTTACACGTAGATAAAACTACTCCTCATGCAGGAAGACATGTATATAGCCAATCTCTTCCAGGGAGAGGCTGTGAAGTCTCCATCCTTGGGAATATCCAAACTCCAATTCAACACCATCTGGGGCACATGCTGTAATTGATCTTGCTTAGAGCAAAGGGTTTGGATTAGATAATCTCCAGAGTGCTCATTCAACCTCAACTGCTCTGTTAGAAAGCAGACAGGTAGTTAAAAAACAAGAGTATATCAATCTTCCTAAAATATATTGTGATGTTAAAGAACTATTCCATTATTTCCTTGTACAGGAAATTATAGATAAACTGTCCAAGGAAGAGAAGAGAGCCTGAGAAGACACATTCATTTTAAGAAATCCTCTACAATAATATGGACAGCGTCTTCCAAAGGCTTAACAGCCCAGTCTTCATTAGCTCCTCCTTTGACCTGACATAATTTCACTGCTTTATAAAATTATTTGTGCTCTTCCACATACCTGTGGTGTGCACAGCATACTCTGCCTTCTGTTTCTTTCATCTGTAAGCAAAACTACAGCATGAAAAATTGTGCAGGTGTGAATGGTGAGCACAAATCTGCTCATAATGACATGTGTGATGGATTTTCAGTGACCACAGGAACTCACCAGATCACCTCTCCAGCTAGAGGCAGCTCAGTCGGATGATCTACCCAACACCTTACATAGCTATTTCTTCTACAGGATGGCTCAAAAGCAGCCCACATTGCTCTGTATGGTCTCTTGAGATTTCCTTGGAGGAGCTCACACACCGGCGTCCTCCACTTGGCCTTTGTGGGCTTTTTTTTCTTGCAAGTCCTGACAAAATCACACCCTGAAGAGGTGCAGTTTTGGGCAGCTTTTGAACTTCAAGGGATATAATACAATTTGCAGACATTTGTATACTGCCAGCTTCCAGCTCACGTCCTGGAAATTGTGCTGAAAACCCTGGTAACCAGTGATGAGAACATTTCAGTTTAAACAGCATATATTATAAACCACATTACCACTTGTCACTGGAAGCATACGAGTTTTGTCCCTCCATTTTGTCTCCTGGTTTCTAGCTTCCTTAACGGATATATATCCCAAAGCTTTGCATTAAGCCAAAATAATTTGTTCCTCTTTTAAAAGGGAACCTTCTCATGCACGTCTGATAAAGCCATCAAAAGGACCTGTTATTATGTGCTATAATGGCCCACAGGAGTGTTTGATTAGAGCATTTTCCTTGTCACGTCGACAAGCTACGAGATATTATCTGCCTCAGGAGGCTAAACGGAAGACTTGAGGGATAAAAAGGTCTATTGTTAATACAAGCATAATCTTGTGCCTGAAAATACCTCAGGGGATTAAGACAGCTCTCTGAATATATGGAGAGAGATGTTATTGGTAAATTAGTTTTGTTTACCAACACTGCTGTGTTGTAATTATTCTATCCAGTTACACTTAAACTTAAATAAACTAGGGAATACTCCAACAGCGATATGATTGTTTTCTCATTTATATCAAGTGTTGTTTTCCTTATAATGGGAAGAAGGAACCAGTGTTGATAATGAGGTGTCTGTGCAGACCTTAACACAGGAAAATCAGAAGTGATATTAAGCATTAACATTACAACAAACATCCAGGTCTTGATATCCTTTAAGGCTGCCTCAGCTCCATAAAATACCTGGGTCAAGAGTAGCTTGACCATGTAGGCAAATATAGCTCTTCCATGTAGGCAAATAGCCCAAGAAATCCAGGTCCACCTGAACCCTAAAATGCCTGGGTCAATAGGACAGCTCTTCCATGGAGGCAAATAGCCCAAGAAATCCAGGTCTACCTGAAACAAAAGACACTGCTCTTGATCTCTGCTAAAGTTTCTCAGCACTGTGTAGCATTTTTTTTTATATATATTATTTTTAGGTATTGCACTAGGAAAAAATAGAAACAGAACTTATGTGGTGCTATGTAGAAATATTGCTGAATATACCTGGCTAAGTGCATACGAGGTGAGGAAAATAAAAAAGAAGGAAGAATTGTAGTCTTGGGGGTGCTGGGATATAAGATGTTGGCTTGCCTCTTCATTTGCTTTTATTGTGGCAACACTAATGCAATTGCCATCGACCCTTCACAATAAGCCCCAAATCTATATTTATCATGCCTGATAGGTGTATTGCTTTAAGAAAATGCTGCTTTTCTTGGTGGTAGAACAGTTGTTATGGTGACTCCTTCTCATTTAATACAGGAAGCAGAGCACTAAAATAACAATCCATTCCATTTATGGAATTTATGAGAAATCCACTTTGAATCTGTAACTCAAGCCAGAGATGTTTGAGAATATTTAACAACACATTTATTTTATACGTCTTGACTTTTCATTCTGGAACTTCAATTTTTGTGGAAAGATGTAGTAATATGAAATATATGGAAGGAAACACATTTTTATATGGCATATACTGTATCATTTGCTCATGTAGAGTATTTATACAGTACTGTGGACACCGAATGAACAAATGCTTTTACAGGTTAGGTACCTCCTGAATAAAGGTTATGTAGGTTCTGTTTGGAAGACCTCATTAGGAAGTAAGTTGGATTTTTTTTTCTTCTCCTTGATTCAGTTTTAAACACCAGTTTGTGCTTTCTCCTGTGGGTGTTAACAATAGTCATAGTGCTATAATATTAAACAACAATTCTGTAATTTTTTGATGATCCATACTCAGAGACTGAAGCAGCAGAAACTCCCAACGTACTTCCTTATTTTCAGCATTCCACTTAGATTAGAGTTGTTTCTAAAGCTACCTTAGAGATTAAGTTCTCCATAACCATACAAATTGCTTAAGATTTTATGCTAGCTCACAATTTTAAACAAATTCACCTCAACCTACCTGGTAAGTGTTGGATTTCTACTGCATAACTAAGAAGCTGAGGCAGTTAAATATGCAGATTAAACCCAGATAGAGATTATGTCCACAGCCAGTGCAGATGTGATTCTGCAAAAGCTCACTTTATCTAAGGGAATTGGAGCATGTCCTATATTGGTCAAAGCTTCTAGGTGGACATCAAAGACAGGCAGCTCTGTAGAGTGCTTGGTCCCTATCCAGTGGAGATAATGCCATTTTAAATGTGCAAGAAGAATTTGCAGATCGCCTTTGCACAGGTCTGAAGAAGGAAGAACATGGACTGAAGCAGCCATTGCCAGGGAGGAGCAGCAGGAGTTGATGGTGAAGCAGACTCAGGCACAGAGAGGGAAGGAATCTGCAAAATTTTCAACAGCAAATCTTTAGAACAGGAGAGAAAAATAAATCAGTCAAGGGGAATATATCTTGAGTTGTGTGCAAGTCGGGGTGCAGCTGGGGATGTGTTTGGCAAGAACGAGGGTCTGCAAATGGGCAAAAGTTAAATCAGTCGCAGGAAATCCAGAATTCAATATTTCTCATACAAAAACACTAAAAGGTACCTGTGGTGAAGTGTTGCATTTGAACTACAAGAAGACAATTTCCCCAGGAACAGTGTTATCGTTTTATCAGTCTCCTATAGGAAAGTAGCAGCATCACAGCTGGATAGGAAGTGCTAAAGTTTTATTAGGACCAGACTATCAGTGTAACTTTTTAATGAGCAATTTATCACCCTTACAAGCTGCGATTTTTATTAACCTCATCTGCAGCTGAAGATGAATTACTTTCCCCATCCAGGGGCCGGCTGCCACCGAGCATCCTCTTATCAGCAACAGGCCATTCGCTTAACACACAGCTCTCATGGCAGGAGGGATCCTTACTTCTTGGGAGTACGTCAGTCGGGGACAGATGCAGTGCCAGTGCCACCTGCTGAAAGGTTGTAGGCGCTCTTAGGAGATGTCAGGGTGCGCAAAAAGGACTTCCAGGCAGTCTGGCAGGTTTGCCTCCTTATCTGCCCAAATGCAGGCTGTGCTTGGGGAGCTTTAGGTTTGTCCCACCCAAGACAAGTTTGTAAGTGTGCCTGTAAAGCGTCCCCCACTGTGGCTGGAGTGCAAACCTCTGCTGCGCACATGCATGGAAACACAAAACATCTCCCATCCAGCAGGGCTGTGCTTATAAATCGAAAATACAAGCTCCTGTGAACCCCACAGCCTTCCTCCTCCCTGACTTTGAAATCCTTACTTTTCATACCCCCAAACTTCTTCTGAAATGCCCAAAAGACACTATCCCCTGGCCACTGACCAGCCACAAAGGGTTTATGCCTGGTATTTGGGTAGAGCTACCTGCAGGACTTGGACCACAGTGAGGGTACCAAGGTGCCCTCACTGCAGGTGATCCCAGCCCAAGATGCTTATTTCTATGCTGAAGGGAGCAATAGAACCTAAAGCCCCCACACCTTATAATCTTCTGTCACCTCCAGGCAAAGCTCCTCCTCCTCCTAGCCTCATTCTTTTTATTTTATTTTAATTTTTATTCCTAAAGCTCCACGATCGGAATTAAATGATGTGATTTGGAAACCAAGCTAGTCACATTTTCTGCATGGAACCCCTAAGCTCAGCCCAAAAGCTGCCCAGAGCAAATCAGCCTGAGAGAGATGCCTAAGCATGTTCACAGAGACCAAGCAGACAGACAAACCCCATGTCAGTCTGATAGGATCCACTTTAGATCAAACTGATGACTATACGTCTTAGGTTCAAAGTGCAACCAGATAGCCTGTTGGGTTTTTTAAAAAAACTTAAATCTTGACTTAAATCTTTAAAGACTTAAATCTTGACAGGCTGACAGAGATGGGGTTTGTTCAGCCTGGAGAAGAGAAGGCTCTGGGGAGACCTTACAGTAGCCTTCCAATATCTGAAGGGAGCCTACAGAAGAGCTGGAGAGGGACTCTTTGTCAGGAATTGTAGTGACAGGATGAGGGTGAATGGTTTTAAACTGAAAAAAGAGGGGGGATTTATATTAGACATCAGGAAGAACTTCTTAACTGTGAGGGTGGTGAGGCACTGGAACAGGTTGCCCAAGGAAGTTGTGGATGCCCCATCCCTGGAAGGCCAGGCTGGATGGGACTTTGAGCAACCTGCTGTAGTGGGAGGTGTCCCTGCCCATGGCAGGGGACTTAGAACTTGATGATGTTTAAGGTCCTTTCCATCTCTAACCATTCTGTGATTCTATGACCAGGTGATTGGGGGTTTTGGATGGCTGATATTTTTTTTCCTTTAATAACTTTGAACGTACTCTTTGTAAAGCTGCTCAGCAGATACCTTAATGGTCTTTAGGAGGTGGGTTAAACTTTATTTTTAGTGGATATCCTCACAGCTAAAAGTCTTAAAATTCTTCACTTAAGGGCATTCAATTCAACTAGCTTATAACTTTCTTAGCACACTACCATAATTACTGTTTCATAAACATCTAATGTGTATCATGAAAACGTGATCTATTAGTGGTTGGGAAAAGCAGGAAAAGAAGACTGTGTCTTTCTGCTGTTTGATGATAAAATGCCGATTTGAAGAAAGAAAAAACAGACGCTTCTGAAACATGAGGAAATGAATGCCTGCAATGTGCCCATTCCACCCACCCCACTCATTCCCACCCATTCTATCAAGTCACACCAATCTATGGGCTTGCAGGAACAAGGAAACTACCATGAGATAAGGAATGCCCAAGCACATTCTTGACTGGAGTAGATGAGTATCGCAGTGGTATTAATAAAGAGATGATAAGATGTGCAAAGGCAAGTTACCTGGAATTAAAAGTGAAATCGCCAAAGCATAAAAAAAGGCAAGTGAAGTCTTGGGTTAGAAAAATAAGCCCTTTTTAAGGCTATGAAAGAATATAGAAAATATCCTTCAGTGTTTACCACAGTGGCAAACAAGGCAAGCACTATTGCAGGATTTACCTGGGCTAAATGTGTATGAAAATGAACCCTTGAGACTCTGTACTCTGCTTTATGGAAGCAAAAGGACAAAATTTTGAAGAGCACATCTGCAACTCACTACAGCATAAAAACATGTCCCAACACATTGCCATACTAGTGATATAACAAACCGGGGGGAAATGAAATTCAGCCTTCCCTCCTTCTGTGCTGCTGCCAAGGGATAAAAATATACCATAGGCTAAAGGTTCTCTGCCAGCCCCAGCCAGTTACAACATAACATACAATTAACTTTCACAGCTGGTCACAGGCTTTGTCAGAAGCCTGGGGAAAACAAAAAAGTCCTGTGTGTTGAACCTGGTTGTGAACATACTTTAAATATATCTCATTAAATCCAGTCTGAGTTACAGTTGCTGCAAGCCAGGTTAGCTGGCTGATGGTGTGCTCACAGGACCACATGGGAACAATACAACGTGATCTATCTAGTCAATAAAACTGCTTAACTTCCACGGTCTAAATTGCTTTTGTCGTTACACTATATGCAGCCACAGTGAGATCACTGAAATCACGCCTTTTTCCTAACTTTGGCTTCAGTCCTGCCCACAACTTACACACATGCGCACAATGTACCCACCCAGACTTATTCTCCTTGAGCATTTGGACCTTGTCTGGTAACTCCCTATGGGCAAAGCTGTGTTACACGTACCTATACGCATGGTGAGCAGAAACTCTGCTACTACAGTAGTTGCCCCTTACTGGGCCCAAGGAAACGTGGAGGGAAGAGGGAGTTCCCACTTGCTGCTCAGAAATGCTGACTCAGGGGTTTCTCAACTAGCAGACTGTTACTTGATGAATTTTAAGGCATCTACCAAAAGACTTTCTCTCCTTATAGTCCTTGAACGCATGCATGCTTTAGAGGTTTCAGGGGACTGTGGACCACACTCTTTTGTCTCATCTCAGAGTAAAATGGTCAGGGTACATCATGCTAAAGTGATTATTTGGTTACCAGACTGGAACCTGACTCTCTGTGTTGGACTTGGAGCATTTGGACCTATCTGAACTCATCTGTGTCAGTGTGATTTCAATACAGGCCCTTCAAACAAAGCTTTTTAAAGGGATTATCACATAATACTATTTGGGCTGGTTCTTCTGGTTGCTCAGTATAAGTGGTAGCCATTCAGAATGACGAATGATACAGTTCCTCTAGCTACATGGATCTGTTTATTTTAATTAAAATTATCTTCTCTATCAAGTACTACCACAAGATAAGCTGAGGTGAATCAAAGCAGATTTAATCATTTCAGTTGTGTTCATGTAACTGGTTCCAAAGGAGCACCTGGTTGGTGTATTGGCCCTAATGAAATTAATGGTAATTTTGCCATGGATTTGAGTGAGGTCAGGATATAAACACCAACACATGCTGCATATAAAAACTTTTTTCATCTCCATGTCATGTTCTGAATAATGGCAAAGAGAACACCAATCTGCAACCAATTTGCAATGAACTGGCATAGTTTAATGCCTCCAGTAGTGACTTGAAGACAAACAGTGGGTTTTTTGTCTATGGCATTGAAGTTGATGGAGAATGAGTAAGCCGTGACTTCACACAGCTAAAGCCATGCAAGTATGCTTAACTGCCTTAAGTTTCTGTGTAGAAAAACACAATTAAACTATATTTATATACACAAGTAGGTGATCCATTTAAAATAACTCCCTGATATAAATGTGTGCCTTTTTTAGTTCTATCTCTTCCAGCGTTTTCTAGGTATGTCCAGAGAAAGCTTGCTATAATATGTGCAGCAGCCTTATGTGAGCCATGAAGTTTCATATTCCATTTTAATTATGTTTTCACTTGTAATTCACAGCATGATGTTTCTGCTAGCAAGGAATAATATCACAGCCCCCCTGAGACTACTTAAACATATGTACATTCCTGTAGGAAGGCTGTGAATCTAATGGAGAAAGTGTGTATTTTGTTTGAAGTTTCACAACAGCCCACCTTCAGCTTTTCTCAAGGTACTCCCTGTTTCCCTATATCTATTACCAGGAAAAGTTAGGTTAGTTCTTAATTGTTTTGCTTCTTTTCTAAAGCAGATCTTTGTTCCATCTATTTTCCAAGTAATGGAAGCCAACATGGTGTGGAAAAAATAAGCACAAGCATCTGAAACTGCTCCATGGACTGGCTTTGTGAGGAAAAAGAAAAAGCTATCCCATTATATGTGCCCTTCCATCTAATAATCAGCACTGTAAACTTCTCTTCAAAAACTGCATGCCATTGGTGCCAGTTTCTTTGCTAACAAAAGCCCCTATGTCTGTTTGCACTTCCAGAAAACTTTAGCCTAAGAGCTAGGCGTTGGAGACAATAGTAAACCATTTAAATAGTCACCCAGGAACAAAAAAAAAGCTGATCTGAATTTCATTGTAGATGTTCTGTGTAACCCAAACCTCTCTTAAAAACACACATTTATAGGTCATAAAAAATCTACTCATACACAGACCTCTCCCCTAGTAAGTGAAATGACACTGAGGAGTGTCACCAAGCACAGGAACTGAAATAATCTATATTCTTAAACATTAGAAGGGTCTCTGGCAGGTTTTTGGCATTGTCTGATTTGCACTTTCTCTTATGGTTCCCAGGTGCACTTTGGGAGATACTGTGAGCCAAGAGCCATTCCCAAAAGGCTCCTCACCTTTTTTACCAGGTAAGAGAGTATAACACAGGATATTCGGTTCCAATTGTCACCATTGCCATGGAATGGGCTCAGGCAACTTTAATAGTGTAATAAATTCTTAAGGAACCCCAGTCTACGGTGAAAGGATCTAATTTAGCTTTGCACTTAGGCTGCTTTGGGGTGAGCAGTCTTTAATTTACACTTCTGTATTTATACAAAGAACGGCCATTTCACTTGCCGTGTGCTTGACTCAGGTAGAGAGATAATCCTTCTGCAGGCCTGGGACTTCAATGAAAGCATCTGCTTCTCCACTTCGTTGGCACAGTTCTCCTCTGTGCAAGCCCCTAGTAGAGGAGAGAAGGTTTTCACTCTTTCTGTTTAGGCAATTGTGTTAGATATAAAAGCAGACTTGCTGTATCATTGTTGCCATGAATTTAAAAAAGTAAAAAAAAAAAAAGCCTAGCAGATTGTAACACTGCGATTCATAGACAACAAGGCCATATGAACCATAAGGTTCACGGCAGCGTTCGTGAACTAGAAGCTTCTGTCAGGATCCTGTTACCCAGCAAAAGCCTCCTCTTCCTTAGTTTCCTGGAACTGGATATTAAGTCATGTAGAAAATCAGCTCCCCTTCATGCCCATTTGCAATTTGTATAATTTGGGAAAAGCTCATTTCTGCATTTCACCAAACACATTTTACGGTTCAATTTCTAGGTTCCATTGTCAAAATGATGTTCTTGCATGTGGAAAGAAATAATAGCAGGCACTTCCAGGATGCCTAGTTCTACATGAAGTACCCAGCTCACGTACAGGGAGCTGGCTGTGCTGTGCTGATAGATAAATGCTTTGTGCCGACGGTGGTGTATAGCTCTGAACTTTCAGGTCCTGGACCTGAGGACTACTCTAATCCCACTTGCATTTCGCCTGCAATTTTTTTCTCCCTTCTGGAAGTTGCTCAGAAGGGAGCGTCTTCATTGTTTCCTGTGGCTGCTTCCTTCCCCCAAATTGCTTTTACCTGACGTGACATCTTCTCTGACCTGCACAGCTTTATCTGTCCCAAATTAAGCTTCTCGGTGCTTCGTTACTGCTTCCTTCATTAGAGCACTTACCTCAGCCTGGAACAGGAGACTTCAGATAGAAGCTGCTGTCTGCTCCTAGATCAGAGTAATTAATTGCCAGGATAAGTGCTTTTAAAAAAAGAGAGGGAAACAAAACATATTCTTCAGACTTTTTTTTTTTTTTTAAAAAAATCTCTTTCTGGAGAGATATCTTTCCCCAGAACAGCTCCTAGCCAGATTTTTAATTATGAGAGCCTCTGCCTTCCAAAGAGCAGGACAAGCTCTGCGAAGATAAATTAGTTCCTAAGGAAGTCTGAGAGAATATAAAAGCCTGTCCCTCTGAGATCACAGCAAAGGTAAAAAGGAGCTTGTAATAGCAGCACATCCTAATGGAGTCCTTCTGCCAGGCAGGAATAACTCCGCAGGCAATATTACAGATCACACACAGCAAAGGACCGGTGTGGCCTCAAACTGAACTCCCTTCACACGATATCAGAATGCGTTCCCATCGCCTTCACCGCGGCCAGTATCCACTTTCAGTGAACTTAAACACAGCCAAAGCGCTGAAAGTAGAGTTTCTACAAAAACAAACAAACACACAAACAAATATTTAACCAATGGAAAAGATATTGGAGACATTGGCAACAGAGGAGCTGCAGACTCTTGTGTGACAGGAATACTCTGTTTGGGCTAGTCAGTTTTGCATTAGTTTTGCCTGCATTGGACAACATTGCTGAGAACGCTTTTTTTAAGTCATGGTTATGGTGCAGGTTCCCCCAGCTTCCCAGAAGGGCTCGGTGAGCAGCGAGCCAAACCTGCCTGGGTCTTGGAAGGCTTTTCTTTTTTTCTTGAATAATGCATATCCATAGGTCCTCCCACACCAAAGAATGCCAAAGTGTATTTTAATGATATACAACCTCTAGCACTGACATATAGATACTTCAAGGGTGAAAGAGGACAGGTAATTCATGTGGTATCGTGCAGCTGCAGTGTTTGGAGGCGGTGATGTCGTGGCCAAGGACAGAAAGGTGAAGCTACTTCATATATTAGTCCGAAGATTTTTAATGTCTGTGCTCCTCAGAGAGAAACACAGCTTTTGAAGTCTGGTCTTGAATATTCAGCATGCAGCAAGCTGAAGGGAATTCAATTTATTCAATGCAGAAAGGAGAAGGGAAAACTAGTTTTAGCAACTGATGCTAGAAATGCTACCAGCTGTGATATTTAAAATTTCATCTGGAAACCTGGAAATGCCACTATCTAATCTAACCTAAGCACTATCACCACTGCAAGCAATGCCTAACGCTCCCTTCGAGCATTCTCCCATGATGCTGTGAACTGTTTGAGAAGGCAGAAAGAGGATTTTATACATCACCACAAGTGGATTGTGACATTTCACCAATGCTATGCTTTCTTAGCCACCAGAGGAGCCTCAGCAGTGCCTTGATACATTATCCTCTGTCCTCAACTTCCTTCCTCTCCAAGGAACCTGGCAAGGACCCTTCTGGAATGGAAAGATGGAACTTTCTGGAGCCATAATCTTTGGAAGCAGCTAGGCTGTCGAAGGCATGTTTGGGCCCCATGTTTTTTGTGTAGCCACCCCACAGACAGCTGCATCCTTCCCTGATCACTGGAGCCATAACACTTCCACCAAGCCACCATCAACGGTGGGGCTGGTGACCTCCTTTCTCACCCTCTAACTCAACTTTGGAGCTGGAGGTAGACGAGTAACTCTAAAGTCAGTGAGTCCTGAAATAAAACCAGAGATATGATAAAAATACATAGTTCCCTGTCAGAAATGGCTATGGAGCAAGCTGAGCAGGTGACCAGTAGCAGTCAGGAGGATTGAGGAGGAGGAGGCATGAAGGTCTGTGGAGCTGCATGTGGAGCTTTCTTGTGGGATGAGCTGGGTTGAGACTGGCCATCAGGGTCTGGGTCCGCTGTGGGGTGATAGCCCCCTGGCTCCTGTAACACTGTCTGGCAAAAATGCCCCACAGAGTGAACCTACCTCAATGCTCACTCATTGAGTGAGCACAGGTCCTTCCAAGATGCTTTTAGGACACCCTTTGGTCACACGGTATAACCCACAATTCACAGTGGGATACCTGGGAGAAGAAAAGAGGGACTTAATAAAATTGGGACTTCCCTTTTACAGTCTTATTCTCGTGATTCATTTCTCACATGATTTTTGGTAGATATAGCGACGATATCATAATATTTGGCCAACCCCAGTGCAGGGGGGGGAAAGACAAAGCAAAATAAAGAGGCAAGGAAAAAAGAAAAAGCAGGGAAAGCTGGTGTTATAGGACTTACAAAAACCACTAGCTATAGAATTGTCTGTGTTCTTAAGGAAAAAAAATAATTCTTTGATTAATATTTAATGGGCTCAGAAAAGTATGTATCACAGTATCAACAACTATCAACAATACAAATGACATTGTGGGAGTACTAGGAAATAAAAAGACACCATAAATGCAGAGAGGAAAAGCATCCCTAAGAGCACACGTTCAGTCTGTGCTCTCTTGCATCAAGACACCCCCCATCAGAGATCAAACAGAAAGGCACAATGTCATTTTAGGTGGCTAAAGAGAAAATTAAGTCCTGTGGAGAGCAAAAAGCTGGAGAAAGCTTTGGTCTTCTAATGAAACCATTAAAGTGACACCATTTTTCCCTCTGTAATGGAGGATAAATATCCACATGTGGACACAACTTGGGAAACCTCTGATTGATGAAATGACTCAAAAGCAATGACAGCTGCCTTCAGTGCACGGAATAAGAGCCTGCAAGAAGGTGAAGTAAGCGTGGAAGGGTCATGATTTTAAATTCTGTGCCAGAGAAGTCTAAGCTGAAGTTCATCTTCAGGAAAAAAGAAACTCTCAGCTAGAGACTCCTGGCAAAAAAAAAAATTGTATTGGAAAGACTTCAGTGATCTCTATGTAGCATAAGAGACATCCACAAGCCCTGAAACACACCTGGGCTCCTGTCAGCTTCACCCTTTCAAACACAACACAGCAGTAGCAACAGCCTGGTGTCCTGTATCAAGCCAACTCTTCTGAGAGGCTCTGAGACTGATGACTTCATGTGAATTTATCAAATTTGGAGCCTGTTCCAAGCCAGTTTGGAAGACAGAGCACACAGGAAAAAGAGGAAACAAATGTAGATAATATCCATTTGACCATTTCCCTTAGGACTTTTGTGGCTCTGCTTTTCATGGGAAAGTCTTATTTTCAAATTAAACTCATGTGTTCTTCATACCACAAAAGCAGGACTGTTTCCCAAGTGTCTCAAAGGCTCAAGGGGCAATGCACTTTACATCTTTGCCATCCAATCTGTTACCCAACAAGGCATTATAGCACTGTCTTCCAGCCACACACAGGCATGTTATGGCAGGGATGAGAACATAATAATGTAAATCTTTTAAATATTTGGTATATTTTCAGCCAAGTAAGCACTTGTAAGCACTTCAGAAAAACAAGAATCAGGGTTTCTCACATTTAATGAATTGTTGGCTTTTCTGGTTCATACTGAAGTGAGCATTTATTGGAGGCATCTAAACACAGGGCAGCATTGCAAATACTCTTAAGTCATACTTAAGTAACACACGGTGCTTTTAATGCAACAGGCTGCCATTGTATTTGCTCAGTGTGGAAGCAAAACACTCTTCTTGACCATCAAGAAGATGGTCCTCATAAGCCAACAAGGCTTATGAGGATCGATTGAGGGAGTTGGGGTTGTTTAGTCTGAGGAAGAGGAGGCTGAGGGGAGAACTCATCACTCTCTACAACTGCTTGAAAGGGCACTGTAGAGAGATTGGTGCTGGTCTCTTCTCATGGGCAATGAGTGACAGAACAAGAGGGAATGGCTGCAAGCTGCAGCAGGGTAGGGTTAGGCTGGACATTAGGAAAAAATTTTTCACGGAGAGAGTGGTCAGTCAGTGGAATCAGCTGCCCAGGGAGGTGGTGGAGTCACCCTCCCTGACTGTGTTTAAGAGCAGATTAGATGTGGTGTTGAGGGATCTAGTGTAGGGGAGAACTTGTAGAGTAGGGCTGATGGTTGGACTTGATGATCCCAGGGGTCTCTTCCAACCTAGATGATTCTATGATTCTATGATTCTATGATCAACAGTGCAGACCCTTCATGGCATTACAATTCAGTGTGACTTTCATTTTGCTTTGTGCAGTGTCCCCTGTCACTTACATCTTCTTTAGTCCCTTGCCCTACTCATCCTACAAGGCACAGATTCTTCCAAAACGTGTAATCTATACAATTTTGAATATCTTTTCAACACAGTAGGGATGTGAGTTGTGCACACCTCAGCTTTGCTTAGGATGTTTTATGATCATTATGAAAACAAAACAACCAGCATTGCACATCCTGCAACAGAGTGCTCTAAAGTTCATAACTAAATCAAACTAGTTATAGCTGAGGGACATGCAGGGAGAGGATTGCTTTTGTTTACTTCTCTCAAGGAGAGCAATACAGAATGTTTAAATTTGCATGTAGATGTTTTAACACAGAATCTAATTTATTTTTAAAAAATCTGTATTACAGATTTAAATGCTATGACTATGAAGAACATCCTTCATTTGTGTTCAGGAATGACAAGGAAGTTTTTCTTATTACCTGAGAATAAAATGTGTATGGTTTAAAGTTCTGTCATGTTGCCAGAACAGTGTTGTGGCATCATTGTAAATGAGAATCAGGTCCTATGAGAATGGTTTTCCATAAAAAGCTTCCACATAAGAATACAGAAGTTAATTAGTACATGAAAGATACTGATTTCCTAATAGTTGCTAGAATAGGGGATAGTCTGAATCCTTTCTTGCCCACTTCCCCCAAGTATGACACCTGAGAACGTGGTTTAAGCATTCAATGCCTTCATGTGACCCAGTGTATGAGGGGGTTGGAGCCCCTTTGCTACGAGGACAGGCTGAGGGAGCTGGGGTTGTTCAGCCTGGAGAAGAGAAGGCTCTGGGGAGACCTCAGAGAAGCCTCCCAGTACCTGAAGGGGAGTACAGGAAGGCTGGGGAAGGTCTGTTTACATAGGCACACAGTGACAGGACGAGGGACAATGGCTTCAAACTCCAGAACTGAAATCAGCGAGGATGACATGCCAATGCTCAAACAATTTCAAATGCCACGCCACATAATGCAAATGTTTTTTTTCCATAGCATCAATCAGGAAATGCACACTAATATTAAAATCATTAATATTTCTAAGTTTAAACAGAGGCTGAGCTCACAAAAATTGCTAGTGGCTAATCAGTATGAAATCTATTCCCTTTGCATTTGTTCACGTCAGTTGAAGCTAGATAGTAGATATTTGATTCCTCATGCAAGCCAGTAAACATGAGAATTTACTGGGAAGAAGGTGAGAGAAGTGAAAGGGTAGTCTTTTGGCATTATTCTTATTGCTAAGGAAACCATCTCCTTTCGTACCAGACTACAATACCTATTATATCTCTGGTGTCTATTACATTTGCTCCAGTACAGTTCATTTCATTGCATGGCGGTCTCATCACTAGTAATGGATGCATTTAAAAGCATTGCCTGGTAACTGATGCAGTTTCTCTGAATTTCAGCATATAACCTGTATATATTTTTTTTTCTGACAGCTGATATTTTTCACAGGCTGATGTCTTTGACACATCTGTTTACACAATATTCAGTACCTGGGAACGCATAAGAATATTTTAAATAACACATGCAGCGTGGTGAGGAATTAGCCCCTTTTTTAAAATTGCTTTCAAGCAACACTAACATTCACATCAGTGCACAACGTGCCAAGTAGGACACTGCATTGGGATAAAGGTAGCAGACTGGAATAATGGAACTGAGTTGCTTTGTACTGTAGGGTCAGGACTATAATGTTAACTAAAGGAGGGCATAGAAGTGAATTTTGACACAAGAGCTTGGGGTGCTTACATTAATTAATGAATTGCTAGCCTCCTCTGTTTTGGGCTGTTTTAATGGGGTCTCTCTGGGAAAAGTCTGCTTTAGAGGAGCCAGTCACTAAGCACTGTGGATACATGCGGGTCACTGCCACTTGGCTTCTTTTTACATAAAACTCATAGTATATCCACATATACTACGCAAAACGGAGGTTTGAGTCACAGAAACCCAGGTGCCTGGACCTAATCTGGACCTAAGGTCCAGAATCTGGACCTAAGGTGACACATTACAAGTCACTGCCTGGTACCTTGTAGTCCATAGTGATTGTTGTTAAAGTGCTTTAATTTACCAGAGAAAAAAGGTTTGTCTTCTATGGGTTAATTAGTATGGAAATCATGAGGAACCTTTTGGAAAAGCTAGACTTCCTAACAATATCTACTTGGCGTTTGATTCATTTCTACCGCTGAACTTTCTATTCTGTATGTTGAATGTCGCTTAGAAAAGTCCCATGATATCATTTCCTTTAATCAAAACTTTTTCTTTCCTAGCCTGGAAAAAAAGGAAGGAATAGGTCTGATACGTTCTCCCCCCTCAAAGATGTGACACTTACACTCTTTGTTCCTCCTACCTTCAATAACTGCATTGATATTTTTGGACATGCCACGCAACGTGATCGTGACTCGCAAGCAGTGATTTAATCATATTGGCTTCCACAAGTGTTTTCTGTCTCCTAATGTTGTTTGCCTACAGAGCTAATGATAACATTTTCTCCAGTCATCCCAGCTAAGGCTGCTCTATGGCACACAGCCCTGTTCAGTATGTAACCACATGACATGTTCTTGGAACAGAGTAGAATAGGCACTTGTATGGGCTTTTAAGGCTTTGCTGCCTTTGGTGAATCTCAATATAAATATCTATGGGGAGAAGAGGCGGAAAAGTTATCCATTCACTTAATTGTATTTTTTTTAACACAAAAAAAAAAATCACCAAACTCATCTTTAACTTTATAAAATAAAATATTGCTAAACTGTCAAGGTTCAGTCCTACCTTGACTCTAGCCTCAGACTGGCAAGATAAATTTGGCTCGTAGATTAAATAATCGTAATACTTAAAAAACAAATCCAAGGAATACATATCAGAAAGATCCCTCACAGCAGCAGGGTTCATTTGGTGCTTGGTGGGACAAATCCCTCTGGCCTACCACATTTCACAAAGGAAGCAGAGGGAAGATGGCTAGATGGAGCACTTAGAGCTGAAATATTTATGCACTCTATGTACCTAGGGAAAAGTGAGACTGAAGGCATTTCTTCTCCATACGCATCTGCGTGGCCCAACACTTACTGTTACCATCAATATAAAACACTGCAGGAGGGGGTCTCAAACTGTAGGGCCCCTGCCTCAATCCAACCACTATAACTGATGAGGTTGGACCACCTGAAAGGTTTCATTGTATTGTTTTCAAAACTATATTTATAGTGTAGGTAGGATATTCCCACCCTTCTCCAAAAATAACATGCATCTCCAGTGGCTGTGGTTTTCAAGGGCAGCTAGGGAAACCTCCTGCTGAGGGTTTGCAAGGGATTAGATCCAAAATCTCTTGCTGCTTAGAAAATGTCAGTCACTGTATATCATCCAGACATACCTTTTTCTCGAATGTAGCCCAGACAACAACCTGGCCAGGCCCCCAGATTTGGCATTTCTTTGGATTCTCAGTCTGTCACCTGCCTATTTGCTTCAGCTCCATTTAGCTCCCACTGCCTTAGGGATGCACTCCAGCGCCGGTCATAGAATCATAGACTTATACAATTGTCTAAGTTGGAAGGGACCTTTAAGATCATCAAGTCCAACCATATTTAAATAATAAGAAAAAAACGCTCCTGTATATTTCTTTTCAAAGCACGGCTACTTTCTCAAAGGAAGAGCCCCACATCCTTATGCAATGTCCTGATTCCTTCCCTTTTATAAAAAACTCCCTATGCAGAGGAAAGAAAACCCAACAATTCTTTCTCTCCCCAAGGCCCTTTTCCACAAAGTTTCATCTTTGGAGCACAGCTGGGTGCAACAGCTTCAGATGGACCATTTTGGCTGCAGTCTGTGGATGTAGGGTTTTGCTGAGCACTTATGGAGAACCCTTCGTGCTGCAGTTGGTACTGTTGTAAGATCAGGATATGGGGCTGTAAAACTGCTCATTTTGTTCAACTGGAAAGACAAATGAGGATACCAGCATTTGGCTACCACCAGCAACAGATGGAGGTTAAAGAGAAAACAATAAGCAGAAAACCACCAATGCACCAGCGTAGGCAGGAGAGGTTGATGAAGTGGTGTGTTTGTCCCTGTGATTTCCAGAAAGTGGTGTTGCTCAGGACTTACAAAACTTTCTCGTTAAATCTAAGAGGGCCTTAGGTCAAGTCCATCAAAGTATTGAATGCCTTTCCCATATTCCAGGCAAATAAATCATGTGGCTTTTGGATGTTTTCCCTAGTCGATCAGCAGTTCACAGAATCACAGAATCACAGAATATCAGGGATTGGAAGGGACCTTGAAAGATCATCTAGTCCAATCCCCCTGCCAGAGCAGGAACACCTAGAGCAGGGCACACAGGAACGCGTCCAGGCGGGTTTTGAATGTCTCCAGAGAAGGAGACTCCACACCCTCCCTGGGCAGCCCCTTCCAGTGTTCCCTCACCCTCACCCTGAAGAAGTTTTTCCTCATATTTAACTGGAATCTCCTACGTTCCAGCTTGCACCCATTACTCCTTGTCCTATCATTGGATGTTACTGAGAAGAGCCTGGCTCCATCCTCCTGACACTCACTTTTTACATATTTATAAACGTTAATGAGGTCACCCCTCAGTCTCCTCTTCTCCAAGCTCAAGAGACCCAGCTCCCTCAGCCTTTCCTCGAATGGGAGATGCTCCACTCCCTTCATCATCTTGGTAGCCCTGCCCTGGACTCTCTCCAGCAGTTCCCTGTCCTTCTGGAACTGAGGGGCCCAGAACTGGACACAATATTCCAGATGGGGNCTTGCTGATAGTACACTCTATTCCCTCATCCAAGTCATTGATGAATATATTGAACAGTGCCGGTCCCAATACTGATCCTTGAGGCACTCCACTAGACACAGGCCTCCAAGTAGATTCTGTCCCATTGACCACCACTCTCTGGCTTCTATCCTTCAGCCAGTTCACAATCCACCTCACTACCCTATCGTCCAGGCCACACTTCCTCAGTTGCTGTATCTTACGCTGTGGCGTGAGGTTTGTCAGACTGGTGCAATCTGAATTAAAGAAGAACATTAACTCAGATGTCAGCTTTCTGCAAAAGCCTTCCTTCAAGGGACACTCATTGCCTTTACGTTCTCTGTCGCTCTGAGGGGGTCTGTTTACATAGTGGAATACTTATAGATTATAGAATGGTCCTGTTATTTGGATTTAAATATTTTATTTTAACATTTCACGTGTATTTGTACAGTCCCAGGGTTTCATATCTTTAAAACACTTGGATTGCTCTTTTGAAGTCTGGTGGGAGCCATATTTGTCACTTCCTCAGAGCACAGTTAGTCAGATGTACAGCACTTTTCCAGCCTTGATTGGTATTCTACAGTCCACATGTGTTGTCTGGGCAAAAGCCTGCAGTACAACAAAACCAGCATTGCAAAAAAACACACAGAGTGCCCATGATTTCTTCCTTTCTTCTGTAAACTTGCTTTGGATTAATTCTTTTAATTAGAGTATAACGTCGTAAGTGAGATGTATATTGCATAATCTTATTTCTTTCTCAGATATTTCTCTTCTGCAGTAATGTGTTTCTTATAGAGTGAATTTTTGGGACTCCCCACCACCCGTTCAAATGAAATTGTAAAATGAAATGGCAAAATCAACAAAGTGTATATTAAGCATATTCATCACTAAGTCAGAGAGCTGCAAAACTATCTGAGGTGTCCCTAAAGGTCTTTCTCTCCCTCTGGCTTCCCATGAGGTAGTCATCTAAATTTCTTTATTGTTCCATGTCTTTTAACAAATGTAGTATCCTGAGGTCTGCATTACTTTTAATTAGAGTTGGGGTTTTTACTTCTTTCCGTATGTTACATTTATCGAGCCATAACTTTGTCTTACTTGTTGCTGAATCTAAGTCAATGAAGTAACACACTGAGCTTTATTGTTAATAAAGAGAATTCAGATTTTAGATTCTCTGGATGTTCTGCCCAAATTTTCACTAAGTAAAACATGCTGTGAAACAGCCTTCTGGAACTTGGTAATTTCCTCTCATCCACAAATTTATTACAGCTGTATATTTTGATCAACAAAGTAAACTAAGAGGAGGTTATGCTGGTTTAAACAGAAATATTAATGTGTCATGTATAAATTAATTCACTGCACTTCACAGAGCTAAATGCAAATAATTTCATTAGGTTTTGCCTAATTGAAACAAATATATTTTAGAATATACTCAAAATAGCGTTCTATAGCCCTCTTGAATTAATGTCTTATATATTCAATTGCAACAGAGCCATCATTCCTCTTTCACTTTAGGTCATTTTGTGTCTGTGACCAATGGTTTAGAAAATTCTATTTTCTTTCAGCAGAAATATCTGCCTCCAAATTGTATCATAATACAACCTTCAGGATGCACACCAAGGGCAAGAGAACTGTTAATCTACTCGGCTTCATAACTTCTTTAAGAAATTTCTTTGGCATCAAATAGGCTATTTGCAGAAATGAGCATGACTTCAGTTGCCCTCAGATCAAATTCTTGAGTTTTGAGCATATTAGGGACATATTGGCCTGTTTAGCATCTCCCCACCTCTTCTCATCCCCCACTCACCACATTTACTGTTACTAAATATATATATATAGGGGGTATTTTTACCCTTCTCTGTATTTTTGCACATCTCTGGGCCAGTCCATTGACCTGTCTGTAACTCTCACAGGCAGCAACACTTGCTAACAACTCTCCTATTTAATAGGTAGCAGCCCTGTCTGCCCATGCATCTGAGGACCTAAGCAGGGAAAAAAAGGTTGTTGTACGTCATTTTGGAGGAAAAAAATACAATGAAGACAGTTAAATGTTTCTGAAATGACATTTTGTTCACCATTTCACTCTTGCCAGAACACTTTTATATTAGTTCAGGGTCAGAAAGCAAGTTTTCTTCAGAAGTGTTGGTATTTTCAGTCAGTAAATTCTTCCTGTAGCCAGGAAAAATCATCACTGCCCCTTTTCACTCATGCTGTAGAGAATCTCTGCCACAGCCATGGTCCAGAAGCCCTGGTCTGGGAATATGGGGACAAGAGCTAGTGGCTGGCTGGTGGGAGCAACCTCTCGTCCATTCAGATGTAAATCCTGTTCCGGTGGCAGGGCTGAGCAATGGTGATCTAGTCATTCTTTACACAGTGAGGTGCATGTCTGGCATATCAGTTAGTGCTGATGAGTGTAAAAGCCCTTTCAGCATGTCATTCTCCCTTAAAGCTGAGACTGGTCTTGACAGCCACATTGCAGAACTGGTGGCTCCCAGTGCCACAGCCACACCTGCCTTTGCAATGCTGTGACCCTTGGAGTTGACCATGAGGCAAATGTAATGAGGTGACTCTTGTTTCATCTTAAAAATCACCGCATAACCACACATGCCGCCGTAGCACTAAGACCTGACCATGAACGTCAAACTGGAAGAGGGTAGGTTTAGATTAGATCCATGGAAGGAATTCTTTCCAGTGAGCGTGGGCAGACACTGGAACAGGTTGCCCAGAGAAGTTGTGAATGCCTCATCCCTGGGAGTATTCAAGCCCAGGCTGGATGGGGCTTTGAGCAACCTGCTCTAATGGGAGGTGTCCCTGTCCACGGCAGGGGGGTTGGAACTTGATGGTCTTTAAGGTCCTTTCCAACCCAAACCATTCTAGGATTCTGTCATCTGTGTGTCCACACCACAGCTTGCATATGTTGTATTAGTGACCTAATGCTAAATTGTTCTTCTAGTGACTATAATAAATGTTAATCTTTTCCAAAGTAAAATAGTTGATGACAGCATAGCGGGGGATGGGTCGCCAGCCATAGCCCAAGAGAAAGTTGCTCACTCCTGCAGTATCAGCTCTGTATTATATCAGATCTATATTATACAGCATACAAGAATGATTCGATATCCAATAGTGCTTTGGTGTTTGTTCTGCTGAAGTCAATGTGATGTACAGCAGACAAAACCACTTGTTAGTTTTGTCTCCTCTTTCCCTGAAAAAAAGTTGCTTACTCTGAAATAATCACATAGGTTTCAGGCTATCACACAATATGACACAATGAGACAGTACCATGGGGGAAATCAATAGATTTTCTGTGAATTATTTTAAGATATCTCTTTGGTGGAACTGAAAGTTTCTTCACTATGAAACCTAAACACCACGTGAGACACTCCAGAATGCTAAAGCGTAAAGAAACGGAAAGCTAGTTGCAAATGTACAGCTTTTCCTTATAGTTTGGGGACAATATACTTTATGAAAGTTGCACTTCTGGATTCTAGTGAAGAATATGGCCCTTTGTGTCATTTTAACATCTTGCACGAATCCCAGTAGACAGACTCTATAATCCAACAATCACAATCAATGCCTTGTTACGCTGTTGAACAGAAAAAGGGTTCTTTGACAGGATGATTCGGTGTTATACATGCTAATGTGAGCCATAGCATCTGCAGAATAGCTCATGAATACCCCAAATACTGTTCAGCACTCTAGTCAGAGATGTGTTTTACTTAGCTAAAGTGCCAAGATGCCGTTTCATTAACCTTATTTCTCTTTCTTTTCTGGAAGGCATAATTCTGTTGTAGCTTAGACTCACCAGGATACGTCATGGATACCAAGTAGAGTAAATAGTATTAACATAATATGCACAGTCTGTGCTTCCAATTTCCATGCTTCACACAGGAAGATGTGTAATGACTAAAGTCTGACAGTTTAATTTATTCAGCCCTATTAGACTGGTTTGTTAAAAAACCCTTCTATTTCAAATTCATTTTCCTCTTCTTAAACCATGAAGAAGGAAGCAATTTAGTTCCATCCTGCCTTAATTTTTTACTGACCTGTACTGCATACAGTTAATGGAAGAGCTCAGATTTTTCAAATGTCAGCAGGGACCCAGTTCCTAGTCTATATTTAAAATTCTGACCACTTCTTGGTACTGACCTCATGCCACAGTCTCTCAAAGTCAAAGAACAAATGAGTTAAATGTATCTTCAGAAAATGAGCAAAGTTAGAAATACTGGATTAGAATGAAGTTTCCAAGAGGCGGTAGTTTGTGATAACAGGAAGGAAACTGCTTCATCTTCAACTTTAACAAAGTTAAAAGCAAACCAAAAGAGAATCTATACTATGTCAAAAGCTGATGGAAAGAAATTAATTGTAAAAATTGGTAAACATTGGTGTATGCTTTTAGCACTGAACTTTTTCAGAGAGACATAACCAAAACCTTAGTTAGGTCTCCATGACAGGTTTGCACCGTAACCCTAAGCAAATCACTTATGACCAGATTTTTCAAAGTATTTAGACACCAAATCCCATTAGACATTTTTCTGTGTCTGTAGCCACTGAAGTTACTTTGAACAAACCAGCCTCTCTGTCATTAAGTTCATTCATATTGCAGGGAGGATAGACACGTTGACTTTGCTGGGCGATGGGGTGGTAAGTACATTTTAAACACTAGAGTGACGGATAATATTGGTAACTTAGAATACAAACAAAGTTTGCTTGTAAATCTCAATGTTCAAACATTCACAGAGCTCAGATTTTGAATTTTGCTCTGTACGGTCTCTGACTGTCGATTTCTAGCAAACTTCCCCTGCAGCGGTAACAAAAGGTACAATAATTAACCCTGTCAGAATAGTTAACCTTACAGATCACATTACAGCCTGAAGGCTCTCAGAGTTTGTCTACGTGTGAAAAAGTTTTGGACTGTGCTACCAGCGTAATTATTCTGATGACTGAACCCTTCCTGGAACATTGTGCTTCTTCCACCACTTATTTTTAACCCCTTCAAAGGTATTGTAACCTAAATCCAAATTCATAACTTACCTGAACTTTTGTAAGGTTACAATATTCACTTAAGGATGTGCGATCTGTCATGATACTTTATTTTTGTCACACACCAAGAACACACGTGAGCAGTTATAACCGGGCACTTGATGGGTAGGAACTCATCATTGATGAGTGGGAACTCATCAAGTCACAGACTGCAATCCTGAATCCTGCAATCCATTCTTCATCTAAAAACCAGCATACGTTTTTCACCCAATCAAGCCTCTACACTCCAATCTGAATTCCACAGAGTAGCCTCCTTGCTTAGCAGCGAAAGCAGCTACTGATGAGTGAAACGATCCATAAGTTCAGCTGTGCAATCCAATATTCCACTCACATTCAGACAGAAATGGAGGAGTTCTAAAAATTCAGGGAATATTTAGACAAGCAAATTGAGTTTAATGTCATTACTGATAAGAGACGTGCAGAAAGTTCCATCAATGGACCAAAAATGTGCTCATTTTGAATTACTTAATGCAGCAATATTCTGTTGGGTAATTCAGCATTTTTTTTTCCTTTTCTTTTCTTTCACAATAAAAATCAGTTCATTTGTTTCCAATACAAATGTAGCATCTGATTGTTTCACAGGCATGCTGTGCCATTGGTGTCACTACAAAAGAAATCTCACTGTTGATCAAAGATCTCTATCTCGTTATTGTTCCTCTCCTGGAAGTGGTACTGGCTGATAGAGTGCACCCACAGCATTTTCTCTGCCTCTGCTAGACCAATGTCAGCATCTCTGAAGGTCCTAGGACTTGCTAATCTTGCTCTCTTTCATTCCTGGGCCAATGCCAGCTCCAAGTTGATGCTAGAAATATTGAATGTAATTTCACACTCACAAGGGTAGAGATACATAAAAGCCTCCTTTAACAAATCAACAGTTTCTAATAGTGCCCAAACTTGCAAAGCTTTGACAGCAAACTGAATAAAGATTCGATAGAATAAGGAGATGATACCATGTGAAACTAAGTCATTTCAAACAGGGCCAAAAATGTCCTGTAGCCACTGACTACGCATGCAGCCACACATCAGATTTGGACTATGCAAAATATTCCAGGAGGAAGAGTCTTTCCAGGGAGCTTGGCTCCATTGTAAGGGCACTGACTGTGAACATCCATCTTGGGAAGGTTTGGCCTGTACTATGGTCCCATCACACAGCACACCGGAAAACCACAGGTGTTCAGGACTCCCTTTTGGTTTTTTTTAAAGTGCTTTTTATTTAAATGCAGAACAACTCAGAGAGAGGAATCAATCTTTGCACAGACACATTGGAGGAAACTCCCAACAACCTGTTTTTTTTGAGGCAGGCTGACCCGTGAAAGGCTTGTAGCTCCTAAATGGCAAATAAATACAAAAGCATGAGTTGACTCTTCAGCAATTCTCTTAATAAGGTGAGTCCTGCAACCAGCAGCTCTTCACTGATTAGTGGTGAATGAGAGGTTGTCCAGCTTCACATGAACATACAAACCTTCCTCGTTGTCCCTCCTGGGACTGCTTTCACCATGCTCTTTCCCTAGCTAGGCCACAATTTGTTAACAACTGTATTTGACAGGAATATATTTTCACATCAGACAGTCTGAAACATAGTGCCACAGCAAGGCAGCTAACAAGATAGTGCCGTCTCTCAGAGGTGAGTTACTAGATGACTAGGTGAATTTGGAGAACCTCAAGAGTATTTTCACGGTCATCTGTGGAGAAGAACAATGAGGCAGGATTGCAGGGCTGCTTAATCCTCCTGTTATAAGTACAGTTGGGCAGAAATTTCTCACTCAAGTGATTTTTCTGACTGTAAAATACCAGATTGTCAGAACTGACATGTTATTGAGGAAAGGGCTTTGGTTTCAACAAACATTTGTTCCAGAAAATACTTTGGGGAAAAAACACCACATTTTGTACCTGTCAAAATATCTATTTGCATCATTATTAATTGGGAGATTCCAGCTCTCCTAAGTTACTTCTTTTCAAAATTAAGCTACTTCAAGCTATCTAAACTAACCAAGACATGATTAAAAATAAATGACCTATTTAATTTTCCTCATGAATATTTTTCAAGGTTTTAATTTTTCATCCTGATTTGAGCAAGGGCCAAAAGAGATATTAAAAAAGGAAATGAGTGGAAGAAAAACCTTTTACTTCCCAAGTTGTATTGAACCCCAGCTGCTCTAGTTTGCAGAAACCTGCAAGCATCCATTTACCAACTTATGCCCTACCAAGTGACCTTTCCTGGCATTCCTGTACTTTGGCTTTGCAGAGAGCACTTCAAAGACTCACCATCAATGTCTCTTTCCACCACCACCACCACCACCACCACCCCTCCCCCGGAATTCTTTCTTCACAGACAGTCTTCAGGTGATCTCTTTTTCCAAAGTTCACATACACTGCAATAGCACAGGTGGGGTTCATCACCTCTCAGCTTGCAAGGTGTGGCAGGTTCTACAGCTCCACCATGACCTGTTCCTGCTAATGCAGATCAATGCAAGGGTGATTTGTAGATCCAGGCTTCTATCATTTGTCTGTAAGTGTTTAGAAGATACTGTTGTGGCTGCTGAGTAGCAGCCAACAGCTGCCTCTTGTTATTCACCTCCTTTAATTCTTCTTTCCCTCCTCATTGCTTCCATTTACTGTTTCAATAATGAGGGAAGATTAAAGAACTGCCAAAGATGAGAAATGCAAAATGCAGAAGTAAAAGGAAAGGTTGCCTGGACAGGATGCCTGGAGATGACTTTCTAGAGCTTGTGCTGAGCTACAGGTCAGAAGCCTAAGTGGATGAAGTATTGTTTGTGTTCCCTGCTACAGTCTAATTTCACTCTCCAACAGAGAATAATAAAGAAAAAATAAATTTAAAAGAACAGGTCAAACTGTGTTCCAAGAAAGAAGAAGTAATAAAATGATAAAGTAAAAAAAGACCAAAAAGCATTCCAAAAAGGAATAAGCATCTCTTGGGGCCCAGAAGACAGTTGAAATGTGTTATTTTTTTCTGAGCATTACGCTGCAAGTAGAATCTTTATTTAAAAACAAACAAACAAATAAACAAAAAAAAAGACCAAATTTGAGTTCTTTCCAAAAGAACTGGGAACTAAACTTTCTAAGTCAATGCAAATAATATGAAAGTAAACGTGAGAACTGTGTATAATTCTATTTATAAGAGACAGAAATTAAACAAAATCCATTAATTGCAATCACCACCAGCAAATTAAATAACAAATTAGTATTTCCTGGGATTAAACTCCTTAGGATGCGTTGCCTGTATTTCAACTGATTTTCCCTAACAAACGTTCAACTTCAACTTGTGGCAGAGCTGTGCTCTGACCGACAGGAGGGAAGAAAGACTCAAGGACAAGGGGTGCTTTCCACAACCGGGTAACCATGAGACACAGACCAAGAGCACTTCGTGGGGAACATATTTTTTATATTTTTTCTTGGATAATTTACCGGGTAAACGATTCCATTTCAGACAACACTTCCGGCAGGGATGCTATTCTATGCCGAGACTACTCCTCTATGAGTTCTTTTTCAAGTGCCTGCTGTACAATTCAACTGTAAGTTTCAAGCACATCTCTTTGTGTTTGCAGTAATATAGAGGTATTCCCGTAGGTGTGAACTGCACTGAAGGTAAAGAAACCGCCTCAACTTGACCTTTAGTTCATTGGCAGCATTTTGTCAAAACTTCTGAGAATTCCCATGGCTGCTACATAATATGGTGTTAACCTGTTTGCATGAACCAGTGGAGGCACAAAATGCTATATATTGTCTTTTTGTTCTCTGTGTATATAGAACTTAGCAGTTGCCTTGGTAGATAGCCACAGCTCTTAGCCTCCCCTCAGCAACAAGACGATAACATTTAAAATTAGGAAGTAGCGTAGCAATGGGAGGAAAAATTTGAAGTGTTGAAATTCAGTCTGCAGACTCTGCTTACTGTTGTATCAGCACCACCTACTGGTATCACAGAGTCACAGAATCTTAGGGATTGGAAGGGACCTTGAAAGATCAACTAGTCCAATCCCGCTGCCGGAGCAGGAACACCTAGAGCAGGTCCCTTTTCCTTTGTAATGCTGTCCAGAAGTTTTCCCTTTGCATTTTATTTGAGCTCTAAAAATACTTAGGCGGGGGTGTGGGGGTGTGGGGGTGTGTGTGTGCATTAGAAAGACAGTTAGTTATTTCCTAAACTCTTTTGAGATCACACAGAACAATTTGTGCTGATGATATTTGTTGTACGGAAAATAGAATAAGAGGCTTATCCAAATCTCTTAAACCCTGAGTTAGGCAAACCTTGCTCTGAAAGCAGAAGAGAGAGTTGAGCCTCCAAATCTGGAGAATTGACTTCTGGTTTGCATAATTGTTTTCGTATGTAATCTAGCTCATCATATTTTTGCAACTGAAACATAACTGTGCTGTGTGGATCAGCACAGTGAATGATCCAGAAAAAGTTTGTAGGCACTTCATTTCACCCATTGTGACTGCCAGTAGTCCCAGCATTTCAAAGGGAGGATGCATCTCACCTCACATGGTCACACCCAAGGGTACGTCCCCGATCAGCTGAGCGGGTCTGACTGCCACGGTTTGTCCCAGAAAATCCCCCTTGCTATTCTTGCAACACTACAGTACATGTTGTGCTGAGACTGAGGCATCTCAGCTCCCCCAAAGTGCAATCAGTAGGTACCAAGAGGAGAGTGTCAATCCCAGGCTGAAGGAGGCATCAACAACCTTTCTGAGGTCTTTGCGTTGATTGCAATAGGCGCTCCACCTAGCCGCCCACCAGCATTAAGTGCAAAGGCGAGCCAAGCTTCACGAGAGACTGATGGCAGCAGCTTCAGTTACCAATCCTTGCCCGTTACTCTCCTGAAGGGCATATCAGGGGAGAGTTGTGAGACTGTGCTGCTGTTAAAAACATCAGGAATACAGAAAGTCAAGACTGGGAGACATTTCAAAGGTCATCGAATCCAGCCCACTTCAGTTATTAGCTGATACAGTACATCAAGGTATTTTACTCCATTGAAGTTGAATTCTACTTTCTTTTTGCTACTTGTCCAAATTTAGCAGAGAGATGCCAAAGTGACGCAAAGAAAATTCATTCATGAATCAGAAGAGGGAAATGTAGGGATAATAAAGTCTGTTCACTCTTCCACTGGGCTCCCCAGTTGAAGGACAGGGAACTACTGGAGGAGGTACAGCAAAGGGCCAGAAAGATGATTAGAGGCCTAGAACATGTTTCTTATGAGGAAAGGCTGAGGGACTTGAGTCTTTTTAGTCTGGAGAAGAGAAGGCTGAGGGGGGCATCTTGATCAACGCCTATAAATACTTGAAGGGTGGGTGTCAGTAGGAAGGGGCCAGTATTTTTTCAGTGGTGCCCAGTGACAGGACAAGAGGTAACGGGCTCAACCACAGAATCACAGAACTTTTTCTCAGTTCTGTGGAATGTCTAATATTTTTACTATTACAGCATCCCCCTGGGCAGAAACGGCGGGAGGTCTGTTGCAGACTCGCTGCCTGCAGACTCCGCTCTCACATCCGTGTAAACATGCCCTCACTGCTTTTCCTCAGCAAGATGCTCTCCTACTGCAATCTCTTAAATCTGTTTTCCCGCACCTGCTGTGCTACAGACTGGCTGTCAAACCTCTGAAACCGCCACCTTTCTCCGTACTTTGCCTCTGTACCCACGAGTCGCCCTGAGGGAGGCAAGGAGGAGGCTACCAGAGCACCAAAATGAAGTAAACATACATTAGCACTGGCAGCATTAATCTAACTGTCCTCACTTTCAAAGATGCTGCAGAAAGAATAGACAGACTTTATTGTAAAATACCCTTAAAAATACAAGGAAATGTCCATTTTGCTTTTTATTTCGTATGTATTGTCTGTGGAAGATTTGTCTCAAGTCCTTAATCCCCCTATTCTGTGTCCTTGAACCCTTTGGTCACATAATGTCAGCTACAAAGTTAAGGTTGCCAGGGGTCCAAATAACTTGTATCTTCCTTCCAAAGCCATTGAAATGACAAGTCTCATTTTGTCCAGCAATTGTATCCAACAGCTGGAGCCCTGGGTCTGGGGTTTCTTTTTTTTCCTTCTCAGTTCTCTCTTCATCTTTCACTTTATTCTACTGTTTCTGTTTGTCAGAAAACTTTGTGCATGTGCAGTTCTTACCAAATGCAAATCAAACACCTCTCCCTTGTAGATCCCCTGATTGAATGATACATTACTAAATCTTTTCAATATCCTAGGAAAATATAGTCAGCAAAAAAAAAATGCAGTCAGTGATGAACCATTTGGAAACAACCAAACAGCAGTGGGAAAGCGAGGCTACTGCTGTGTCCTGGTTTGAGGTAAAAGAAACCAATTTTCTGTTCAGTAGTTTTACTTTTTCAGCTGGGCCTCTTCTAACTAACTAAAGTCTGAAATGAACAGCACATTGTTCAGAGAGTGTTTCGTCTCACAGTGGTAAGACCTGATTGTACCAAGGGATGGTCTGCAGAGAGGCCCTTGCTTATACTTACTGCTAGAACAACCAAGGTCAGGTACTTTTGTCAGGTGACCTAAAACTGGCCAATTGGGGTATTCCATCCCATCCGCATCATGCTCAGTAAAAAAAGCTGAGGGATCAAGGGGTTATTAGTTTTTCTTCCTTCAATGGCTGATGTCTGAGGAGGACCCTGTCTGTTGGTCTGCCTTTGATCCTGATCCGGAATCCAGCTCCTGCCAGTCACCTAGTCCAGCCTGGGACGTTCACTGGTGCTGCTGGTGAGGTGATCGTCGTCCTGGGAGCCTGATACGGTTTTGTATAGACTGTATACTTTTTTTTTCTTTATCCTTTTCTTTTATATTCTTTTTAATTTTTCTTTTTATTGTTTATTAAATTATTATTATTCATTAAAGTAGTTTAGTTTTTATCTCAACTCCTGAATCTCTTTAATCCTTTCCTCTCCTCTCTTTTCCTTGGGGGGGGTGGGGGGAGGAGGGGTCATCATCTGTCCGATTGGTCAAAACCACGACATGCTGTTTTGCAAATATTGTGGTGTAGTGTCTGTAACAAAATTCAGTGCAAGCTGCAGAGGCAAGCCAAAGAAATTCTAGGTTGAAGTGATGATGAAATGGCAGAACATCAGACCTCAACAAGAACAAAAAGTCTCTTAAAGTATTTTAACACATTGAGCTTGAGAAGAGCAAAGCTTTAGAAATTAGTAACACTGATACTTTTTTAATGGTCTATGTCCTGTTTGTTTTGGTGGTGATATTTTTTTTTCCCAAAATCCAACTGTGAATCTCTCAGCCCCTATGAAATTTCCTTTGATTTATCATACAATGTTATCAGTTGCAAACCAGCTGGTACATTGTGAGCACGGGCCATGACGACCCATTGTGTTCACCCCAAACCTGCTCTTTTTCCAATGTCAATTTCTATGGGAAATTTCCCTCTAACACAGTTCAATCCACAACCACAAAGCACAGAGGTCCTCCTCCCTGTTGCACGCTTCATTTTCCACCACAAGCTCCATGAGGACTGCAGCTCCTGGAGAAGCAATACGACCAGGGAATTAGCTGCTGACCACTACTCACAAAACCAGTCCTATGGCAGTATGCGTTTTTGGTAGAAGAAAAGCAAATGGATTTAAATAAAAACGTTATATCAGCACTCACTTACCTGGTGTTTGAGTAAGAAAGATACAAGTTCTCTAATCAGGGAGATACACTTCACTGTCTAAAGTGCCTTTAAAGTTTTTATCTTATGTATCTCCATTCTCTCAGCTCTAGTGTGGGGTTTGTTTTGTGAGGAAAAAAACCAAACCCTCCACTATATTTTCAGCCTGGAAATTTACCACAGAAATGCTGTTTGAAGCTGAGTCAACTATAAATGAGGCATTCAAAGTCTAAAGGCTGGAGAGGCACCACAAATGGTCAAAGCAGTTCTAGCAAGAAAACAGTATCAGATGGTGGAATGTTCTCAAGAGCACTGATATCCTCAGATTTCAGCAAAAACCTCACTCCTAAAGCCCTTATGAACTCTGAAAAATCTCCTCCAGCTGTCCCAGTTACCAGATCTCTACATCACACACTTCTCAGAGTTTCAGCAATGATACTGTGCCTTCTCAGATGAATGGCAAAGTGTACAGCCCAGCAATATCTACCTCTAGCTTTCCCTCCCACTGCTAGCCCTCCTAGTCCAGAGCTGCTGGGAATCCAGTCCTGGCCCAGGACAGACATAGTTTTTACTGGCATTTCAATTATATCTGCTTCTGGAGAACACTGACTGCAGCGAGATTTTGAAAACAAACTACTTGTCTGTTACCTGAGTTACTCCCAAAGAGAAGGCTGTAAATGCTGCTAGTTTTTATCTCTAGGAACAAAATAACTAGGATAATTGAAGAGTATTTCAGACGTAGAGAAATAATACAGGACTAGTTTTAATTAAGGAACTAGAACTGCCAGGTAGTAATTAACTGTTTTAATTCTATAGCTGTGCAAGAAAATATTGGTCCCAATTATAATGTTATGCAAATTAATATGACTACTTGGGATAGACAGATTTAAATTTCCAAATGTCTGTGACTATATAAATTTCAGTCAGAAAAACAATTGTTTCCTAATTTGTATGCAAGTGATCTCTTACAAACATCTTTGGCAGCCTTGACCCAAGAGGAAGCAATCACAGAGAGAGACAGACAGGAATAATGCTGATCTTTAGGGAAGATATGCTTGTCAAAACATGGGGCACCTAAATATATATTAAAAAATAAATAAATATGATTTCCAAATAACGTTATTTGGCTTTTACAGCGATCCCAGTTTAGACATCCTCTCTGCTAATTCAGTCTGCATCAGCACAGGACAGTTCTGCTTAGAGAGCAGCTGTGCCCCGCATACCAATCCAAGGAAGGCTGAATGAAACAACATGTGACTACATTTTTATTCTCAACATGGTCTTCACATGAAGGTTTTAAGTACGGGAGCCAACTGAAGGGGAACCTTATTTCTATTCAGGGTTCTTTTTTCTTAAATAGAGCAAAGAATAAGAGTTCTTCACAAGCGTACATGATCAACGTACATAGTCCAGAATATGGGACCTATGTGAAATACATGATAAATGCAATTCATTCCTGTGCAAATACTAAGGATCCCTGTCTTGAAACTGATCTATTGACTCCTATTTCAACTATTATCAGTACTTCTTTCCTGTTATACATAAACCCCCTTATTTTATATCAAAGAACTCAGTGCTTGCAGTTGGCCTGGCTGTCATGATGTCTTGCCCCATAATCCAAATGGCAAATACTAATGTCGGCAGAGAATTTATTGTAAGGATCTCTTTCACTGCCTTCTTTATTTCGTTGCTTTACATTTGTTCTTGGGAAACTGAAAACATCCACTTTTCCCAGTACTTACTCTTCATTAGTGATATATGCACTAATTCCAGGTCTTATCTCTAGCACTCATCGTTTTATTTCACTGTTTTATTATCATATAAAATGTTCAACCAAAATGTCAATAGTTCATGGTCAGGCTAGGATGGAGTTGATTTTCTTCACAGCAGTCCATAAATGCTGTGGTTGATATCACACCAGGCCTTTGGCTATTGCTGAGCAGTGCTTGCACAGCATCCAGGATTTCAATTTCCCACTCTGCCCAGCCAGCGAGTAGGCTGGGGGTAAGAAGCTGGAAGGGGACACAGCTGGGATAGCTGACCCCAACTGACCAAAGGCATATCCCATATCATACAGCATGATGCTCAGCAATAAAAGCTCAAGGAAAGGAAGAGGAAGGTGGGATGCTTGTGGTTATGGTGCTTGTTTTCCCCAAGTAACTCAGAACTCAGAAGTTGTAATTAATGGAGCATTCAAGTGGGATGCCTGTAACCAGTGGTGCCCCCCCAAGGGTCAATACTCAGTACAGTCTTGGTCAACTTATTAATCAGTGACCTGGATGAGAGGACCAAGTGTATCCTCGGCAAGTTCGATGATGATACCAAACAAGGAGGGCTGGTTGACACTCCAGAGGGCTGTGCCACCATCCAGCGTGACCTGGACAGGCTGGAGAGCTGGGCAGAGAAGAACCTAATGAGGTTCAAGGGCAAGTGTAGGGCCCTGCACCTGGGGAAGAATAATTCCAGGCATCGATATAGGTTGGGGGCAGACCTGATGGAAAGCACTTGTGAGGAGAAGGATCTGGGGGTACTGGTAGAGAGTAAACTGTCCATGAGCCAGCAGTGTGCCCTTGTCACCAAGTGGGACAATGGAATCTTAGGTTGCATAGGGAAGAGTGTGGCCAGTAGGTCAAGGGAAGTCATTCTCCCCCTCTACTCTGCACTGGTGAGACCACAACTGGAATACTGAGTCCAGTTTTGGGCTTCCCTCTTCAAGAGAGACAGGGAACGCTGGAGAGAGTCCAGTATAGGGCAACAAAGACAATTAAGGGATTGGAGCATCTCCCTTATGAGGAAAGGCTGAGAGCTGTGACTCTTTAGCCTGGAGAACAGAAAGCTGAGGGGAGACTTACAATTATCTAAAGGGTGGGTTGAAGGAGGATGGAGCCGGACTCTTTTCAGTGGTTTCCAGTGACAGGACAAAGGGCAATGGGCCCTGGGACACAGCTAAACACCTGCTTGGTGATGGAAATTAGTGAATAAATTAGAATCATAGTCATTTTGGTTGGAAGAGACCCTTGGGATCATCGAGTCCCTCATTTTGCTTTGTTTGCACATGCAACTTTGTCTGATAAACTCTCTTTATGCTGATCCATGAGTTTTTGGCTTTTGATCTTTTCATTCTCTCCCCCATCCCACTGGTGGGGCGTGAGTGAGCAACTGGGTGGGCACTCAGCCGCTGGACAGGATCAATCCACCACATTACAGGCAGCAGAGGTCTTTAAATAAGATTTTACTTCTAAGTTTCCACTACTTTTAGTTTCTGAGAGACAATATTGTCGAGTTCGATACCTGACTACAAAATTACCACAAAATAGCAGCATTTTTTTTAACGTTTCAGAGTATCTCACCCTGTAAGATTAAAGCAACAAACTCAATGTCCACATCTAGAAACGATCTTAAATCCTCAATATTTAAGAGTCAGAAAGAAACCAAAATCTCACCCTTTTAAATTCTGTCTGGTATTTTGGCACCCACAAGCCACCACATTGAGCACTCAAGAGATGCCAATCTGCCAGGCCCATAGCCCTTTCTCCTCCGAGTCTGCTTGAGCATTCAAGTGATCAACCCTGTCCTGTTTCAGCCATCATTTAAGAAGAGCCTGGCATGTAAAAATAGAAAGAGAAATTCCCACTCTGGCCATTGGGCTGACATCATGGAGCACAAGGCCCAGGGTAGCCCAGGCCTGCCAATGGACAAAAGCCTTCTTTCATCACCAGATGTGGCGAGGAGGCTGCCGACCTCCTGGCATCGTCCTCTGTGTGCCAGTGTGGGAGGGACAGGGCCGGTCCCCCTGCACACACAGCATCCTTCCTGGGCAAGGCAGGCTGAGGGCACACAGACCGACCGACCGACAGTCAGACGACAGACAGACAAGCGTCCAGCCTCCTCGGTGGCGTTAGGCCCCGCCGTCCCCATGGAAACGGCCCTGATGGTAGGCGGGGCTACGCCGGCCCGGCCCCTCCCGTTGCCAGGGTAACCGCGGCTGGCGGCGGAAAAGGCCTGGCGGGCGCTGGCCCCACCCCGCTTCTCGGCTGCCACCACCCTCGGAAGATGGCGGACGGCGGGGCAGGTCCGGCCCGGCAGGAAGGGGAAGTGTCCGCCGCGGCCGGTAGCAGCCGGAGGGATCGGCAACCCCGGAGCAGCGGCCGCCCGCCCANGCCCGGGATTTGCAGGTAAACGGGTGGAGGGGGGCGGCCCGCTCCCTCCGCGGGGCGGGGCCGGGCCAGGCCGAGCGGGGCGGAGTGCCGGGTCTCTCAGGGGCGCCCCGGCCTTCTCTTAGGCCGTCCCTCAGGGGAGCCGTTCCCCCGTCCCTCTCTTTGCCAGTCCGGGCTGCCCTTCCCGTCCCGTAGCCAGGCGGGACTGGGCCTGTGAGCAAGGGCTGTCATCTTCTTCGCTTTCCGTTTGTTAAATCCCTTGTTGAGGCAGGGAAGGACGTCTCCGAAAGAGGACTAGGCACTGTAGGGAGCGGTGGGCGGTCGGAATGGGGGGTGGTCAGCTTTCCAGGGAACTGGAAGGGCTCTCCCCACACTTCAGTAGCTGGGCTTTAACTGTGCCTTAAGTTATTTTGGGGCCGTTGTATTTCCCCGTTATTTGGTAGGAGGGTCTTTTCCCCGCATGAAAGCGCCAGTCTCCCCTGGCGTGGAGTAAGGCCAAGGATGAGGTCTTTTCCCAGGTTTTGAGGAGAGGGTGATCACAGGTGTAACTGCAGTGAGATTTAAACGTGTAATTGTGAATGCTTTCAGTGGTATTCCTTTTGCCTGTGTGACTTTGGAACTGTATGAAAGTTCAAAGTATTTTGGCAGCAAATTGATTGGAAAACGGGTAAACTTTTTGGTAACTGACACCCCCCCCCCTATTTATTTAATTGTACATAACTGAGAAAAATAGAAAACTATATCCACCTTTCTTGGTCACTATTTGGAATTTCTGTAGGCTCTTGTGGAGATGAACCTTGCTACAATATGTAATTATACAGTATGTAATATACAGTATTATACAATATATAACAGTAATAAAGTCAGTGTTAATACTTCTGGTTCTTTAGTTGGTCAACTGAAACAGGCAATTTGAGTAGATGCTTATCAATGAAATGTTAGAAATCGAAGAAGTACCTTAACCAGCCAGTCAGCTCCTACTTGACATGTCTGTGGCCATGACACCACAGGAGGTGAGGTCTTGAGGAAAGCACGGAAACCTGCCCATGCCCTTTTATGTTCCCTCAGTGCCCCTCAGCCTTTGGATTAGGGATGGTACAGGCTAGATCTTTGCCTGTTCCTTTTAGTGTCTGCTTATGGACTTGTTGTTTATGACTTACCCTATCAGCTTCACATGTATAAAAGATACTTGCTTGCATCTTCAAACAGGATGGAGGTCTTCAGTAGTTTTATTGAGTTGTCTTGTTACTCAATTTAATTTTCTGAATGGGTATAATTCCTCAGCTTTTATTTTTCCCCTTGCAGGAAATGGTTTATAGTAACCTAGGATTATATCCTGTGTACATAGCAGTGTGTTCTGAAGGACAGATGATGTTGCATTTTATTTTAACGGGTATTCCTTCAACATAAAACTGTACTGAGATTGTAGCCTAGTGCCTATTCTGGTATGCATGATAAAATCTTAGTATCACTTGCATAGTGTGAACAAAATAGTTTTTGGGAAAAAATTAAGGCAGATCTGACAAACAAAATAGAGTATTATTCAGGACAAAGATAAGATTGGTAACAATATAACACTAGATGTACCTAGCACACCTTCCTAAAAATGAACTTGCAAGTGATGGCAACATTGAGGGAATGTTTGGCAAAACTTTTTTTTTTTTTGTTCTTTAATCCAGTACAAGTTTGAGTTAGTTCTGTGTAAAATTCTTGCAAAAATTATTTGCTTACCTGTCTTACCAGAGAGCAACCTGTCAACTTTATTTCAATTCGTTAACATTAATGAAACAATACTTAATATATACATATGTATGTAATCTGGTGATTCTGAATCTCGTACAGGCTGAATGTAGCTCGTGTAGCAGTGTGAACCAAATGACAGCAGAACACAAGTTCCGAGTCACAATGATATTAATTATCTTGTGGCTTTTTCATAAAGCAGAAAGGAGTTTGAATTTAGAAAAGTAGTTGGGGCTTCTCCTGTTGATGCTTCTAATTTTCTCGTGATGCACGTATTTGGCCTTAGCTTTTTGACTGACTTCTGTTCCACATGGTTCTAGAGTTACAGACTTTTAAAAAGAGTTCTCTTTCCTGCAGTTGGCCTTAGCAGAGTTATATGAAGATGAAGCTAAAAGGCAGTCGATGTGTCCTGACAAACCACCCACTACAAAGATTGGTAACACAAAAGTATCACAGAGGTAAGGTGTGCTTTGTACTTCAGAAATGTGTTGAACAGGTTCTGTATTAGCTCTCAAAACTTTGTCATACTTACTTGATCTCCTGCTTGTATAAGAAATTGTTTCTTCTACAAGCAGTTCATAATGCAGAACTGTGAGTCCCTGTAATAATAAGTAGTCTGTGTATCCTCAGAATGCTTTCTAAGTTGCATTTATTTAGGAGCTTTTGTGCTATATGGTATTCCAGAACGCTTTAAACCCGCTTTAGATAAGATTGAGATGCTGTAAGTGAAATGTGGTGTTGCTCTTTGTTTGCACAGGTAGAATTTGGAAATTTGCTGTGTCAGAAAAATACTGCAGTTCTTTGCTGCTTCAAAATTCAGCAAACCAGTAGCTTGTGTAACTTGGCAAGTGAGCTGCTTTGTACTTATGTCAGTACCTGATGAGATAAATATTCATTTGAAAAATTAATAGCAAGTTCATTAGGTTCTTATGGGGTCAGAGAATTTAGTTTAATTGATTTGTCTGGGTTTGGCAGGTGGAAGGAGAGACACATATTTATGTATAAATTCAATTTTTGCTGGCCTGCAGTGTTTCCACTTCATGTAGCATTTCGAGATTCAATGTAGTTTTAAATTTTTTATGAAGAAATCTTGCCAGTTTTAAATTAATTTTTATTTAAATCATTTTAAAGAAGTCCTTACATTATTGTCCATGATGCCATAACAGGTTTTGTACTTGGCTTTTCTTTCACTTGCTGCTGCCAATATGGATCTCTGTTTTAAAGGAGGTTATGGAGCAGAAAAGATCTTCTGAGTCACCAAAGCCACACTTCAAGTGTATCTGCAAATGCAGATCTCCAGGAAAAGGCATTTTAGCACAGTATGTGACACTTGGAAAAGAATAGCTTTTTTGGTGAGGTTGTTTTGTTTGTTTTGGTGAAACCACCCAAGCTGATTAATCAACTACATATAACACAGTTGATGAAGAAATGAAGCAAAATGGCTCCATTTACTGATACGTATCATGAAATTACAGCTTCCCACTCCAACTGAAGGAAAAGCTGCAATAGAGTATCTCAAGTACTTCAGTGTGATAGCTGTTGGCAGCCATACTGGAGTCTGTCTTAGAAAGAAGAGAAGGGTGCTGTTTACTAAAAGATCATTTTGGATACCATGCAGATTTCAGTTTCTCAGATGAGCAGTGTATTAATTGCAGGGAGGCACAGTGCTGCTCTTGCAGTTATCTAGTTGGCTTCCCTTCCACAATGACAGGTGTAGAACGTTTCTGGACCCTGCTGGAACAAACACTGCATTATATGTGCTGTCACGTTGCGTAAGTTCCTTTAAGAAACTCAAGAATAACAGCACAAAAATGCAAGCCCCGCAAAACCTACAGTGTGACAAAGGGAGAAAATAAAAGTCTACATTATTTTAAGTGCCCATGACCTGAGTCCATAACAATATGCTTTTTTTCTGAGAAAATTAGAAGCAGCAGGTCCTTCACTGGGATATAGAATTACATTGCTTTATTGACACTGATACTTAAAAAAGCGATAGCCTGCTCTGCTACACTTTGGAATCAAAGGTACAGTAATCAGACAGTTGCATAAATCTGAGCCAGTGATCTGCCATCACTCATGTAGAGGGTTGTGTGTGTGCTCTTATCCCATGATAGTCACTTACATCATATCCATCAATTTTATCATCAGATAGTACAGGTCAAGAACACATCTGTACAGCTTTTCCTGGCATCTTGCAAGCTAGCAACCCTAGCTTGTCTTGTGGTAGCTTATTGATCTGCCTTTATTTTAATCATAATTGGGAAACTTATTTTTGTAATTAAGGAAAACGCATGTGCGACTGCAGCTAATTGTTCATGGTGGCCAGGTTAATTTGGATATGGAAGACCACCAAGAACAGGAATATGTGAAGCCTTGTTATTTTAAACATATTTTGAAAGTCTTTGCAATACTGCCAGTCAACACATTTTATAAATTGTGTAAAATAGAAGTGAGAACTACTACTTTTTAGTTTTAGGATACGTGTATACTGGGACTCCAGGACATCAAAGGAAGCCAATGTTGACTTTGCTAAGCAACTTGCCTCTTGACAGAAGCAACTAAAATGTGGAGTGAATATGAAGTGCAATTAATTGTGGTAAACTAGACTCTGAAACATCTACTGAGCTTGCATAATACCTGTGTTACCTGTGGGACCACCAGTGGTGTAAAGCAGAATTCTGCATAACTCATGCTAGAATAGAATAGTTCAGTCGGAAGGGACCTACAACAATCATCTAGTCCAACTGTTGTTTCAAAATACCTCTGCTGTACACATGCCCTTTGCTGCTTATTGACTGAGAAGCACCCATGGCTGTGTCCTTTGGCCAAGAAAAGGTATGGTGAGAAGAAAACAGCCCGACAACTTGATACACTTAGTTTTTGACAAATAAGTAGTTTCAGAAGTTAGAGATTAAGTACTTACTGAAGTGTATGTACCAGTCAGCCTCAAACATTTTCTCTTACTCTCTTGGCAGTCTTAAAATCGATTCTCTTAGGAGGCTGAGAAAACCAGAGAGAAGCATGAGTGACGACAAGGAAAACCAAAGGTATTTTTAAAACAAAAAATTTATTTAAGAATTGTGAAAGTAATTGGGGTTTTTTTGTGATGTTGTTTTTCTCCCCGTTTTTTCAAAATGCATATGAGCTAAGTCTATCCTGCAAAGCACTAGTAATTAGAGAGACTCTATGTTACTTATTAGAGGAAGTATTAGCTGTGCAGTGCAGTAGTAAAACTATGGTTAGCAGAATCTGGCTGTAGTCATGTAGGACCTGTACATGCCTGAACACGTGACTAACTGTAGGGATATAAAGGTTGAAACTTACACTTGGACTCACAAGCTTTTTTGCCTTTTCTCAAATATCCTGAATTGTTCTGTGTGTCCATCACTCAAATTTTTGAGTACTTCCTTTCTTGAATATATGCTCTGATGAGAACTCTTGTTTCATCTCCTTGTGGCTATAATTGTGTTAAATCTAATATTCAAAGATTTTCTACATCAATGGCAATTGGGGTAATAAATACAGATTTATGTACAGAAAGGAGGTTGGATAGCAAGGGATTGCCAGTTATGTGATGTCATACAAGTAGTATGATTGTAACAGCACCTTCATGCCCACTGCTGGGTTTGGGTAATTGTAAAATATGGTGGAGTCAACAGCATTTTAAATACATTGGCCTAACAGACAGTTTCAGCCTTTCCTCAAGTGGTTAAGTGAAAAAGTTAAGGAAAGCAGAAGGCATTTATTAGTTGTGAACACTTCTTATAATCCAAGATAAAACTCTGAATTTTGCTAGTTTTTATATGTATATGTAGATTTATTTTACAGCCTCTGTTCAATTGGTATTTAGAAGTTTACAGTGCCTTCCTCAAGATAATTATTGAGGAATATCTTATCTTCATAGACAGGCAAATGCAGTTTTCAACAGAATTATTTGTAGTTTAACTTTTTGTCTTCAAGAGCTAGAAATGGGGCTATGTTGAAAAACAAAAAAAAGGCACAAAATTAGCTTTCATGGCAGTTTCTGCAGATTTTAAAATGCCTTGAAAGGTGAAGTAAATTTATTAAAAACTTTCCATTTCTGATATTGGCAGGAATGACAGTAGACTAGATCTTTAAATTTAAAGATCACATTGTGGCACTGTTCAGACTTTCCAGGGATAGTTTTATGCTTGCTCTGCCAAGGCAGTGTTAGTTGTGGATCTGTTCTAACCAGCCCATGCACAGTCCCAGGCACAGGATACCCCTGAGGAAACTGGTCTTTTGGGGAGCAGGCAGCATCCATGTAAGACGAGGTGTATAAAACCACAGCTGCGTCAGGACTGTGTTCGTTTAAACTCGCTGGAGTGAGTACAGAGGAGGGCAACAAAGCTGGTGAGAGGCCTGGAGAACAAGGCTTATGAGGATCGATTGAGGGAGTTGGGGTTGTTTAGTTGGAGGAAGAGGAGGCTGAGGGGAGACCTCATCACTCTCTACAACTGCTTGAAAGGGCACTGTAGAGAGATTGGTGCTGGTCTCTTCTCACGGGCAATGAGCGACAGGACAAGAGGGAATGGCTGCAAGCTGCAGCAGGGTAGGGTTAGGCTGGACATTAGGAAAAAGTTTTTCATGGAGAGAGTGGTCAGTCAGTGGAATCAGCTGCCCAGGGAGGTGGTGGAGTCCCCATCCCTGACTGTGTTTAAGAGTAGATGAGATGTGGTGTTGAGGGATCTGGTGTAGGGGAGAGCTTGTGGAGTGGGGCTGATGGTTGGACTTGATGATCCCAGGGGTCTCTTCCAACCTAAATGATTCTATGATTCTATACAGTCTTGACCTCTAACCCCTGGGGTCTGTTCCAGAAGGCACCATGATAGCATTGTTAGTGAAATGTCTTTGGAATAGTGCTGCTTGGATTGCTAGGAGAGTCAAAGCCAAGTGCAACATTTCTCTGATCAGAATGAAAAGGGGTTTTTGCCAAATTTGACTTTTTGATCGTTAATTTTCCCTTAAATGGGAAGGAGAAGATTATGCTTGTCATTTAAAGCGTTGTTGCTTATGATCATTACTATTCTAAAGATTTTATTCAGGTGACTCGGAATATAGAGGATTACAGATTTCTGGGGCTTCTAATAATCCAAGTAAAATTGTTGCCGAACTCTTCAAGGAAGCAAAAGAGCATGGGGCTGTCCCTTTAGATGAAGCTGCAAGAGCATCTGGTGATTTCAGTAAAGCTAAGGTAAAAGTCAAAAGATATTTTGATCTCTGTTTACATTAGTCTCTCTGAAACTCATCGAACCACCTGAGAGCAAATACACCTTTCTGTGGTTTGTGAATAGTAGAAGGTTTGATCACCACAGTTGTGTATTACCCGTGCTCAAATAGCTTGCTTGAGAAAATAAAGTGGGGAGGGAGGAACCACACAATTGCAGGGAAATCATTAGAAATAAAACCTGAACTGGAATGACTTGCTTGAATTAAAATTGATTAAAAAAGAAAATAAACTGCAGTTGCATCCTAATCAAAAATTCTATCTGTTGAATTACTAATTTTTTTTTAAAACTGTACAGATGGGAAACTGAAATGTAGCACATAAAAGCTGCTCAGCCTGATCATGGTTACTAGGTACAATTTTCCACTTAGAGAATATACAAGTTAGAATGGTGTCTTTGCTTTTTATCACAGAAGCAAGATGCTCAGACTTTTATTTGCACCGAAGTAAGATTATTAATAAACTATTTCAGATACTTTATTGAAATAAACTTTTCTATGTATTTTTTTCCCCAGTCATTTTCTGGTGGTGGATATAGATTGGGTGACTCATCACAAAAGCACTCTGAATACATTTATGGAGAAAATCAAGACGTAAGTACAATTCTGAATAGCAGGAAATAGAATCCTGGTTGACAGATGCCTGCTTAATGATGTTTACAGCTTGAAATGCCAGTGTTACTATAACTGTCTGAGGAAAAACTATTATCTAAGTATTAGATATGTCTTAAGTAGAAATGGGTAAAGCAAAAGTGTCCACAGAAGACGGATATTCATTGGATACCCCTAAGGGCTCCATTGTGGAATTTCTGGTGTAAATTACTTTGACATTCTTAGCAGATGTTCCTTTCAGGTACTTCCTTTCAGTTGCTGTTTTGTGTTATCTTAGCCATGCTCCTCCTAAGTTAGGAATTGTTTCTTGTTGTGGCTTGCAAAGTAGCCAGTCTCAAACTGGAGGATACGGCTGTATTCTAGGAATGGTGAAGCAGTAGGTTAGAAGCCTTTTGGAAATTGTCTGGCCTTTCTTTCCTCTTACTTAAAAAGGAGGAAGTGAGGGAGAGGGTGTGGAAAAACAAAGTTCTCTACACTTTGCCATTGGTGTGAATGGCTTGAGCAAATGTTAAGCTTATCTAGAAACCCAAGAAATTAATAATGCCAAAGGATGGGGTTCAGGTTGGGGTATGCTGTCATGTCACACCAGGAGCTGCTGCCTCCTACCCTCTTAAGTAATCCTTCTACCCTCTACAGAACAGCCAGCTGTACTGAGCCAGAAGCCTGTTGCAGTGGGGTCACCATGACTGGGGACAGGCATAGTTTTCTAAGGGAAGGTCAGTTTTGCTGGCCAGGGAAGCCTGGCTGTGCTGGACTGCAGGGCGGTTGCAGGGAAGAGAGGTGCAGGCTCCAAAGAACGTGCAGTCATGCAGCAAAATCAGAAGGGAAAGAAGCCTAGTTTCCAGGATTCTCAGCGTTTCAAGTGAATTGAGCTAGTATCAACTTTATTGGAGCTCAGCATGTTGAGGAAATAATAGTTTTCACTGTAACTGATATATCAGCAGTAATTTTATGGATTTATTTCTTAATTTATCAAAAAGAAGCATTTACTGGTTTTGAATGTAATTGGAACACTGTGAAGATCACTACTGTGTAATCTCTTATGTCTTGGGTTAAGAGATTGAAGTAGATTGTAGTCTATAACTATTATTAGCTTTTTGAAAAAGGTTTCTAACAATGGTAGCTCCAGTGCAGTGCTCTGTTCCTTTGTCGTTTGCATTCTTGGTTGTGGTCTCCTACAAAATCTGTAAAGTATAGATCAAAAATTGTGTGGCTAATCTGTGTGAACCTGAAACACTTGTCTATCTTCTTTTTTTATTTCACCATTTTTGCTTCATAGGTTCAAATTTTGCTGAAACTATGGAGGAATGGCTTCAGTTTAGATGATGGGGAGTTGAGATCCTATTCAGATCCAACAAATGCTCAATTTCTTGAGTCTGTTAAAAGAGGGTAAGCTGGAATGTTACAGATGACTTTTAGTTTCACTTGCTTTGTTAGTGCATTCTAGATTTTGACTGTCAGATCACTGATTGTTTTCCTTCCTTTAAGATGAAATCAAGTCATAAAACAAATGGACATCTATGACATTTAAAGTAAACATGATAGTATCAACTTATATTGTACTGTGTAAGGTTTTGTGTAATTTTATATTGCACTTCAGAACATAATCAGGAAACTTTTATTTTTGTAATTAAGGGAGATTCCTGTGGAACTGCAGCGAATTGTGCATGGGGGCCAGGTTAATTTGGATATGGAAGACCACCAAGAACAGGAATATGTGAAGCCTAGACTGCGTTTCAAAGCTTTCAGTGGTGAAGGGCAAAAACTTGGAAGGTAAAACTTGTGTTCTGTGTTCATATGCTATTTCAGAAGCTGGATTTAATCAATTAGGAGATGGCTGGGGAAGCTAATCCTGTGACAAAAAGCAATATAAAATTACTCCCCTTAACAACTCTGAGCCCTGGTTTCAGAGTCATCAGTAATGATGAAAGTTTACATACAGTGTTGAAAAAAGTTAAGTCTTAGCCCTCTGGTTGGAACTGCTCAGAGATTTCCTAGATGCTTTGTGCTTCGTTGTGACTATGAGAGATTTTTTTGCCTGTTCTAGCATATAATTTTGCCTATTTTTTTTTTCTTAACTTCAGCTGTGTTTAAAAGAAGAGCAAAGGAATCTGAAAGATGATTAATACTGTAGAAACTTAATGAGAAAATGCCTAAATGCCTAGATGGAGGAAACAGACCCACATGGTTGTTCCCTATTTAGTAAGGAACAGGCAGGACTTTGTTAGAATATGATACTGGCCAGTACGGATACTCTTGGCTCTGGTTTAGCTGCAATCCATGATGTCTTTATCTGCTGGGATCATCAGAAAGGAAACAGGAGATGCTATTGCAGCTACATGGCTGATGCTTGAATTAATGGAAATAGATGGAAAGTATCCCATAATTTTCTGGACAAAAGCAGCAGAAATACTGTCCTTAAACCTTGTAAACGGTCAGTCATTATAAGTTACATCAGGCAAGTCTTTTAGCTTTAAGAAAGAGAAATAATTTTATAAACTGTTTTATTTTAATTTGATCCAGAATAAATAAGCAATAATTTGAATCAAAATCTCAACTTTTACTAGGATTGGATTAAAACTTAAAGTGATGCTGCAAAATTCTATAGTAGGAGCTGGTTTTTAAAAGCAAACAACCAGAGAAATAGTACATTCTCCCCTGGATGGAACAATATTGCAAAACCAGGGTTGTGGAAGAGGAGAGCCTCAACTTTTAAACTTTCTTTGGAGCCCCCACTTCATCCAATTCTAGTGTCATCTCAGGTTATGGTAGAAAGGTCAAAATCCTGACATTTTATGATAAAGAAAAGCTTACACCTGTTTCTGTTGCTTTTGCTGTCCTGGTGTAAGGGTAGGCTGATGCTTTGAAAACTCTATTGTGTATAATTCAAACTGATACATCATGTTCCAAAATTAATTCCTGTAACTGAACATTTCAGACTAATTTGTCTAAAGGGGTATAATCTCCATTGAGCTCTAAGTTTGTCAGGAGGAGTAAACAGTAAATGTGACCTTAACGCTGCCAGTTGTCAGCTTTTTCACGTAAGTTATAGGCTTTGTAGCATCTTTTTCAGCTGACTTGATATCAACTATTGAATTGTAAATACATTCTGTTAATGATTGCATTTACTCATGTAATATGTTTGGTTGCCAAAAAAAAGGTATTACTGATGTGCTTCTGCAAGTAACTTAATTCAACAGAGGATTCTTAACTGTTTCTAATCTATACCTCATCTTTTTAAAACTGAGGGAACGCCCTCAGCAAAACTGAGAAGGTGGTAGGCCCTGATAGGGTGACCTAGGGAACAATGTATGTAATTGCATGTAATAACTTCCTCCCCTGAGGACTTGCTCAGATTAATAAATCAAATAGGTGGAGAAGAGAGGAGGTTCTGTGTGTAAGAAAATGTGCATACCTGTTGCATGGCATTTTTGTTTGTTTTGGTAGCTTGTAAAATGTTAGGTCTGTAAGCAGTGAAAGGAGCAGCTACATGGTTATCTCCAATCAGATTTACATTCTTTTTAGTCTAAATGTCAAAAAAATCCACACTTACTATAGGGTGATATCAATTACCTGTTAGTGTCATTTGTGCTCTGAAAGGGTAGAGGATGCCCAGATCCATCAAGCAGTCTCCTATAAGCAGTTGGGGCACTTCAGTGCATTATGATGGTTCATGATTGTTTTTTTTTCATACAGGTCAGGGATTGTGATACATAAATCTCAGAGTCAAAGACCTTCATTTCATGGTCTGCAAGCATAGCATTGTTTGTACTTGCTTACCATTGAAAATCATGCAGGTGTGATGATATGCACAGTTACAAGAAAATAAAAGTAGTGGAATCATTGACAAGAAATTACAAAAGTATCTTTGTGTCTCTATTAGAAAAGCTGTGTTTATACTTTGTTCAGATGACTTTGATCTTCATTGCTCCTTTGCACTAGCTATTAGATGGTGATCATTCAGTGAAGAAGACAACTGAAACATTGTTCAGTTCTGATTTGACTCCGTTAGTAACATCTCATTTGTTTGGCTGTTTTTTTTTAACCCTTTAGCCTTACACCTGAAATAGTCAGCACACCCTCTTCCCCAGAAGAGGAGGAGAAATCCATTCTTAATGCTCCTGTTCTGATTGATGATTCCATGCCAGCAACTAAAATTCAAATTAGATTAGCAGATGGAAGCCGATTAATACAAAGGTTTAATCAGACACACAGGTAAGTTGGTTCTGCATCAATGCAGTTTCAAAATCACTATTTTGAAAAGTTTGCATTTTGTCATTAAATGAATCTCAGTGAGATACGAAGAAGGGGGAAATACAGCTCCACTGCAATGCTATAGATCTGTGTCATTTTCATAACATAGAGGTACTGATAAATTCACTGCCAAACCAAATTCTGTACTGGGAAACGCGAGAGACTTGGTAACTGCGAAGTCTCAAAACTTTATGACCAGTTGTGTCCTATCATTTGCAAGGACATGGTCCCAGCCCTAACTGTTCTCAGGAGGGTTGAAATGTGGCTAGCCTTGGCCTGTGGGCATCCCAGCCCTGGGCCCTGCTTGGGAGGAGCGTGTGGCTGACTTGGATGACCTGGTGAAGGCCCTTTATTGCAAGGTGTGGAGTGTAGTCTCAGTTGGAATGTTGACCACACTACAGGCAGAGAAATCCTGTGACCCATAAGGAAGAGCTCCAGCTTTCTACCTCGTTACACTTGAGCCTGTAACTAAACATGACGTGGGTTCTAAGTGTAGACTCCAGCCAACACACAAAAGGGTATATATGGTATATGCTTCTTTGCAGTTCTGGCATGTGGGTTGCACATAATAATGAGAACCAACCTTTGCTTTGTCTTGGATGGTCATCTCCTAAGAACTGGCAGCACGTGAACTTGGTGGGTTTTTTAGATCTCCTAGTAGTTTACTGATTAGAGATTGCCATCAGTTTTGTTGACATCATTGGGGCACTGCCAAAAATGGTGTTGGCCAACCCCATTTATTTGCATAAGAGGTTGTGTTAGTGCAAGGTTCTGCAAAGCTCTGCTTTCCACGGTGTGGCTGAGAGAACTTTGGGCAGAGGGCAGAGATGTGGGCAGTAGTTCCATGCTCCACAGCAAGCAGGGTTCAGGTCAGCCCTCGTCTGAAATCTGCACCATTGTGTTTAGAACTCAGCTGAAACTGAGCTTGAATCCTGCCTTGGAGGTTGTCTTGGCGTGGACCCAATTCCATGTTAGTATCATTGCATGGAGAGTTCACCTGTGCCCTTTTTTTACCTTCTGACTCGGTGTAAGGGCAGAGCCAATGTGCAGCTTGATTTCTTCAGCTGACAACATAGGCCACAGTGAGGCAATTCTAGTCAAATTGCCAGTAGGGAGGAAGATACAGCAATAACGTTTCATGTTTTAGCAGATCTGCTTCTTAATGTACACTAATAGTACAAGCCCAGATCTGTTCTTCACCACACCTGCTGAAGTGACTTAGAAAACAGCAGGGCTTCCCAGGAGCCTCTGTAGCCATGATGGGTTTTCTTCTGCCTGCATCAAAGGGTGGAAGTGGTAAACTTCTCAGTAACACCTGTAACCAAGGGTTTGTTGGCAGAAGCTGCTTCTTGGCATTAATTTTCTGTTGGATGTGAATCTTTTTACCTATCCTGTCAGCTACAAAAGTGCATCCCTTGTGTCATAGGCCTTGAAGACTTGCAGAAAGTTGAAGTCCCTACCCATAATGGCTACAGTAAATCTGCCTGCTTATTAGTTACAGTAGATCTTCAAAGATTTATTCTCAGCTTACTGTCTGAGGAGAGAAACATCAAATTTTCAGGTTTTCATCTCTAAAAACTTCTTCTTTTTCATCCATGTCTTATAAAACTAAATTATTCTTGTTACACAGCTGATGTGATTGTTTAATGAACAAGGGGAGAACTTGTAGAGTAGGGCTGATGCTTGGACTTGATCCCAAGGGTCTCTTCCAACGTAAATGATTCTGTGAACTATTGTTTAATGAACTATTGTTCAGAAGTTCAGTGCCAAGTGAAAGCAGGGGAACCCTCTTGCTATTGAAGTGAGCTAGTAATTCCCCTCTGCTCTGTCATCACTGTCATCATATATTTTAAGATTGTTCCTTCTGTTAATAATTTAGCCTTTTTGGAATATACTAATAGTGAAATTTTTGACAGCTGGTGTTGAAATTGACTTTCTTTAAGTGACAGTTTGCAATATACTCCTATGTTACAAATTTTATTTCTGTTGTTTGAGAAAACAAGCAATATTCATTCTATTTTCTCAGTTTCTTGATGCAAGCAAAAAAACAACCTCTAGGTGACAACTATTATCTGGATCAAATGGAAGTGTAAAATCAATAGGACACAGTAAATAGTTTAGTCTGTTAGAAGGTTTTGTGTTCTCTGATCATCTTAGTGTTCAAAGGTTTCTGTCAAAATGGAATCACACAGTTTTCCTGCCTGTATCCTTTCCACAGGATTAAGGATATTCGAGATTTCATTATCCAGTCCCGTCCAGCCTTCGCAACAACTGATTTTGTTCTTGTGACTACCTTTCCAAACAGAGAGCTAACAGATGAAAGCCTGACACTACAAGAAGCAGATATACTGAACACTGTGATTCTTCAGCAGTTCAAGTAATCTTATACCAGTTGGTACAACATAGGGAACGTGCTGTATTGTCGTACAGTGTGTTTCCAACGGGTGGGAAAAAGGGAAAGATCAGCGTCTTTTTATTCCCTCACTTCAATGGATCAGATTTTTGGGTTTCATGTCTTCCAGCATATCTAACTTTTTAATTTCTCAACGACATTCAACCTTTTTTTTTCAGTATTAAAATTGTTTCCCTATGTGAGTATGTGTCAAACCACATCTTGTACAAACTGTGAAATGTCTCCTATTATTTTGAGGGGGGGGTGGGGGGAGAAGCATTTTTGGTTTGGTTTTTTTTTTTTTGAAGGGGATAGTATCTTTCATACAGTTGGTAAGATTTGCACTATGGAAATGTTTTATGCTGCATTGACAAACAGCCATGTGAAAACTAAGCCTGTAGGTTATGTTTACCTTCCAATCTGTATTAATATTAAGGTGTTCTGGTTAATAGATAATGAATGGCCTAATATCATTTTTGTATATTCTGTTTGTAGTGTTTCATGGTGCGCTAGAATATTTATATTCTATTTTTTATGTAACTTTCCCTGTATTGTTGCTCATATATGAGTGAATCAGTTCAGGAGAATCAAACCTCAGCAATTGCAGACTATAATAGATTGTTCTCATTTGTATATTCTAGTTGTTCTACTTGTGGAAAAAAAGTATGATTGTTTTTTCCTTCATGAAGTTAGAATTTGGAGAGACCACTGTCATCTGGAGGAATGCTGTGGTTTGGATCTTGTGAAAGTAGGCCTGTGGTCACTTTGAACCTGAATATGCACATGTTGAACCCTGTGCAGCTACATGTTTCTTCACGTGAACAGTTACTTAAAAAAAACCCCAAACAACAAAAAAGAATCCACTGAAGTGCACAAACACAGAACTTGGCTTTGCTGTCACTCACGTGTGCAAAAGTAGACATGTGAATTGGTTATATATTTTTAACCTGGATTTCATGTCTTTATATTTGGTATTTTGGCCAAAGGCATTTTCTAGTATTCGGTGGGGATTTAGTTGTGCAGCTCTCGGTGTACATGTTTGGAAGCTGTACAATTAAACCCTTTAATCTTTGAAATGATATATTTTTTCAAATAAGTGGGCAGTATGCAGGTAGGAACGTTGTGCTGTGGGCAAACCAGCAGCTGTGGTTTAGCAGTATGCAATTTTATAGTCCTTGTGCTTTGTATCAGATGACTGGAAGAGAGGGTAAATGGGCTGTATCTCTTGGACCAAGGTATGTGTTCAAAACGCTGTCCTCACAGATTTATTTTCTTCTGAAAATACCAATACTTATTTATTTATTTATGCTAAGCTCATAATTGCTCAGTATATTTGATTAATCTTACAGTTTTACCTCAAAGTAGATCTTTGACTAAATTTTAAATGTGCAATTGTACTTGAAGTATTTTTGTTTTGTAATGTTGAATATCTGCATGATTTTATTCATAACTCATTTCACGTGCTAAGTAATTAAAGTTTTGAGCTAAAAAGGCCATAGACAACGGTTCCTGTTTTCTTCCCAATTTATATTGCCGTGAAGTGGTGCTTGTGTTGCATGCCAAACGTTTAAGCCTGAAAAGGAAAGGAATGGACACTTTCTATGCTCTATGCATATGTTTTATATCCTAACACTTTTCTGTATAAATGCAAAGCCTGAGTCAGTCTCTTTATATCCACCTTGGGCAGTCTGTAGTTTGGGAATACTTCAGTTCAGGATGTAGGTGAAATTACCTTTCTTATTACTTCTGAAGGCCATTATTAATTAAACACTGATGTACAAAGGACAGTGGTTAACTAAATTGATTTATTTCCCCCCCTCTTATTACGCCAAACCCCACAAGTGCATATTATCACAGTCTCTTTGCTTCAAATGGCTGGTAAACCTTTGTTTGGTAGCAGCTTGAGGGTAACTGGGAGTCCCAGTAGGTGACATTTTTGCCAAGCACTAAAAATTGTATCGATGCTTGTATTTACACATTCCACTACTTCTCAGTACTTTAAAAACTATAGGATCTTCCATCTCACAATTTTATGTCATACCTTTATTATTAACATGAAATTCTCACTCTTGTAGCTAACATTGTGGAATTTATGGCACGAACCAGTTCTTTGACTACAGCCCCGTGTGGATGTGCAGTTCAGGCTGGCTTCGAGAGAGAAGGGAGACTGAAACAAGGGAGAAGCAACTTGGTAGAGGAGGAGGATCCTCTCTCTCACAGCCAGGCTGCTGAGCTGCTCGGGAATTCCTCTTGTCTCCCCTGAAATGCAGGTAATAATCCTGTCCCTGCCTCTTGGCAGGCACCTTAGGAAAGGCTCAGGCTTCACCTCTGCTTCTTTCCCAGAAATCCTTTATCTTCCAGGAGCCAAATAATCTAAAACGGAATGTTTACACTTCAAGAGATCTCGCTGCACCTGAATATTTGTGCTTGCCTTGTTTTCAGGTTTGGTTGCAGGTTTTTTTGTTGTTGGTGGTGGTTTGTTTGATTTTGTTTGTTGGTGTTGTTTTTGACACTGCTCCCGTCTTTGTAAGCATTTATTCTGGGTAAACACAGTCTTTGGGGTTTGGTTGTTTTCTGTTTTTCAGCAGCACATTGAGGTGATTTGGAACATTCTGCTTTAATTTCTGGACACACTTGAGCAATTAGCATGTATTAACAGCTCTAACATGTGATAACATTGATCTTTGGTGAAAGTCTGTCCGATATTAAATGAACCAAGGAATGCAAGCACTCAGAAGAGCTGCTACCAGCTCCCTGCTTAGCACTAAGCTAAACCCTTCATGATCTTTAAATTGTATTGTTCTGTGCAGGGAGAAGAGACTGAGAGATGTATCTTTCTCTTGCTCATGCTGATTACACCTGACAGGCCTCGGCGTGGGCAGGTGCTGCTCGATGGGCAGATTATTTCAGAAGGTTCTGAAATAACAAATATTGAATTTGTGTCGCACCAAAGGCAGTAAGTTTTGTGGTGTTTCTGTTTGGATGGATATCGTTGGGATGGGCTCCTGAAAAGATTAAAAGAAGGACTGAGGGAGCTGAGAGGCTGGAGTTGCTCAGCCTGGAGAAAAGGAGGCTGAGGGGAGACTTTCTCGTTCTCTACATCTACCTGAAAGGAGGGTGTAGAGAGGTGGAGGTCTGCCTCTTCTACCAAGTCACAGGCGAGAGGATGAGGAAACGGCCTCAAGTTGTGCCAGGGGAAGTTCAGATTTGGTATTGGGGAAAAAAAATTTACCCCAGAAAGGGTTATTGCACATTGGAATGGGCTGCCCAGGGAAAGGGTTGAAGCACCATCCCTGGAGGTATTTAAAAGACGGGTTGACATAGTGCTTAGTGACAGGGTTTAGTAATGTTTTTCTGTCAGAGTTAGGTTGATGGTTGCTCTAGGTGATCTGAAAGGTCCCTTCTAACCAATTCTATGAATTATTTGAAAATGAACTTTGAAAACATGAAGATTAGTGCATAGGAGGCAGCAACTATGATGAACATTTAGGGCACTGTAGCAATCGGATCAACTGCATCTTTAATACAGCTGAATGTCGAGTTCTGAATCTAGAACAAACTGTGAAAGGCACCAGTAGCCTGGAAAGCGCTGGCCCTGGAAAGGAGTTGTGTGGCAGTAGGAAAACTGTGCAGCAGAAATATTTACATCCCTTTGAGGAGCTGACGTTGGGATGGGCAATTATTTTCATCCGTGTGTTCGTTACTGGTGAGTTTGATACTGTTCTATGGTGCTGGTCCCGCTTAAGAACTTCAGAGATGGGGCCACAAAAATGAATGTAAATGCTGAATTAAGTATCTGGCCTTAAACAAGTTCAAAACAGGGAGCTTGTCAGGAAGAAAACGGAGAGAAGAGGTGATTTAAAGTGGGCAGTTCGGGGGGGGGGAAGCATTACAGGACTGTTTGGTAGAGAAAAGCCTAACAAGAAGTAGAAGCTTGTACATTGCTGGAAACTTAGTTCAGGTGTTTTTAAAGTGGAATTAGAAGTTGTTGGGGTTTTTTTAAAGTTGAACTACTGGAATGAACCAGCCTTGAAAATCCATTTCTCGGTCTTAATTTTTAATTAATTTGGTTTTAATTTTAATAATTTGGTTTTAATTAAACCAAACTTGGGTTTTGCTACTGAGACAACAAGGTAAAATAAGATGGCTTAGGTTTTGGAAAGCAATTTACTTTGTGTTTGTCCAGTCGTCCTTACAACTGATAAATTCTGCTGTATGTTTCATGCTTAAAGGCTGGAAATGTTCCGTTCCTCACTGTGCATCTTCAGTGGTTTCCTTACACCCATTCAAAAAGAAAGAGTCTCCTGAACTTCAAACAGATGATTAACAGAACTTGGATGACAACCCAGCAGTCACCTTCCTGCACTTCCTACTTGCACCTCTCCTCCTTTAGCAACGGGCTGAAGAGCTTTCCGGCAGCACATCTGAATCTTAAAGGGAAGAAACTAAGTTTAAAAAGCTTTTTCATCTAAAGCTGAGAAGTGGGGAGGGCATCTCCTTCCCTGTTTGCTGGGAGCTGTCTGCTCTGGAGTTAAATGTGATCTACAAGCTACCAATTCGGGCTCTTTTTCTGGGGTGTGAGAAGATAGATCCGTTTATTCCAAACTGCATTGAGGTAAACGGAGTGAGAAATTCTTTACTGTGGAACTGACAAAAAAAATTCCTTTAGGGAATTATTCTGGAAGAGCTGCTGTTTTACATTTATAAATCTATCTCAGCCCAAATTAATTGGGGGAGATCTTAGACCATTTAAGTACTAATGAGCAAGTACTCCCAAATGGGAATACTCGGGAGTCATTTTTCCTACTTGATGTTTTTAGCTGAACCTTGAATTGAAGGAATTGCCTCTCCAGGGCTGTGAAGCCAGAGTTTTTTTTCAGGGAATTCTTAGTGTCTTACTAGGTGCTGATAGAAGATTTTTTTTTGTCTATTTTAGCAAAACCAAAAATCCTAGTGTTTACTAGCTCTGTCCTAAAAGTTACTAAATAATTGCACTTGGAGGACAACTTAAATTTCTCATTTCCAAATTAAATTTTAATTAACTTTTTTGGTGGTAGTAGCTGTTTACAGTGTTCTGGACCAATGGAAGCCTCAGAACTGCATTGTGCAAACCCAGGACAAAAGTTCCATTTCAGTGAACAGAATTAATATCTGTTTATCCTGCAACTGTTCCTAATCAAGTTAAATTAAATCATTATTAATCAGATATTCACAAGGTGTAAATGTCCTTACAGTCTTTTGCCCTGAGTTAGTTAATCCATTTTTTTACAAGGAAAAATCTCTGCCTGAATGTCAAAATGTGCTAGGTTTTTTGCAAGGTTGCAGTTGATAGAGAAGAAATTAGCTAAGGTGTGTATTTCTACTTGCATTTGAATTCTTCTCTTAGCAAGCTTGTTCTTGTTAAAATAAATTGAGAACTATTAAAAGTAGGAAACTTTGGCTCAATGCAGAACAGTGATGCCACGTTTTGTTCATTAATTAGTACCTTGGTATGCATGAATGCATTGGAATAGAGATCTGGCTGGTTTTTGTGGGGGTTTTGTAGTACCTCATGGCCCAAATTAAGAAGTAAAGCTTAGGTTGCAGAGATGATAAAGATTTGGAATCGGTCACAGCGTCAGTAAATAAACGTGAGAAAACTAGAACCTTGAAAGGATTTTGGAAGAACTTTGATTCTCTGTTTCTCCTCTAACCTGTGCTGACCTCTTCCACGCAGCAGTTTGTTATTTGCTCAGCTCAACATTATCCCATACGCGTACAGAAAGTTTCCTCAAGTTCTGTATCAGAGCCTTGAGCCTGCAGTGCTTTATTCCTCTTTGCTTAAGCAACACCCTGAAGACCTGCCTGTCAGCACATGTGAGAAGAAAATTGGGTTTAATGCTTGATTCTTAAGCTTTTTGTGGCTGGTGCCATGTCTCTTAGTGTGCCTGCAATTCCTAAAGATAGAGGCTGCCTGGTTCTTGTTGCAATCTTCTGGCCCTACTGCAGTAAAACTTTGAAACAATAAAAAAAAATGGTTTAATGGTTCCATTATTGGTTTATCCAGTTCTAGCTCCTAACACCTGAGCACATTCTAGCTCCCAGTGCTCCCAGTGCTGTGACTGCTATTGCAGTATGTGTCTCATGACTCTCCAGGTTAGTGCACTGACGGCTCTAATCTGTAGCTTTGGGGTAGAGCAAGCGTATGGAAGAGGAAAATATTTTTGTCTTCTCTCCCTTTCTCCTTTGAAGTGGCAGTTTAGCTGAACCCATAAAAAGTCAGAACATGTCAACCTGGCAAGGTCTGTTTGCCTTAGATGTCTGTATAGGCTTTATTACCCAATCGACTGCGCAAGCAGGGAAGGTAGAGGTGACCCGGAGTCGGTGATTTCCAAACAGCTTTTACTCATGGCCAAGGCCACCAACAAACACTCACTTAATTTGATGAATTTTCCTAGACTAGAAGCATGTGCAAGCTCAGGTAGTACTGCTGTCTGTGTCCCAGCACAGCACCTAAGGATTTGTTAAATGCTGTTGTGATGGTGACCCATCTTTATTATGGAGAAAACCCTATTTTGCTAATAGACTTGTTTAGGTCAACTCTGTGAACAAATCCCTCTCTTTCCACAGAGTAACGATGTGATAGGCAATAATATGGGTTCTTTTGGTTTTTAACGTATTCAGAAGAACTTGAAATTTTGTGTAGTAGCTTGTCTACAGTTTTAAGGATATTTTAAATCCTACAAGACAGTTTCCTCCTGTCAAATAGGAAAGATTTATTTGGATTAGGATTTTTTTAGATGGAACCAAGCCGGGGTTGCCAAAACTGCTGGTCTGATAAAATCAGACTGATCTCCAGACTAATGACCTAGATTACTGTTTGTTGACACTGTCCCCCACAGAATTCTCATGGAAAAACTGGCTGCTCATGGCCTGGATGAGCGTAGGATCTGCTGGATCCAGCACTGACTGGAAGGACAATCCCAAAGGGTGGTGCTCAATGGAGTTCAATCCAGCTGGTGCCGGTCACAAGTGGTGTTCCTCAGGGCTCAGTATTGGGGCCTTTCCTTTTTAATATCTTCATTGACGATGTCGATAGGGACACAGAAAACACTATCAGTGAGTTTGCAGATGACACTAAGTTTGGTGGGAGTGTTGATCTGCTTGAGGGCAGGGATGCTCTACAGAGGGACTTGGATAGACTGGATAGATGGGCCAATGTTAATGGCATGGCCTTCAACGAGGCCAAGTGCCAGGTCCTGCACTTGGGCCACAACAACCCCATGCATCGCTACAGGCTTGGGGAAGTGTGGCTGGAGAGCTGCCTGGCAGAAAAGGACCTGGGGGTGCTGGTCGACAGGAGGCTGAACATGAGCCAGCAGTGTGCCCAGGTGGCCAAGAAGGCCAATGGCATCCTGGCTTGCATAAAGAATAGTGTGACCAGCAGAAGTAGGGAGGTGATTGTCCCCCTGTACTCAGCACTGGTGAGGCCACACCTTGAGTATTGTGTCCAGTTCTGGGCACCTCAGCACAAGAGAGATATCGAGGTGCTGGAGCGAGTACAGAGGAGGGCAACAAAGCTGGTGAGAGGCCTGGAGAACAAGGCTTATGAGGATCGATTGAGGGAGTTGGGATTGTTTAGTTTGAGGAAGAGGAGGCTGAGGGGAGACCTCATCACTCTCTACAGCTGCTTGAAAGGGCACTGTAGAGAGGTTGGTGCTGGTCTCTTACATGGGAATTAGTGATAGAACAAGAGGGAATGGCTGCAAGCTGCAGCAGGGTAGGGTTAGGCTGGACATTAGGAAAATTTTTCACTGAGAGTGGTCAGTCAGTGGAATCAGCTGCCCAGGGAGGTGGTGGAGTCACCATCCCTGACTGTGTTTCAGAGTAGATTAGATGTGGTGTTGAGGGATATGGTGTAGGGGAGAACTTGTAGAGTAGGGCTGATGGTTGGACTTGATGATCCCAGGGGTCTCTTCCAACCTCTATGATTCAGGATGTGGTACTTATTTTGTCTAAATTCCCTCAGTGAAATATGGGTGTAGATTCTGCCTGTAACTTGTACTTTATAGCAAAAGGAAAGTGTTAGGCTTTAAACAGAAGCCTGAGAATACTGGGGAGTGGAAGGACAGGCTTGGATGTTAGTTAAGCAATTAAGAACAGCAGAGCTTGGTCTGCCCTACCACAGAGCAGCTGATTACAAACAAGGTACAAGTTGGTCATAGCAAATGATTAGGGGGAGACTTTTTCCTCCTTTCTTTATCTTGTCATGTCATTCTGAGGAGAAACAGACTGTAATCTGTGTCAGGTGTTTGTGCTAGAAAAGCTTCAAAGGATGTGGCAGTAGAAGGAACTACCCATGCAGGTGGCTGCCCCTCTTTCATAAGTGTCATGCTTTTCCTTGTCCTCTTGCCTACTTGAGCGTTTGGTGCTGAAACGGAGGGAGTCTTCTGACAACAGATTTTCACAGAATCACAGAATCTTGGGGATTGGCAGGGACCTTGAAAGATCATCCAGTCCAACCCCCCTGCCAGAGCAGGAACACCTAGAGCAGGTCACACAGGAATGCCTCCAGGCGGGTTTGGAATGTCTCCAGAGAAGGAGACTCCACACCCTCCCTGGGCAGCCTTTTCATTCTGTACTCTCAGGGTCTCATTTATTATGTTGCACCTCATCCCTTTTATTTGGTCTTCTGCAGCTAATGCTTGAGTTACGAGTAGCTTGGGTGGCCAAAAGCCGATTGTGTCGTAATTTCTTTTTTGCTAAAAATTTACTTTCTTGAGGATAGATCATAATAGTCTGTATGCCAAGGATTCACCTTTCTGAGAGCCAGATTTTTGTGGGCTTCAGAAATCATTTGGAAGGCACATATTAGAGTGGAAGGGAGGAAATCAACTCTTCCTCACCTCGGGAGTGGCAGATTGTCACGTTTGCTGCAAACATCACTAATGGATTCTGCTTTTTAAACTCTGTGCTTTTTTTTTTTTCCTCTTCTCTCTTTGCCATAGCTAAGCTAAATGTTTCATGTTAAAGACCTCAAATCTCTTCTGTGTTGCTTCTTTGCTGCCACTACTTTGAAGGTGGTGGCATCTGGATTTTTCTGGGCCCTACGCTGGTCAGAATTAAGTCCTTTCACCTGTAGATAGAGGTAAAAGGCAAGATTTGCACTGGAAGCATGAGCCTATTTCCTTACTCAGTGAGCTAAAATGCTGTGAACAGAGGATCTTTCTTGAGAAATAGCACAGGGGACATAAGAAAAGACTGGTAACAAGGGGCCTTGGTTAGCATGGGAAAGGGTGGTGGCTGGTTCTCACAGCAATACATTATTATTGACTTCTCTTTTCCCCGTTGCTTTTCTGTCTCCTGCACGCTAGACCTTGGCTCTCTCTTTCCCCACTATTTTTGATGAAGTGGATGATTATCACCTTAAACCTAAGCTCAGAGCACTTTGGCAGGGTTGCCAGCTCTCAGTCTCATCCCGGCAATGAGATTGTAGCTGTCGTTGCAGCTGACGTGCCAAGGACTGCAGATGCTGCAGCCTAACGCTGGGAGAACTTCTCCTTTCTGTTGTTTCTTCTCTTTTTTTTTTTTTTCCTTATTTCTTGTCTCTGTTTCCTAAAGCAGAACTGGATTGCTGCAGAAGTCAGCAGGAGTTTGTTCCCGTTCTGTGACTCTGGGTTTTCAGGATGAGGAAATTAAAAGGAAAACAAACAAGCAAAAAAGCTGCAGGAGCAAAAAGTGACTCTGCTTATGAACGTCTTCCTATAAGCCCTGCATCAGTCCATTGCAGCCTTCCCTTCCCTGCAGAAGTGCCAAGACTGGGATAAAAGAGGAGGGATGAATCATGGAATAATTTAGGTTGAAAGCCACCTCTTGTTCATTTGTACCCTCCTAGAGTCTTTTCACTCTGCTCTTCAGGCTTAGTAAGGGACAAACAAATCTTGTTGTGTTTAAACCCATGGTTGTACAGGAAATCTATGGAGTTGCAAGTGAGAAATACGGAGTACAAGGTAATGACTTGCCCTTCACCAAGGGCAGGTCCTGCCTGACCAACCTAGTGGCCTTCTATGATGGAGTGACTACATCAGTTGACAAGGGAAGATGTCATCTATCTGGACTTTGCTAAGGCCTTTGACGTGGTCCCCCACAGTAACCTTGTCTCTAAATTGGAGGGATAAGGATTTGATGGACTACTTGGTGGATGAGGAATTGGCTGGGTGGTTGCACCTAGAAAGTAGTAGTCAACTGCTCAACCTCCAGCTGGAGATCAGGGACAAATAGTGTCTCAGGGGTCTGTACTGGAACCAGTACTGTTCAGCATCTTCATTAACGACATAGTGGGATCGAGTGCACCCTTAGCAAGTTTGCAGATGACACCAAGGTGAGTGTTGTGGTTGCAATGCCTGAGGAATGGTATGCCATCCAGAAGATCCTGTACAAGCTCAAGAAGTGGCCCCATGTGAACCTCACGGGGTTCAACAAGTCCAAGTGCAAGGTCCTGCACCTAGGTTAGGGCAACTGGTATCAATCCAGTCTGGGGGATGAAGGGACTGAGAGCAGCCCTGAAGGGAAAGACTTGGGGTTCTTGGTGGATGAAAAGCTGGACTTGAGCTAGGAAGGTATGTTGGCAGCCCAGAAAGCCAACCGGATTTTGGTTGGCCAACAGGTTGTGGGAGGTGATCTGCCTCTCTTCTCCGCTCTCCAGACTCAGTGACCTTCAAAGGGCCCTTCCAACCCAAACTGTTGAATGATTCTGTGAATTCCCTGGCTGAGGAAAAAGAGACAGGTGTGATGCACATGTCAAATGAGAAGATGGAGGTTTGTGGACTATTGCCACCAGTGACAACTCTTAGAACAAGGACTTAATGCACCTTATTTCAGAAATTATGGGAGTAGGTGTCGAGAAAGGGCAAGGTCCCAAAGACTAAAATATAATCTCTGTGCCCAGAATCACAAGTTTTTGGAGTACAACTCAGTTTCCAGCTCTGTATTAGAGAGGTGGTTGTTTAGGGTAGAATGGAATAGGTACCCAGGAGGGATTTCCAAGTGTCTCCAGGTTTCTTTACAATTCTTCATTTGAATGATGTGATTGATGAAGTGGCTTTCTGAGGTTTGCAGGGGGGGAAACAATGATGGGGGTAGATTTGACTTGCACCAGTGAGCCCAGTAAGACAGGCTCTTTTTTTCCTTCTGTGAGCAGAGATTGGGTTTTATTGCTTTATATAAAACAAGCAAATTAATAAAACTCTCGTGTTTATGAGAAACGTCTGCAGCACCAAGCGTGAATACGTAGAAGCTTATCAGAAGAAACAGCAAAGAGCATAAAAGAAAAGCTGTGTTCGAGAATGACAGTGGATGTCTTTGATTGCTGATTAGGAATTCGGGTAAGTTTTCTCTGTTCTGGTTTAACAGAAGCAAAAATGCAGCTCGGCACCTGAACCGCTACTGTTGAAGCGCTTGTGGAATGTCCATCTCATGGCTTTGAGCAGTGTGGCTGTGACAGCAGTGAGGAGCTGCGGACCAAAACCGAGTGTCCGCAGATGGGCAGGTCTCTGCACTTCGGTGGTTGTTTAGTTTGAGGAAGAGGAGGCTGAGGGGAGACCTCATCACTCTCTACAACTGCTTGAAAGGGCATTGTAGAGAGGTTGGTGCTGGTCTCTTCTCACGGACAATGAGCGACAGAACAAGAGGGAATGGCTGCAACCTGCAGCAGGGTAGGGTTAGGCTGGACATTAGGAAAATTTTTCCCAGAGAGAGTGGTCAGTCAGTGGAATCAGCTGCCCAGGGAGGTGGTGGAGTCACCATCCCTGACTGTGTTTCAGAGTAGATTAGATGTGGTGTTGAGGGATCTGGTGTAGGGGAGAACTTGTAGAGTAGGGCTGATGGTTGGACTTGATGATCCCAGGGGTCTCTTCCAACCTAAATGATTCTATGATTCTATCCCTGTTTGTGGGTAGAGCAACAGATAGCAAAGCATTCTCTGCTTCTGCCCTTCTGAGATCTCAACAGAAAGATGCAAAGCCACTTCTATCTGCCCTCATAGTATAAAAGGTATTGAGGAGACTTTCAGGAGCCGGGTTCTCTTCCTCTGGTGGAAGTTTTAGGTTAAATTCCTAGTGGTGTTGGTGAGACTGGCAGCAAACCAGTGCCAAGTGTCTCAGGGAACCTTTGCCACGTAAGAACTCCAAAGAAGTGGCTGGTAAATGTTTTCAAATGAAAATGCTATTATGAGTCTACCTAGATTGCAGTATATGAATGCATGGTAGAAGCAAATTAACAGTTCTACAGATAAAGTGGAAAAAAGCAGAAGTTTTAGTTAGTAGGGAGGCTGTGAAGATAATTCATTTCAGAAACAGTTGGATGACAACTATTTTGCAGATCTGACCCAAGTAAAATATATCAGCATCTTCAGCAAACCCAAGCGTTGTGACGGCCAGTAGAGAACTAGTGAAACAAAGTGCTGAGCTCTTCAACTTTTAATCTTTAACTTGAAGTCATTTTGAAATGAAAGAGCTTTTTAAATGGGAAGGAAACCAGAAATGTGTCATTTTGAATACAATGAAAGGAAAGAATTAATTTAGTTATTTCCAGTCTAAGCAATTCAGGAAATAAACCATATATAACTGTTTTGATTGACTACAATTTGCACTTTTTTTCCATGAAAATTGTTGGCCAAAGTGTTTTGCTAGATCTGTGCCATCTTTCCTCCCTTGTCTTATGTGCAAATTACGTGATACTGTGCCTAAGCCAAGAACACTGACTCTCCGGGGTCTCCTATGACAGGGCAATTAAAAGCCAAGCTCTGCAGAGCAGGAGGGATGCCTACTCTTCCTGTAGAAATCCAAATTGGTTTTAAAAGCCGATGACCCAAACCGAATTCAAAGCCTGCATTTCTTTGTTAGTCCTCAAAATTCCGAGACTGGAATTCAGTCCGGGAGGGTTTAGGGCTTGATTGAGCTGCCATCCCACAGTCAGATTACAGAAGCCTTCCAGTCCCTGAAGACGCCCCGAAGTTGACAGATTTGACACTTTATTTTATGGGAATCCTATAGGAAGTGAGCCTGGAGATCACGTGAGGCTCTAGTTACCCGTGTGTGGACAATGAGTCAAAGGCCTTATTGTTTAGGACTGTTTAGTTTGAGGAAGAGGAGGGGAAACCTCATCACTCTCTACAGCTGCTTGAAAGGACATTGTAGAAAGGTTGATGCTGGTCTCTTCTCATGGGCAATCGGTGATAGAGGGAATGGCTTCAAGCTGCAGCAGGGTAGGGTTCCCGGACATTAGGAAAGAATTCTTCCCAGCAAGAGTGGTCAGACACTGGAATGGGCTGCCCAGGAAGGGGGTGGAGTCCCCATCCCTGACTGTGTTTAAGAGTAGATGGGTTTGGTGTTAAGGGATCTGGTGTAGGGGAGAAATTTGTAGAGTAGGGCTGATGGTTGGACTAGATGATCCCAAGGGTCTCTTCCAACCTAAATGGTTCTATGATTCCGATTAATGCTGTCATTTTGGTGCAGAGGTTTATTTGGTTTACCCTAAAGTAGACAGACATACCTTGGCAGCTGCTGGTGCTCAGCTCTCTGCCGAGCACACCACACTAGGAGTTTTGAAACCTGGTTCCCATATGGACACCTACAGATAGGTTCTTCAATCTGTGAGCTGACTCTGGCTCTCTGTCACTCTCAAAGTAGGACCTTAAAGTTTTTTTTAGTTATATGTTTTTCCTATAGTCTTTGGTGGCACAATTTAATAATTTATTTTTCAGCTTTTTTTTCCTTTCTTTCCTGTATAGCATTACAAAAATCTCCATTACACTGAAACTAGCAACTTGAAGTCAAGGCTGATAACTTAAGAGAAACACTTGCCTCCAAAATATCATAATTGTGCCCCAACTAAGCGTAATAAGCAGTGGAACTTCTGTGTTTCTGGGGTGATTTCTCATTGCCCAGTATGTTTTTGACAATGTGTAAATTGTAGTACTGGGTGTATGGCACAGGTGATGGTTGCACGTGTGTTTTAGTTGGCAGGCTCCAGACAGATCAGCTTCTGTACTTTTTTTACTGGTAGTCCTCTGCACAAAGGTTCAAGGCTGGTTGATGGTGCAGTTTGGTGTACTGATCTTTAGCAATCGCTGTAGTAGTGGAACACCTTAATAAATGCTGTTCAAGGCCGGTTTCCAAGGCTGAACATTATCACCTAATAACTTTGATCAGAGGGGTAGCAAATATTTGCATAAGTACATGCATGTGGATTCACTCCCCTGTATTTTATTTACAGCAGTAACTGCTTGGAATAGGGTCTGTCTGAGGTCCACCAGGTAAATACAAGTTCTTGTTTTCCACTAAAGCAGTGCTTTTACTGGGCTCTTCTCCCCTTCTTCCCACTCCATCCTATCCTACCTCCTGAGAGTTGCCCTTTCTGTCACTTCTTGCCTTAACTTTTTGTTCTCTCTTGCTCTTCTGTTGCTCACTTCAGTGGTGGTTGTGCCACGTTCCTTTCTTGCTCCCAAGCTTGCTGAGAACACCATTTAAAATTGCATTCTGAAGTGCTGTTCTGGCTTCCCACCAGTTGCATTTACACCTGCTTCACTCAAGTGACTCTGCTTCCCAGTGTCTTTAGCCAGGTCAGGTCTCAAAACCAGTACCTCGTCCTCGCCCTTGGACACCCATCATCCATCTCTGTCACAGCCAGTGGTGTTCCTCTTCTGAAAATGTTCTCTCTTGGCTTCTGCATAACTGTTGTTAAGATATAGCCTTTTCTAGATGTTCTCCTGACAAAACATTAATCCAAGTGCTTCCTTCTTGCATTGTAGCAATTTTCCAGTGCTCTCCTGTACTCCTACATCCACTCATGTTTTTGCTGCAAAGGTGGCTTATCTGTACTGTGGTCCCTCCTCCCTTGCCACCACCTGCTGCATCCTCTATAGCACCAAAGAGAAGCTGCTCTTGTTTTTCCCCTTCCAAGGAGCTTCATAGCTTAATCCTCACATACCTGTCCCCTGGTATTAACTGTCTAGTTTTCACGTTTCAGATCTGACCAGATCAAGAGGCTTTAGTCTCAGTGACAAACTTGGCGTTAACCAACCTGGTGATCTCTTCAGACCACTAGCTGGCACGCTGGCAACACTGCCTCGTTGTGTGTCCTTGCCCTCCTTGCCCACCTTGTCTTGGTGACCTTGGTGACATCCTTGGGAGGAGCCCAGTGGGTTTGTTCTGTGTTTGTGTAATTCTTACATCAAAGTCCTGCTCTGTGTGGAAATAATATCAGTAATAAATAACAATAGTAAAAATGTTCTTAGCAGGGAGGCCAAGGAATAAGCATGTAACTTGTGCCATCGTTTAGCTTTAGAAACCACTCGTGGGGTGAGGTGGGGCTGGTCCTTCAGCCTTGGCTTCTGCTCTGTCTGCACCAGGAGCCTCAGAAGTTGGCTTGGGTCTTCTGAATTGCAACCAGGTGTCTACCTTCTGGTATTGCAATGCCTTTGCTGGGAGGCATCTGCAGGTACCTGTGGTGTAGAACATCTCTGGCATCTCATAGCATCTGGCTGTGGTTTCTGCAGACACTGCAGAATTCCTAATGCTTTATCATATCACCAGGTTTCAGGAAAAGTCCTTGGACTACAGTCTCTTTTCAGACATAGGAGAATCTCTTTTAACTCCAGACACACAACAGACAACAGTTGTTTTGGTCTGTTTACCCAAGTTTGCTGTGTCTAATACCTGTAAGAAGGCACGGTACCAAAAATGAGGCACAGTTACCAGAACTCATATAACTGACTGTTGCTTGTGTCCTTAATGGTTTTCCCTGTCATTTTTAACATCAGCTTTTAATCCTCAAAGATATTATTCCTTGTTCCAAGTTCTTACATCTAGGAACCAAAATAGCCATGAAATGAGCCAGTTCAATGTGGAGGATGTATTTTTAGGAAGCCCTTCCTTGACTGTTTGCCTCTCCTGAGGCTTCACTTACTTGGGCAGAGCAGTCAAGCCAAAATGTCACATAAATTGAAGAAGAAGCCTTTCCCTCAGTGTAAGGAGCAATTATCACTAAAGGGAGCAGAGCTGATATCACAGTAGGTCAGCAAGGCCCAGATCTCCCCTCACCCACTGATGCAACCCTTTGGGCAATGTTCCTCACCCTATGCTTCAAACCAGCCATGCAAGCTCTTGGTTATTCAAAGAAGTTGGGGATGCCCCATCCCTGGAGATGTTCAAGCCCAGGCTGGCTGGGGTTCTGAGCAACCTGGTCTAGTGGCAGGGGAGTTGGAACTCAATGATCTTTAAGGTCCCTTCCAACTCAAATCATTCTATGGTTGGTGGCAAGAGATAAATCTTTTGCAAGCACCAGATGTTCATATCTGTCCACAATTCTCTTGCAGGCTCTGATTTATCTTTTGAGGTGCTCTGTGCAATAGAGGCCAGACATCCATACAGAGCATGGCCTGAGAAGAGACAGGGGAGATGGCAATGGTCTCTCTATAAACCAAGCGAAAGGTGAGACTGGCCACGGTGCAGCTGGCAGAGGGATATCAGAGGGGTGGCAAGGACAGGGCACTATGCTCTTGCCAGCGAGCACTGCCCACAGGGTGTTTGCCAGCAGCTAACACGAGAATGGAGGCCTCCCAGAGCCCTACATAACCTGACAGAAAACCAGTTGTTTTCTTGAAGAGCTGAGCACTTTCAGGTTGAGCACCTCTGAGAGCAAGTCCATTGTTTAGGGGTCTTACACAGACCCTGAGGAAGCTCTACATGTGCTTGCCATACCCTCAGGTAAAGTAGACCTCCAGCCTGGCCTTTTCCAGCCTATGGTCTTTAATGAAGTTCTTGTGGATGTTTAGGTCTCAAGTCTGCAGTTACTGGGGACTGTGGGACACCTAATCCCTTTCCAATCAACTCTTGGACGAATCTTGCTAAGAAATAGTTAGATGGTTCCTCACACTGAAGAGCTCTCAAAACAAGAGTAATTCAGTCAGCCCAAGTTTTTGAATGGTTCAAAGTCTCCATGGGATCCTGCTATCTGATCAGAGGAATTTCAGAAGTTACTATTGCCCTTAAAAACATAAGCAGGGTCTGCAGGATCTTATTTATCAGTGAATTATATAAAACGAACTTCTCATTTTAAAAATCTGTGGCTCTTTAGTGAATTGCTCTAGAGTGACCTCTCTCTCTTCTCGTGACACGTGGACCACTCAAGATCATTTTATTTGAAGTGTGTCCCACAGAGTTGTCTATCTTGGCAGAAAATAAATTAAAGTCAACAACAGTTAGCAAGCTGGGTATTTACTCAGACAACAGTGCGTTTAATAGTATGTAACCTTCTTTATTGTTTAATTCTGAGGTTATTATGAGACAATGACTGCTTTTACCACCACAGCTCCTGTATGCAGCGAGCTTAAGGGGGACAGACTGTAGGCATAACTGTGATCAAACCATCTCCTTGTGCTCTTTCACTGTGTTCACCTCGTGGCGGTGTAAATGAGAGCAGATCTCGCCCCTGTCGCCAGGCTGCCCACAGACTGCAGCGGTCAGTGCGGTTCATAACTGGCAGATACCTCTTTATGCTGCTCCAGCTATCTCTTTACCCCAAGGCCGTGGACAATATAATCTGAAGCACCCTGTCCCATCTAGGTTTTATTTATCACTAAAAAGTATTTCGTGCTTTTAGAAAATCCCGTGACTTCTTCTCTTTTTGCTTCCTCTTTTTTTTGTTTTCTCTTTTTCCTCAGAAACTTGCATGAAAGGCATCACGATACACACACCAGCTCACCCTGATCTTTCTGCAGTAAAATACAAAAGCAGTTTAAGAAATGTAGGCAGGGCTTGAAAACCTGTGTTCAAAACCGCAGTCGCCAAAGGCCACTGTTGACAAGTTGAGGAGTGGCTGCTGAGCTCAGTGGTGGCGCGGATACCAGGGGCTACAGCTCTGCTGCTGTGTGAGCCCAGACCTGCTGTGGTTTTGACTGAGAAGAGCAGCATTTTGCAGTAGCAGCTTTCACCCTCAGCCCATCAGGATCCATAGACCAGGAGGTCCTTTCCCTCAGCCTTTGGGGAGCTCCTCAAAGTAAGCCTCGCAGAACAAGTCCCCACAGAATGTAGTGGCAGCTTCTTGCCTCTAAAATTGGACGATTTTGGCTTCGTCCTGTCAAGCAGTTCCAGGCTGAATCTAAGCCTTGAGAAAATCTCCAGTGTGCTGCAGCTCACAAGGGCCAGGTCCCAACCACTGAGAGCCCTCTCCGTGCTGCATCCTCCTCCTCCCAAGGCTGCCACTGCTGCCTCCCGGTGTGGCTGCTGCTGCTTCATGCTGGCGTTGCTGGAAAGGAGCTGGTTCAGCCTGCTGGAGGCAGATGGGTCTGCCCTGGGTAGTTTTACATAACCCTTAACATCTATCTAAAGCTTCTCTGTGCTAGTTTCTTCATGGATCAGTCCCAGCTGGTGAACATCAGCTACAGCCAGCATGGTTTCAGAAATGCAAAACTTTTTCTGATAAGGTGTCTTGTTTCCTCAGTAAGGTCATCATGTCACCTCCAAGAACGCTGTGAAAAGGCAGAGATTTCTTTTAGTCTGAAAACTGTAGAACATTTTCACTGCCTAGATGCCATCTGCTCAGCCAAAATGCCTCCTTCTGCTGGGTTATGAGCCACCTGCTCTTACCCAGGTGCCTGTGTCTTGCTTCTAATCCCAAAACTGTGGTGCAGAGGCACCTGGCCAGCCCGATGCAGGTCTCCTTGAGCATTTGTCTATAATGTACTAGTGCCTCCTCAGGAGGTACCCCTTGCTGTTCCTCACCCCTTACAGGACAACCACAAGGTGAGAGACCTGGGCTGTGGGAGAGCCTCAGAGACTTGAATCCCATGTGGCTATTGAATCCTTTCTCAGCTATGAGACCATTTTAGCTATAAGGATACCATCAGGGAGTCATGCAAATCCTCCTGTTGAGTCTGTTCCATTTTTTCCAAGGAAAACAGGCTACAGAGAAAAGGAATGAATGCCTGAGCTAAGCCAATGGTTAGGGCTCTCACCTGGGGAGTCAGGTCTTTGTCCCCCTTCTGTCCATCTCTCTCTATGCATTTCACAGAATCACAGAATATCAGGGATTGGAAGGGACCTTGAAAGATCCTCTAGTCCAATCCCCCTGCCAGAGCAGGAACACCTAGAGCAGGTCACACAGGAATGCNGGACAGAGTAGAGGTGGGGGAGAACTTCTCTTGACCTACTAACCACCCCCCTTCTAATCCACCCCAGGATGCCATTGGCCTTCTTGGCCATGAGGGCACAGTGCTGGCTCATGGTCATCCTGCTGCTCACCAGGATCCCCAGGCCCCTTTCCCCTACGCTGCTCTCCAACAGGTCATTTCCCAACCTATACTGGTACCTGGGGTTGTTCTTGCCCAGATGCCAGGCTCTACACTTGTCCTTGTTCTATTTCATTAAATTTCTCCCTGCCCAACTCTCCAGCCTGTCCAAGCCTAGTTAGTACATAACGTGAAACACCCACACAACCCACAGCAGAGGCTGCCTCCTCCCCGCCACCCTGCATCTGCCCGACAGTTTTCTAATTGCTCTTTTGGTCTTCAGTCTTATTATTTATTCTTTTTTGATCTCCTGTCTTAAGAAAAGCGCTGCTATTAGGGGAGGCAGCAAAGAGAATTGCCCTGCTATAACCTTGTGGTTGCCCATGACCCTGGCAAGGCAGATGACTATCGATTGCTGAAGTATTTGATGACATTAGCTGTGGCATAGAGACCACAGACTTTGTACTCTTTTCTCTCGGCGCCAACAGGGGTGTAATCGAGGTTAGAAAATTAGCAGCCCTGGCAGCAAACCAAAATATTTATATATAGCCCAATATGGGGGGAAAAAATAATCTTTATCCAAAAGTGTTCATCTGTGTGTCTTTTGTCTCAAAGTGGAAGCGTTCTCGGGGGGTTGTGCTGGACCTTTTCAGGTGCCTAGCACACAGTCAGCATGAAAATGTGGCACTGCAGAGTCCCTTGAGGATGTGCTGATGTTCTCCTCATGTTACAGCAGTTCAGAACTGGGCAGAAAGAGCTGGTCACCCCTGTTCTTTTGCACACTGAACATCAATCCATAGGTTATGGGTCCATCTGTCCTTGGAGAGTTGCAAGAGAGGAGTGATGGGAGGCTGAGTGGCAAGGGACGTGTCCCACTGAAGGTTTGGCAGGAGCCCCTGAGCCACCCCCGCAGGACCTGGTGTATGATCTGGCTTCTGCCAATTTATGATGATTCTGCAGTTAAGACATTGGACTTGGGTGGGATGGGTACGGACACTGGTGCCTGCCTCTGCTGGGGTTTGCTGCCTGGGAATGGTCCCACTGCCTCTGGTAGGAAATCTTCAACTTGGCTCTTCAGGAGAGCAATGTGGGATACACTAAAGCTGGGAATTCTAAAGTGTGCAGATCTGTATTATTATGATGATGATGATGATGATTAGTAGTAGTAGTATTACATACTTGCACTGCATGAACATTAGGGAGTTCTGGCCATTCCTTAGTCATACCGACCCTAGCAGGAGTATATGTCTTTTCCATTGGGCTTGGATTTATTAAGATTTCTTTGAAAACAGCTTTGTGCTTTGTGTATTGGAATAAATAATTTTTAAAGCAAAGTTGTTCATCATGTGCATCAATATGCAATACCATTTTTTTTTAAAAAAAATATACTTAATTGCAAATGGACTTTTAAGAACATCAGTTTAGACTTTGTTCCACTAGAAATTCATAGGGGTTTATGTAAGTTGCAAAGAAGCACTTTTTGTTCTAGAATGTCAACAATTTTAGCCCTGACTTCAAAGCCAGGCATAAATTTGTAAATAGCAGTCCAGCCTGACAGAACTTCATGCTTTTTTATTTGCTTCCTCTTCATCTTCGTGGTGCAAAATTGCTGAAGGCTATAGACAAAACCTAATGTATTTGTAGCATTTATCTGGTACATTCTGAACATTAAACATAACTGGTCTAATCCTCACTGGAAAACAACAAAAACAAACCCCCAAAAAACATTACGAAAGAGCAAACCTGAAACAGAAATTGAAGCTTCTCCCTATAGGTCTGCTGCAATGAACAATGTGGTGTGGTTCCTCCTGCCTGAACTTGTAGTTGAAGTGCTTAAGTCCCTATGAAGGCATTGAAAGACTGGAGAGATTTGCCCAGGTGGCAAGTATCCAGAGGAATGAGAAAGGAATATAACAAGGAGAGGAATGAGTAGTTGAGGAAGGAGTAGGTTTCAGAGTTCCAGGAAAGAAAATAGGCATCTGACCTAATGCAGATCACAGAATCACAGAATATCAGGGATTGGAAGGGACCTTGAAAGATCACGTAGTCCAATCCCCCAGATACTCTTGGTCTGGTGGGTAAGACTGGGGAATGGGATCGGGCCAGTCAAGCAAAGCTCTGAGAACATACTTCCAGTGGAGTGGGATTATTACATAGCAGGGGAAGGAGGAAGAAGTGCCAAATAGTCAATGCAAACACAGAGATGCTGGCTTTTGTGTCTCCTGTGCTGTCTCCAAGAGCATGGAGACTTGTTAGTAAAGCCAGTAGGTTCCCCGCAATGTTCAGAACTTGTTTTTAACCTGTGGGGTGAATCCTGTGGTCTTTCCCCTCTGCTCTCTACTGTTGGCATTGGTTGGGTGGCTGAAAGTCAGAAGGGCTCTAGGAGCTACCGAACACTTTGATTTCTCATAGACCAAGGGAGCTGAAAGCAAACGTTAACCCACATTCGGATTTGGAGCAGGCAGTTTGAAGGAGACAGGAGGAGCTAAAGGAAGGTTTAATTTTCCAGGGAACCTAGAATGAGTTTGGCAGTCATCTTCTTATCTTTTGTTATCTGCCTTTGTAATTCCATGTTGAATTCACTTTCATCAAGGAAGGGTATTTTGCTTAAAGCATTGCATTGCCTTGCTACCCACAAAGCCTGTTTTGAGCAGGATTTGTTTAAGAAAGAGGGAGTAGATACTCTAATGGTAATAAATGTGCTGGGACACGTGTAATTATGAAAATGTCAGGCTTTCGTGTGTTCTGTGAGACACTGCCAACTTACAATGAATATGCTATAATTTACATAAATCATTAAAAAAGCATTAATTATGAAAACAAGCTCTACCTAAAGCCTAAAGACTGGATACTTCCCTCACCAAGAAAAGCAAAGTAAGAATTTGAAACTGCTTGCATTATACATAATAGCTTAATATTACACGTGTTACAAATAGCAGTGAAATGGTGTTCTCTCTTCTCCATTGACAAATACAAATGATTAAGGCAATAAATAATCACCCACTAAAGTTTATCTTGGTTTTCCGCAGAATATTGAGCACGGGGAGTAGCGAGAAGATAAATGGATACATAATTTAAAGCAGTTCTAGGACTCAATCCAAAGCTCTGTGTTGAGGAAGAGCTCTGTCAGATAGACCGATGACTTGGCAGAATAGGAAATTTGGAAATATCTGATAGTCCTGCATCTCATCTCCTGTGACGAGGCTTACTTTTGGAACAAGGACAAAAGGTCAGACCATAAGTCCTTAGAAACATAAAAAACCAGGACAGCAACAATATTTTAAGTCCATTTGTTCTTTTCATCAGCAGATGATAAGGAAACTTGCTCTTTCAGCCTGAAGATGTTTCACTAAAAAATGGACTTTTGTGACATCCATCCATCATTTGCAGCAGAAAAGGACAGGGATCTTACAGAGAACCAAATTCTATTATCCCTCAAACAATTGTTGTTACGGACATGCCACCAATAAAAATGAAATGTGTGGGCATAGCCATGATAATTTTAATAGAATTAGACTAGGAAGAGCTGAGGAGTATGACTGATGGTGGCTTATGGAAATGTGGAGTTCAGAGAATTGTGCAAAATCCAACCAGGAGCACTGGTGAATATATGGTGGCTCTTTATTTATCTCCATGTTTGGTGTTTGGGCTGGCTAGTTGTCATGGTTTGGGTTGGATTGGCCACTGAAACGAATGACAGATTTAATGCTGGTTTAGGTGGCTCTGACATCAATCTTTGGGAATGTTAAGACATGCAAGTGAAAAACAGTCTAGAGGTGTGTTTGGTTCAGCCAATATCATTTATTTTAATACAGTTACAACTTTCTGAAAAGAAGTATATTATAATGAATACAAAACAAGTTTTGCAGCTTCACTAGAACGTGAACTTTTTTGTAGATTTTCTTCAAGTCTTCTTCTAGTTTTTCATAAAACCATAAAGGTACTTCCCCAGGAAAATCTCCCCTCCCCACCTTGAACCTGCCTTTATGCAACAACATTTTTCTTTAACCAGTGGGGAGAACCACCATCCACAACATTTCAATTATAAAACAAGAATTCAAGTTTTAGCTGCAGTTGAATTTTGACAATTATTTCGAAGTAGGTGATTAAACTCTAACTCTGGGAAAGTATTTGGTGACAGAAAAAAAGAAAAGAACTACTGTACATGCACAACTCAGAATGTTAACTTGCATTTCAGAATGGTTGGTAAAAGGGGAAACACTTGTATCAACAATCAACACAGTGCATTAAAACCACTGCATACTGGTACCGTAATGGTATACGTTATGCATTTGCCATTAGACTGATGAATTAGCATCTTTGTACAGATTTTCCCCCAAGACTTGCAACGTGTCATTTGCAAATATACATAAAATATACATAAAGTGTATGTTATACAGTCTATTTATATAGTGCAGAGTTTATATGTATAATATAAAATATATATTCATAGACATTTCAGTCTATACCTGAAATCAATATCATTGGCTGGTTGCAAAATACCCAGTCCTGCACGGGATTGATCTAAAGAAGGACATTCCACATTATTGTCCACAAGCTCTAGCTCAAAATATGAAAATATCAAAGCCAAAAATTGTTTAATTTCATGGACAGCAAACAACCTGCCCGGGCATTTCGCTATGCCTGTCCCAAACGGCATATAGTAATACTTCAACTTGCGGCCCTTGCGGTAGAAGTCGGTCTTCTCTTCTCCGTTCTCATTGAGAAAGCGATCGTATTTGAATGTCTGTAAGTAAACCCAAAACAGAGTTACTTGCTATGTGAACACCTCCCAAGACTAGATAATGCCATTAGGACACAAAATTCAGGCGGGGAATGAAGAGCCTCTAGCAGTAAGCATTATACACTACTGCCAGGCCCCATGGTGCTGCTATGGAGAGGGTAGACCCCAAGAAGTTCTGGTATCCTAGGCTCTTTGCTGACAACTCTCCTTTTCTTTTGTGACCTCTTTGAAATAAGGAATGTGAGATGAAGCCTCATCTGTGGGTCAGAACTGGAAGATTTCTCATTCTGTGCCTTTGGAAAAATATTATCCTTATCCTTGTCCTCCCTCAACGCCCCCAGTAATGGTGTCTTTCCTCACTGAAGGTAGCAGTAAATAGAAGGCTCTCTTGGGCTGGCAGCAGACTTTCTGGTTACACTAAAATATGTTTTGCAGTTAGTGCTTGTGCTGATTTTGTTCTTTTTCTTGTGGAGTCTCCTTCTCTGGAGACATTCAAAACTCGCCTGCATGTGTTCCTGAGTGACCTGATCTAGGTGTTCCTGCTCCGGCAGGGGGACTGGACTAGATGATCTCTCAAAGTCCCTTCCAATCCCTGATATTCTGTGATTCTGTAAGAACAGGCTGTCTGGAGCACAGCAGAAAACCAGCCTTGGAGGCACCCATGATAAATGTTCTATTTAAAACCTGGAGTTTAATGTACTTTGCTAAGTACTTACCAAGGGATCAGCATAGATTTCTGGATCAAAATGCAACAGCTGAGGATAAAGAGCCACAATATCATCACTGCGAATGTTGTAAAAGTCGTTCTCCAAGTGCAAAGTGAAATCCTCCTTGGCCACTCGGAAAGTCATGGATGCGCTCGACAGCCTCATGGCCTCCTTGATGATGCTGTCTGTCAGGAGGGGAACAGGAACGGTTACTATGGAAACAATATGTGTGTGTCCTTGGGGAGGTCGTGTATTTTGAACTATCTCAAACCCCATTATCAAACCCTGAATTTATTAGAAGAAATATTTAACAATAACTTTCTAAGTTCCTAAGAAAGCGTCTCTCATCTCTTTTTAGTGTTATTACCCCTTCTGCAGACGACACTGAGAACATAATCCGCTTTCCCCTAGAAAAATACTTATAGCTGATGTAACAAAACATTTGAAAGTGAGACACATTTCCACTCTGAGATAAAGAACAAACCAGTCAAAACTGGAAATGAAATGAAAAAAAGAAAGCAGCAATGCAGTGATCAGGATCTTCCAATCACTTGAAGGTGTGCAGAGAAGCCAATACTCATAAAAAGTAAGTTGGGGTGGGGTTGTTTCACTATAAACTGACTTTTAACAGTAGTTAAAAGGTGACATTTTCAAAACTCTGTAACTTGGACACTTTTGAAAAATGTACCTGTAATTTGAAGAATACTAAGAGGAAATAAACCTAAATGGTACCAGACAGTATTGTTTCCTGTCATAAGAACTGAGGCATAAAGTTTGGCAACACCCTTTGATTTGATGTAAAATCTTTACTAACCAAAATATTGCTCTGAATTGTCCATGGGTCTCAAATACTATGCTATGTAGCTGTGTAGCACTAGTGAGAGTTGCCATGACCCACAAAAAACTGCTATTTGTGGGAACATTGAGACTCTCGTTACTGCCCGGGCCATTGGGAAGACCGATTAAGTCGGCTATTGCTAAGGAACATCCAGGTTTGTGTTCCAGTGTTTATTAACTAGTTCCATAGTAACTCCATAGCAAGCATTCATATGGTAACAAATAAAAGATATTAAAATTGTTGGGTGATTTCTGGTTCTCCTGCATAAATAACCATACCTAATACTGGCATATTATCCAGCTGCTTTCGGTTCAAGGAAATATGTTTGCCATCTAAGCTGATCTTCTCTCCAGCACTTTCCAAAATGCTTTGCACTTCTTTGGTAGCAGCTCTCATTGCTTCTGGATTCCTAAGATCAAAAGAGCAGAAGAATAGCATCACTTTACACTTCAGAACAGTTTAAAATGGAGTTTTTCCCTTAACTTTCTTCCTGACTAAAATTCAGTTTGTTAGCTGGTAAGTACAACCTTCTGAAATGAAAACCTTGGAGCAAAATGCTGCAATTGCACTTTTTCATGTCTTGGCAAAGATACAATAGCTTCAGAAAAAGGAAGAGAACCCCAAGTATTTGATTCTGTCTTCAGTGACAGGTGATAGAGAAATGTGCATGACTCGGGTAATGAACAGGAATGTCACTAAAAAGCAATGCCAAGAATAAGAAACAGACCAACCAGTTGTAGCTCAGGAAATAGCCCCACCGTGGCAGAAGGTTTAGGAACAGGTTCATAGATCAGTTTTATAACACCACTTATCCTGGATGATGACCTATTCTGTGGCAATATTCTATCTATCTGATAAAGAACCTTCCTAATACTAAAAGTCCACACAGTATCCTTCACTGTCTAGACTTTCTGACAGACACGGACTATGTGAGCTATGGTGAAATACCTATAGATAATAATACAGGATGCAATTGTGTCTTGATGAAGGCACAATGAGTCTCCAAGGCCAGAAGACCTAAAGCCACTGCATTCTTGGAATGAAAAGTACTGAAACCCCTCCAATATTAGCACTGGCAGGTAGATATGAGGGTCACTGGCTAAATAAAAACATCAGCAATTTAGTTACATAAATGAAGAGTAAGTTTTGCTGAGGTGGATTATACCCCACAGAGGCCCACTCTAAAATGGACATTTCATAATTTTATGTGAACTGTGCACTCCTCTTGTGAGCAACAAGCTCAGCAGCTGCAGTCTACACTGCAACCTCAGTAGGTTCTATCAACACGTTTTCTGCAAACAATGATGAAGTTAAAGCTCATTTTGCCTGCTCAAGTGAGATGGTCTAAAAATGTCTGATTACAGTGGAAGCCTTCAATACAGTTAGTTCTGACTGCAACCAGCTTTTATGAAATCATGTCATCCAAATATACTCCAAAGCTTTCTTGGCAAATTGCAGCATCGCTCTGGAGTGTATATTTTAAAAAACAAAAGCTTCTTCAGAATTGTTCTGTGGTACCACTTCTTGGTCTCAGATGAGTGAAGGGTGTTTCAGTGGAAGTCTAGAACAACATGCCACTTCTGTTGTCATCAGTAAGCTTTTTGACACCGATGAGGTATCAAGCAGTGGAATCTGCCTGTATCGATGGACTGGTTTCTGAAACATAAGGGACGTTTTCCTTGCCTGGAAACAAGAAGCATTAAGAAGAAGTACTTACTTAAGAAGATAGAACAAGCTCCAAAATGTGGCAGGAATGGTGTTGGCTTGTGAGGCCCAGAGCACTGCCACGTGGGTCTTTGCTTTTTCCATGTCATCAAAGGTGGAGAGTGTGTCATTCAGGAACATGCGGAGGGTGACAAGCTCAGAGAGGTTGTCCCTCTTCTGGAGGTTCTTGTGAAGGAGTGCCTCCCCCAGCTTCTCACGTGCACTGTGGGCACTCTTGAAGAGGTGGATAGGCAGCCCCGCCACGAGGGCTGGAAAGATTTTGTCAAATTCCTTGAAGTTTTCGAGGGCATTTAGGATATGAGCTCTCTCAGTTTCCTGCTTTGATGATAGATTTTTGTCGTGATTTGAATTAAATTCTTTACCAAAAAGTGTTAAAAAGCCAGACTCAAACATCACCTGGCAACAGAACGTATAAAGTCCTTCTGTCACCCAAGCATTTGACTGAAGTTTACGCGTTCTTGACTGCAGCATGACGTATTGTAGGTTTTCCATCATTGCTTCAATGAGGGCATCTAGGGCATTACCTTGAAGGGTTCTAATGAAAGTCTGATGAAAATTTTCAGTGGTGTTTCCCTCTGCTGGGTCAATGCTACCATGCCCAAAAGCCTGTCACAAAATAAATTGCATGCATGATAAATAAGGCCCGCCATAACCTCAATTATAAAGTCTAACAGAAATTAAAGCCCAAGTATAACTTCATAGCTCACTAGGGGGAAGCACGATGAGAGCTGTTAATACTAGAACTGACACTTTCTTGCTGAACCACGGCACTGGTTCAACCAGAACGTAGTTAAGCAGGTAAATGAATACAGATTTTAATAGATGCTTACAAATAAATGGATGTGGTTACCTAGAGCTTCATTCAATTCCCATTGACATCAACAGGAGACTTTCTGCTCGCTTCAGTAAGAGTTTGGCTGAGCTCCTACTGTGTCACATCATTTTTTAAGGTATTAGGACCAAATCTTCCATAGGGGTGAGCGCCTCCTGAAGAAGGTTTCAGCTTCAGCAAGCTATATGATCGTTGTGCAGATGGTGCTAATTGCACTTCTACTTTAGCAATCTGGGATACTGCATGACTAAATAAGGTCTTTCTTGGACAACCCAAATCACAGGAAATTTCCTTTCTATTAAGGAAAGGGGGAGAGGGGGGGAAATACCCCAACGTTTTAAGCTAATGGAAGTGCAGAAATGTGAACCAAGTAATATTTCAAAGGCATAGTTATGCTCTAGGGATTAACAGGGTACCTCTGTCCTGCCAGCAGATACTGTGTATATTAGATATTAAGGTCATTTTTAAAGCGTTACCTTGGCAGAAGTAGCAAAATGGAACTTTTTCCAGTCCAAGTGCTTCCCCTGGCGTATCATTGCATGGTATGAAAAAGGGTCAGTGAGAAAATGGATGTATTTCCCTGCCACCAGGCAAGTGAAAATGTGGCCGTGCTTCTTCTGCTTTTCTCGGAGGAATTCCAGGGGGTTGGCACCGAACTGCAGGGCACAGCCCAGGTATGGAAGGAACCCGTTTTCAAGTGGTGGCTCACCTTGTCGCCTACAAAACACAAAAGAAAGGTGAATCTAGAAGTATGTATGAAGATCTCTCCTCCAGGACTACCAGGTGAGTGAAATGCTGATGCTAGGCTTCCTTAATCTGGAAAAATGTAAAAGAAAACCCCAAACAAATAATATATTGACACTTGTATCCCCTTTAAGCAGTAAGCCTTTTGTAAGGTCTACAATGCACAAGCAAGAATAAATTAAGCAGCTTGCATTATAATAAAGATAGTAAAACACAGTTTGATGATGTCATCTTTCTTTTCCCTAGATTTGAAGTACATTTTTCACTGGTCTAAATGCAGAATTCTTGTCAGTAGCTAACATGCACGCTACGTGATTGTCCCATAGCTGAATAATCTGTCCCACAGATTATTCTGTGGGACATATATTGTCTGATAGAGTTTGGGGCAACAGTTCAGTTTGCATATCAAGGGGAATAGCCTTTTAGTGTGGTAACGTTGTTGTTTTGGGCATATCTCATTTGGGCCAGATCCTGCTGAAAACAGTGGGGATTTTGCCATGATCTTCAGTAAGCATAAGAGTTAGTCTTCCAGGCAAAGTGTCATTAAGCACATGCTTCTAAGTTAAGCATGTGCTTAAACTGAAGCATGTGCTTAAATGATACTTTTTATTCGCTTTCAGAAACCTAGTTCCCTGCATGAGGACACTACAGCTGCTAAAATAACTTTCAGATAATACTTTAGCTTTTCTGGTAAATTCCTGCTGCTTATTATCAAACTGTAACTATTTTCACCTTTCCCAATTAAACTTTTTAAAGTTTAAAACAAGAACATGACTGCTGAAAAATACAAAATTACAATACGTTAGCAAATTACTTGCTCCTTATGTAAAAGTGCCAGTAGGATAAATGCTTTTAAGGAATATGTATTTGACATAGTAAGGTACATAAATATTCTCTGTATCATATGGTGTAACTAGGTATGATAGACTGATAGTATGAAAATGTTTGTAAGCAGGTATTAAACTACAATTAGATATAAGTAGGTATTAGCTGTGATTATAGTGCAGGTAAAACTATAGCCCAGTACTTCAGGAAATCAGGACATGCATATTCATATTTTAATTACCTCATTTATGCATAGATTTGGATCTACAGCTCTCTCTGTGCATTACTTCACTATTATTAAAAAGCCCATACACAAAAATTCTGCCGTAAAATAAATCACAGAGTCAGAATTATCTTGGTTGGAAAGGACCTTGGAGATCATCTAGTCCAACCATCAACTTAACTCTGATAAAGAAAAAAACCCAAAACCAGAAAACAATGACCCATCACTAAAAAAAACAATAAATCTCTCTCAAAAGACCAAACTACAGTGTTGCCCATGCTGTCCTGCATCCATCCACCTGACACTCATAAGATTACACCTCTTGTAGTTATGCATGCAGTATATTTGCCAGACCTAAAAGCTAGGTACACTGAGATGCATGTACAAATAGATTCCTTACCTCCTCCTCCTCCCTAGGAGAAACCAACACCCACAACAGAGTATTATCACCGTTGCCCAGAGCCATGGTGCTACCAACATTTCTGGTGATGCCCCCAGACTTCCAAGTGGAAAAACTGGCAACTACCAGTATGGCAGGAGAGGTGACTGAGAATGATAGCGAAGACGAGTCATGGATTTATATACAGTAGGTAGGCCACTGTATCTAATGGCCTTCAGCCCACCCAGCAAGCTATTGATTAACCATTGCTGGAGGGACCCTGTCCTGTCCCCGTCCTGACATCTTTCTGCAGAGAGATTCACTGGATCTGATGCAGACAGTTGCAGATGTGGCCTTGAGCTGATGTCACCTCTCAGCAGTGGTTCCAAAGTAATCAAACAGCTGTAATAGCTGATAATTCGAAGGTCTGCTAAGTGTGTTTTGATCTACCTTGCAGATTTGCCAATTGCAGTTTATAGTTCAACTTTAGCAATATACCAAATGTCTACTGAGGGGTGTCCAGAAGATGCAGCCTGGGTAACTGGTGGCTGCAGTTCATGTTGTCCTTCGGTAGCAAGTCTGCTGCCTCCCCCTCCCTTCTTCTTGTGCCCTGGCTCTGCTGTGCTGCTGTGAGAGGGAGTTGGGGGGGTGGGTCAGCTGTGGGGAGAGAGGTGGCTGCAATGGTGGACTTATTCCTTCTAACAGCCTTTCTGTGGTAGAAAGGGAAAAATGAGCACTCTGTAATGCAGCATGTGAAAGAAGAGAGCAGGATTAGATAACCATACTAGTTTTTTTCTTCAACATCCTTGGATCATCTTTTACTTTCCCATTTAAGTCATAGAATCACAGAATGATTCAGGTTTGTAAGGACCTTAAAGATCATCAAGTTCCAGCCCCCCTGCCATGGTGCAGCAGCGTAATCTCCCTGTTTTCCACCCTCTTCCTCCCTCAACTCCTGCTCAGGCCATGGTCATTATAGCCATCACAACAACATCACTTGCAATAAGTTGCACCTGGACTTTGGGGGATGGCTGGGATCAGCCAAAACACTGTCTGGAGTTGGGGGCTAGGTATTTTGTTCCCCTGAGAATTTGACTATAGGTCAATTATCTTATTCTATAATAGTGGACAACCCAAGAGCCCTTTGAGCTCTCCAGTATGGCAGTGGGCTGCACACTCCAGGATCTTGCCTTTAGTGAGGACGTTCACTTAAGGTTCTACTCCTTGAGGCTGAGAGATTCCTTGCTGCAACAGATTCTTGGTGAGTGGCTAATAGCATGCTAAACCTTAGCTAAGTAATATAAAGGATTGATTGTGAATGTATAATCCTTCAGATATAAACTGTTGACCAAATCTGGGACCAGGGTTGGATCCAGCCACACACAAACTCCTCTCTGAGAGGGGCTTTAGAAAGCAAAGGGGTCCCTTCTGAACCTCATGATTCAATGGGAGGGTCTCGCTGACAGCTTGTCCAACCCGGTCCTCTATGCAGTAAATAATCAAATGTACCTTGCCACCAAGTCTTGTAAAGCACATTTACCACCAGTTTTATTAAACCACTGTTTCACCTCAATAAATATTTCACTACCTCTCTCTTACGAGTGAAGTTAATCGCTCTGCCTGTGACACTTGGTGTAGTCGGGCAGGATGGGGAGCACTATCACTGATTATTTACAGAAGCATGGAGTGAACCCGAGCCCCAGATTCTCAGAGGAATTGGCTCATGATAATTGGTATAATTGGAAAGTTGTTGAAGAGTACTTAAAAGAAATTAGGGGCCACACAAGGGGTGGAAAAGATACGGGAGTTATCTGTTTGGCACTTGTTTAGAAGCCACGTATCAAGACAGGGAGGGTAGAAAAAAGAGAGAAGGACCCAGTGAAAGAAACGGAGAGCAGGAAGGCAACTGAGTTACTGCTGTCATTTGAAAATAAAGAGCTGCAGAAACTACTGCAGGAAGAAAAGGAGAAAGCACAAAAATTGGGAGAAAAGGTTGAAATGATGCTTATACAGGCTTCCCACCTCCCTGATATTGTACAGGTTAGGAAACTGTTAGTGTTCCCTGAAGACTGGGATGGAGACATTTGTGGAGATCCCAATACTCACTCTGATAGTAAGTCAGGAGAAGATGTTCCTTTCTTCCCCACACATGAGCAGGGACACCTCCCACCAGACCAGGTTGCTCCAAGCCCCATCCAGCCTGACCTTGAACGCCTCCAGGGATGGGACAGCCACAACTTTTCTGGGCAACCTGTTCCAGTGCCTCACCACCCTCATAGGAAAGAATTTCTTCCTTAGATCTAACCTAAATCTCCCCTCTTTCAATTTAAAACCATTGCTCCTTGTCCTATCACTCCTATCCCTGATCAAGAGTCCCTCTCCATCTCTCCTGTAGCCCCTTTAGGCACTAGAAGGCCATTGTAAGGTTTCCCCAGAACCTTCTCTTCTCCAGGCTCACAACCCCAATTCTCTCAGCCTGTCTTCATAGAAGAGGTGCACCAGCCCTCTGATAATTTTTGTGGAGCCTCCTCTGGACCTGTTCTGCTTTCTGCTTTTGCTCCAAGCTGTACAGCACTAATGTAGTCAACTTTGCAGCCTTGGAATATGGTCTCCTGTCTTGTTTCAGGAAAACTCAAAAAAACATTTCATTTTTAGCACCTAGAAGATCAAGTCCCATGTTGTTCCTGTCCCCCACTTTTTTTTCCCCCTTCTAATTCAGTTCTTTCTGCTTATACATATCCCTACATACCCATTTTCTATTATCATCCACTTTGAGTTCTGCCTTATCCTGTCCATACAATGCTAAGTCCTTCCTCATGTGCTGCGGGGGCTCATTCCTAGCCCCGAAGAAGTGCCACTTCAAGTATAAGTGCTGCAGAGTGGTCAGGGGAACCACAGGAGACACAAATATTGCTAATTTGGGTGGTGGAGGGTGGGACTGGGGTGTGGAGGGACGAAGGAAATGATCTAGATGTAAGGAAATGAGTAAAGAAGACCTGTGTGGGAGAGAGGAATGGGGGGGACCAACTGCAAAGTGCCAAATGGAAGACTGCAACAAAAAGTCTACTGGCTGTGGTGGGCTGGAGATAATCCAGGCATAAAGTACCAGCAGGAGGTATTGCAGCTGCCCAAAGGTCACTGTTCCTGGACATGCTCCTATTCGGTAGAGAGCACACCAAGCTTTTCCCTGCTGTTTTCCTTCAAGGCTAAGCCATGGGGAGTAGGAAAGCACTTTTGACACTTGGAAGAGGGAAAAGGGTAATCTGGGATGAATTTACTGATCCCTTCTTGTGTTAAAAACTTTAAGAAAAAGCTGAGGAAAAAAGTCATGAGGGCTATGCCGCTGTTTATTTGAAATGAACAAGTACCATGACTTGGTAGTCATGGTAGCCATAGTGAGGACTGTTGGATGGCCATTTTAAAAAAGGGAATGCCTACGTTGTGATGCTAATTTAATTGATTCAGATTAAACCTTCTTCCCTTCAATTAGTGGGAGTTCAAACTTTGGCGTGCCCTTAGCACCTGGCACTAAGCCATTGTGAAGGCAGCTCAGGAGGCACATAGTGATGTCTCATTGGCCATTCAGGGTCTAATATGTTTCTAAGACAGAAACTGTTGGCTTTTAGTCAATTTTTCAGGCTCACTTTTTTTTTTTTTATTTACCAATTTCTGTATGACAAAACAGTAAAGATTTGGGCTTTTCACCAAAAACTTTTTACAGCATTGAGGTTTGCCCTCGCTTAATCTAACAGCCAACTCCTTTTGCGTGTCAGCTTAAGATCCAGTCCTCCACCCTATACCCATTTAAGCGCAGGTGTTTCTTATATTTTCCTAGAAGAAACGCTTTTCATCAGCTGTATTTAACCTGTTATACAGAATCGCTTCATAAAATCCATGCTTTCCCGTTTCCTGCTTTTTTCTGTTATGGAAAATTTCCGTTCTGGGTGTCATCTTTGACAAACTCCTATCTTCATCCTAAACAAGTGGGTTCATTTTATTATGCTTGTGCCTAATTCTTAGGTCTCAGCCTTTTTATGTCCGAACCATGCTGAATGAGAAAGTTGGAAGCTTCTGTCAGTTTTTTATCTAACACACAGGAACAAGGTTTAACCAGCAACAGCCAGCTGTGGCTCCTCACATCATGGGTTGCACCAGGTAGAGCTGCCAGTCACATTTGCCTTTTCCTTACAGGCTGTGGGCAGTTGTGGTGCAGTGTGTGATGATAACATCATTTATAAACAGCACCCTGCTGCCACAACAGGAGTAACTTCTCTGAAGCTGCCCATCTCCTTTTCTCTTTTCGATTCATATATATACAACAGTACTAAAAGTTCAACCAGATGTAGGCAGAGAAGGGGAGCTGCTTGGCAGCCTACCTTAAAGAATTGCTCTTTATGTCAGGAAAATCAAATGCATCCCTTCTTCTCTTTTTAAGAGACCTTTATGTGGCAGCACCCTTGATAAATAACTATTATGACACAACAGAGTCCCTCTCACATAATTTGAGGTGCTTCCCAGTGCTAGATCATTTTCCCCACCTAGTTTCTTTAATAGGCCAATCTATAGCACCACAGTGAGTCAGTATTATAGTAGACAGCAGCCTGTGACACACATCCTTGTGATAAATGTAAGCAGAAGCACTGTCTGCCATGCATAGTCCTGGTTGGGTGCCCTGAGATTCTGGGTACGGTATTTCATCATTCTTTGGATTCAGACAGACATCTGGCTGGACACTGGGTCACATTTCCCACTGCTAAAGCTCCAGCAGTTGCCACCAATCTGTACAGGAGGGCTTGAAGGCCCCGTGTTGTCCCTCTGCCTGATTTACAGCAGAGAAACTCAGCAGTGCATTGGTGCACAGTTAGAAAATGCCAAACCTTTTAACAACTGTCATTTGACCTTTTGGTGAAGCCCTGCTGCACACCAAGGTAGAATCAGCCCAAAAGGAACAACTCAAGAGAACGGGGACGCAGACAAAGCAGCATGCTGACATTGTACCCGGCGTGATGTGCTTAGCACCTACTTCCACCCCAGCCTGGCTTCCCACAGCAGCTGCAAGGTCAGCAGAGATATGGCTCTGCTTGTATCTCCAGGGCCAGGACTTGTGTGGAGGCTGATGCCCAGTTACATTGCACCACTTTCCCCAGAAGGCCACCATGGCATCTTTCACCTAGATATGCCCACCGGCCATGGGCAGAGCCTGCCAGGACTACTCTTATCTATCACCTCTGCTCCAGCCGGTGAAGTGGGTTTCATCATTGCCTTCACGGAGCCAACACTGAGCCATAAAGCAAACAGCCCCAGGTTACTTTGGGAGAGGAGCTGTGGTGATTCCTGAAGCCTAAGAGAAGTCTTCTGGCTTGCTTCCTACAGTTGCTCGGAAACAACTCACCAACCATCCAGACCCCAGCTTCATCGCATACCTTGTAGCTATATGGCTTTCATTCCTCATGACCCACACCTGGTATTTGAATAGACAATAAGAGACAGGCCAAGCTAAGGGGGATAATTTTTCCCAGGGTTACTGATGGCTTCATAACTCGGGATCTCTGGAGCACAGAAGGGTGAGATGGAGTTACACACTGCTGATTACATTTGGCAGTAAATAGCAAATTTGCACACAGCTAACTAGAAAACCTGTTTATGGACTGGAACTCAATAAGTAGTGCACCCTGTAAACAAGTGACTGGTGTTTTTTTTTATTTGTCTTGCATGTGTTTGTGAGAACTGGGTTAATATTTCTTTATCAACAGGTGAAAAGCACTGAAACCACACAAAACCACTCTACAACTTCCCAAAGGGAGGTTGTGAAGAGGAAGGGGTCAGCCTCTTCTCCCAGAGAACTAATGACAGGACTGGAGGGAATGGCCACAAGTTGAGCCAGGGGAGATTTAGATGAGGAAAACCTTTTCCTCCCCAGGAGTGGTCAGTCACTGGAATGGCCTGCCCAGGGAGGTGGTGGAGTCACTGTCCCTGGTGGTGTTCAAGAAGCATCTGGACAAGGTGCTACAAGACATGATTTAGTAGCTCAGTGGGTAGGATTAGTGACAGGAGGATGGCTGGACTAGCTGATCTTGTAGGTCCTTTCCAACCTTACATTGCTATGATTTCTATGAAAAAGCAGCCCAGCAGTGTGATGGCAACCCTGAGTTCACAGAGAAGGAGCAGCCTGATGTGCCTCAGCCAGGAGGCACAACTGCAGCTACGGAACACTTCTGCAGCTGTGAAACATGTAGAACATATCTCAGAAAGGCGAAGCAATGTGAGAGGAAAGCCTAAACAGAAAGTCACACAGCGTAGCTGCTTGTAGCTCAGAACCTTTTGCAGCCACAAAAATGCTAATAAGTAATTCTATGTCACCACCTACTGGTAAACCTCTTTGAATGGAACTTGTGTGTTGTGTTCTACAGCAGCCATGGAACTGGGCTAGTCAGTATTCGTTTCTCATTTCTATAAAACAAAAACAGTATTTAGTCTACTTCCTATGTTTTTGTCTTTGCATTTATATACAAGAGTAGATGTATGAAAGCTATCATGCTGCTAGTTTCCTGGGGAAAGTGCCTTAGGTTTGCTCAGAGCATGGGTGGCTGTGGATTGCTCTCTGTGCTGATGTGCTGGGTAAAGATCACTGAGGTTCCTGAGAGCCAAGCTGGAAACCTGGCTTTCCTGGGATCACTGAGAGTGTTGCCATTGATTTCAACAGAATCAGGCTTTACCCTTCTCCAGCCATGAGAAACAGTTCTTTTTAAGAGGAATGACAGCTGTCATCCTATGGGATCCTGAAGGGACAGTCCAGAAACTGAAGATCCTTGTCCAGTATCAGTGTTGACTTGACACAACCACTATATATCTAGAAACTGGAAAGCATCAGCGATGCTCCAGGTGCAGAGGAGTGCTGCCTGCTGTGTCCCCACCCACAAGGGACCTGACCTCCCACCACAGCACTCCATCACCCATACTGTGGTTTTCCAGAGGTCAGCACTGGTTCCAGGAAAGCAGTGTGTTTAGATGTCTTTTTTTATTAGTAGCATTTATTTTTCTGTAGATTATTTGAATGTTGTGTGGTGGAGTGCTGTGGTTTAAGCTCAGCTGGCAACTAGGACCACACAGCCCTTTGCTCACACACCCCTCCCCAGAAGGGTAGGGAGAAGAGGGAGAAAAAGGAGAAAAAAATAAATAAATCACGGGTTCAGATAAAGACAGTTTCATTGAACAGCAATGGAAGAGAAGAAAAAAAAAAAATGGTAAAAGAATATACAAAATAATGCAATGCAAATTGCTCTCATCACCTGAGGATTGATTGCTCAGCCTGTCCCAAGCAGCCATCACAGATCCCTGACCCATGGCCAACCCCGATCCCAAGTGAAATCGGGACACAGAGATACAGTTCTCTTGGAATCTGATAAGTGTCGTGATATTTCTGTGTGGTGGTTTCAGCCAAAGTTACCAAAACCAGACTGACAGATGGCCCTTCCTCCCCCCCAGAAAGAAGGGAGAGGAAGAGGATAAAGAGATTTACAATTTTAGAATGAACTAAACTACTTTAATGAAGCGTTAATACTAAAATTAAAACATAAACAAAAGAAAGAAAATAATGAAATAGATCCAATGTGTACAAAATCGTATGAAACCTTGTTGACCTTGGTTGTTCTAGCAATAAGTACAAGCAAGGGACTCTCTGCACCCCATTCCTTGGTGTAATCAGGTCTTATCACTGTGAGAGAGAGCAGTTTCTGAACAATGTGCTGTTAATTTCAGAGCTTAGTTAGTTAGAAGAGGCCCAGCTAAAAAAGTAAAATTACTGAACAAAAAATTGGTTTGTTTTACCTCAAATCAGGACATTCCACCCCTTATTCCATACCATTTGTATCTTGCTCGGATTATTACCACTTCTTATCCATCAAATGACCTTGCCATTCTTGCTCCTTATGAAGCACCCTGCATATACAACACCTTGTATTTGCATTAGGAAAAACAACATTGCTGGGTTCTAAAGTTGGACAGGCTTGGGAACTGGGTTTATTTGCATCTTGTTTCAGGACAAATGCCCCTGAGCATTTAAATAATTGTATGGACAGACGTTTCCTCTAACAACCAGGTTAATATTTACATATTTATCTCGGAGTGTCCTCTGAATGTGCTCATATATCAAATAATGAACTTTGTTTGCTTACACTACAAATGTTCTTTTTCTCTCTGGGATTTTCTGTGTTCTTTTGGAATGTCAATTCAAAACTTAGCAACCTTTCCATCAAAGCCTGGAACTTACAGGGCCACTATCCTCCCTCTGATATCAAGCTTTATGAACTGAATCTCATTAACAAATACCATTCTTTAATTTGAATGAGTGTATTTAATAATAATTTGCATTCTGGCATGACAGATTTCCTTAAAACTGTAGAAATGGGAATTACTAAACCTATGAGTGCTGGTAACAATGGAGAATATTAAGATTTAAATAAGGCACTTTTTTTCTAGGTATTGCAGAGAAGAAACTCTAAAGAAAACAAGGAATTATGACAGCAGAGACAACAGAGACTTGAGAGGGAAACCCAAGCAGGGAAAGGAAATGGATGCAAAATAAACCATGAGGAGTTATTACTACTGTCCTGGTTTGAGGTAAAACAAACCAATTTTCTGTTCAGTAGTTTTACTTTTTTAGCTGGGCCTCTTCTAACTCACTAAAGTCTGAAATTAACAGCACATTGTTCAGAGAGTGTTTCGTCTCACAGTGATAAGACCTGATTGTACCAAGGGATGGTCTGCAGAGAGGCCCTTGCTTATACTTACTGCTAGAACAACCAAGGTCAGGGAATTTTGTCAAGTGATCTAAAACTGGCCAATTGGGGTATTCCATCCCATCCGCATCATGCTCAGTAAAAAAAGCTGAGGGATCAAGGGGTTGTTAGTTTTTCTTCCTTCAATGGCTGATGTCTGAGGAGGACCCTATCTGTTCGTCTGCCTTTGATCCTGGTCCGGAATCCAGCTCCTGCTGGTCACCGAGTCCAGCCTGGGACGTTCACTGGTGCAGCTGGTGACGTGATCGTCGTCCTGGGAGCCTGATACGGTTTTGTATAGACTGTATACTTTTTTTTTTCTTTATCCTTTTCTTTTATATTCTTTTTAATTTTTCTTTTTATTGTTTATTATATTATTGTTATTGATATTTCATTAAAGTAGTTTAGTTTTTATCTAAACTCCTGAATCTCTTTAATCCTTTCCTCTCCTCTCTTTTCCTTAGGGGGGGGAGGAGGGGTCATCTCTGTCTGATTGTTCAAAACCACGACAACTACTTAGTAGTGCAGCAAAATGCGTCTTCTTAAAGCAATATTATTATTTTTGAAACTCTGGAGTTGAATTGTATCACTCGATAACAAAACAGCAGCTTCTATATTACCCTCTCACACCTGAAAGCTGAATTGCAGGTACCGAAAACACCGAACAAGGGGAAATCAAAGCTCAGGTGGGATTTCAAAAATTACTTCTACCAAGTAATTAGTTGGAGAAACGTAGTTAGGCAACACAGAAGAATTCTGCAGCATATGACAAGCTATTGTGGGCTGCCCCAGCAGGTGGAGCACCTTCTGCCTCCTTTGCTTTCCTTTGCCTTCTTAGGCAGTGGCTTGTGCTTTTCCTTTCTTTTCTTTTTTTCTTTCTTTTCTCCCTTTTAGATAAGTGCACCATCCTGTCTCCCACATACCAACATGGCTTACCAGTTGCTCTTTTGCAACCTGTGGCACGGATTCATCGGCCTGAGTTAGCCATCTGTTAAGTGTAGTTCTTACTTCACGTCCCCTACTTTGTTATACTCCCAACTCTCTTGACATCTCCATTTGGAAGCTGTGGAGACAGAGGTTGGGAGGTCCCTGTACATGTTAACCAGTCTTCTGGCCTGAGAAAATTGAATTGCAGTGCAATGCAGGTGGCTAATTTGAAAAAAACCCTATCTGTGTTTATGTTTAACAAGTGATTCTGATTTTCTGCTAGCAGAATTACTGCAATGCTGCATTTTACTCATCTCTTCTTGTATGTTTTTACATTGTTTTTTAACTGAAATGGGCAAAGACCAGAAATCTACCTCCTACGGCTTTGCTTGGCAAATGGAAATAGTTAAATCAGAGGTAGAAAGACAAAAATGAAGGGAAAAAAAAAAAAAGAGAAATACAGAATAAGAACAATGGTAACATCTGAATCAATAGCTGCTGGGTGAGGGATGGCAGGTCGGTGTTGCAGGGAACAGGAGCTGAGGAAGACAAAGACAAAACACAAGGTAAAAGACAGAAGCTGGGAAATTTACAAATGGGAACAACTGCTTGTTTTTCTCAACAAATTGACAACCGCCGGTGCTGCTGTAGCCATACGCCTCAAGACTCCGATCTCATAAATTAAAGAGGTTTGGTGTAGCCAGAAAAGCGGTGGCAGCCTTCCAAAAACAACCCCACTCCTGAGCTCGGGAAAGCATCTGACTTGCTGAGTCAGTGCAGAGGCAGCTCCCCAAAAAAAGCGAGGGCTTCGTGCCAATGCCAACACATGCCTTTGCATGAGCCGCCTTCTGATCGCTCCCGGCAATCCAAGTTCCCACGACCCTCGTAGTCCCCCCCCACCCTGGAATGTTCAGGTCGGTCTAAAAGAATTCCAGTGGTGACAGATGTGAAAGGGAAATTGTAACTGCTCAGCCGTTGGTAATTCGTGACTGGCACGGAGGGCGCGGAGGCTCAGCTGCCAGAAGGGGTTAAACTCACTGGAAGGTGGAAAGCCAGAGGCAGAATGGAGTCCTTGCAAGGGAGTGAAGTTTCCCTTGGTGACAAGATAAGGAACAGCCTCAGCATTGTCTTGTAGCCATCCTGGAATGAGATTGCTCAGGGACCCAGGTGCCCAGGGGTCAACTTTGGACAGCAGAGCTTGGGCTGGGGATGGACCTCGGGCTGGGCTGAGGTGCCCCATGCAACAGCTTTCCTCGGGATTGACAGTGGTGCAAGTCTATTCAAGGAATCTGCTTGTGACCCATCTTTGCAGACTCCATGTATAACCACATATTGTGGTGGGACTCTGCACAATGCATAGTTCATTAAATTTTTCTTCTATATTTAAGTGCAAAAGTATGGGGGTTTTTTAAGGTACCACAAGGGGTACCATAAAAATTCTCCCACAGACGCCACTGGTGAACCCTGTTGATGTGGTCAATGTGATTGTGAGCCCCAGCTTTTCTTTGCCTCTTCTGCCAGAGGTTACAGCCCCAGAAACCAGAGAAGTGCAAGAGATGCACCCATCTCCACCCCACCACCCTGGCCCACAGGTGCTGAGGTGTCTGCTCAAATTTATCCTCAAAGTGTCAGGCTCCCATAGAGGCATCAGAGCTCACGTTTCCTCATCCTCACTTGTGCCCTCTCTTCACAAAGTACAAAGGAGAGGTGGCCAGGGTGTCCTTCTTGAGCATGCTGTTTCCCTGATGATCTCAGTGGAGTTTCTTGGACCGAGGCACTCCAGCCCATCTAAATTCCTGCTGTATTTCCAGCTCTAGCTGACTCCAGTGTACCACTGCAACCCAGTCAAGGCAGAACACAGAGGTGTGCTCTGCCAGGCTGTTTTATTTACACAGTTTGAGGGCAGAGGGATCTGTCTGTAATCCTCTAGTCTGCCTTCATGCTTCATCTAGAACATAGAGTGTCACCTAAATCAGATACCTTAGCCTGAACCAGACAGCATCTAATGTGAACATAAAAAAAATGTTGATCTAGAGGCACCATGAGACAGGAAAAAACATTGATTCCCTGGGGAAGCAGTTAAACAGTAAAAATTACCATTGCTGTGAAATATACGCCTAATTTCTACCACACCTACCTTCTGCTTCTAGTCTTTACAACATGAAAACAACAAATACAGATTTTTAAGCATTGAAACGTGTACGTCAGAGATAGGAAAGAGCTGTTCAGGCTATTTAAGTCCTTTCCAGCACAGTCCCACTTGTGGAATTAGGCACAGGAAGAGCACAGCCACCCCTCCCGCCTGCCCACGTAGAGCCCGAATCCACCCTTCCTCCGTCTCTCTTTCCTGCTTCTTCTCTCCTAGGACTGACTCAGAGTCGTGCATAAAGGAGCCTGTTGTCTGTGGGACCTCTGCTTCTGTCTGTTGGGAAGGTCAGAAGGTGTCTAATGAACGAGGAACATCTTGCTGCTCAGGCCCTGGAGCGGAGGTTGGATGCTGTTCCCACCTCTGCCACAGAGCTCTCCTGCAGTGACAAACAAGTCCTCTCGCCAGGCTCTCCACAAGAGGCTCCTGTGTTTTCCTCATTTTCCAGTTGCCCCACAGAGGCCCTAGAGTCTAATTTGCAGAAGTGTTGGGCACACGCAACTGTGAGTGAAGTCAGGAAGGCAGTGATTTAACAAAAAATCTTCTGTATTCGCACAAACACGAGGCACAAGTTTTGAGAACTGCGAGCTCAAAATAATGCATTTAGGAGTAAATTCAGCTTTAGTGCCTGAATTCCCTGTCTGTATCCTGGGAATTATGATAGGGAATTAGCGATTGTTTGTGCAGCACTCCGACACTAGAGTGTCCACTTAGAAAAGAGGGTGACAACATGAGCGTTTCCATCTTTAGAGCAGGGTTTGAAGAGCAGGCAGGAAACCAGGCATGAAACTGCCAAGTGAACAGGGGGAAATTATACACACGCTGAGCACCAGCCACCCCGTGGGCTGAGGAGGGGACAACGACAGGAATGTGGTATATAGCCCTTAAAAGGCGGGACCTAACATATACAAACAGGGAATCAGAGCAACGTGACCCAGGCAATTTTACTTCCAGCAGTTTCTAATGTTAGGTACCTTACTGGAACCAAACTCCTGTAATGCCATTTTTTTTTTTCCCATATGCCAGGGGTTTATGCTGAAATTCTTGTTTCTCTATGCAAACTCCAAAAGCTGTTTACAAAGTCGAGAGGCCATCGGGCACAGCTCGGCGCAATGCACACAGTCACTTGAGCTGTTTTGGGGCGGGTTTGTTCTGGAAATGCAAACAACACGTCAGGACTCTCCTGGCTTAGAGCAAGGACCCGGTAACTCCCTCGTCACTACCCCAGGTACAGAATCGCTTTAATACAATTATCCACCTTCCAGTACTGGCAGGGTGCTCCCTTGCATAGTCTGTGTGTGTCTAGAATGACGGTTAATAATGTCTCGTTGTTGAATGGGTGGAGAGTTTCCCAAGGAACAAAAGCACAACTTCTTTCCAGCTTCAAAGGAGACGTGAAATTTGGGGTAAGAACCGTGTATTATTTTATTATGATTTTTGTAACAGCTGAGACTGATACCGATCAGTGGGTGGCTTCTGTTATTCTCTGAAAGTTGGCACGAGACTAGTTAAAAGAACCACAAACAGTATATTGACAATGGAAAATTACCACACTGTTGCCCAAGGGTGTTCTAATTTCAACAAGAAAAAATCTGATAACTTGGCCGTTCATTCCACCTCGCTCAAACAACAGATAATCTTGTTGCAAATCCCTCAGGAACTAACCAAGAGCCATTTGTTTGGGAGATTCATCTCTGGGTCCTTAGAGCTCCCCTGTCTCAGTGGAGTTCTTAGAAAGATACAACCAGGCCCTTCTGCTACCCTCTCCCAAACTCTGAGCATGGAAGTATCTCCATGCAGATGTCCTCCAGGTGGACGTGGTGTCAGAGCCACTGCCTGTAACCCAGACTTTCCTTCTTCTTAGATTGGTAATAGTGCACACAGAGTATGCCCAATTAGTAATAAACCATATGGAGCCAAGTGTTTGAGCTATAACATCATCATAAAGAAAACAAAAGCCCACTGCAGTCTCAGGGGTAAACTTGGGAAGCATGCACTGACAGTGCAGGTCTGACATCCACCAACAAAGGCTGCCACCTTGATAGCAGGGTATCTTGAAAACCCATGACAAAAGATAAAGTAATGCAGAAAATAGCAAATAACAATCAGGTTTTCTCAAGAAAATAGCAGTGTCTTCACAATGAGAGGTGCATTCAACATCAAACTGAAGGAAAACGTTGCCCTTCAGCTGTCAAAGACTAGCAACCAGCAGAATAGAACCACCTGGACAACAAGTCAATCACACTCTGGCAATTTCCATGCTGTGTGGACACTACAGCAGTCTTGATTCTCCAGGGTGGGTATGATGCTTCACCACACTGAGGATTTTTTTCAGGATCACAGAATGACAGAATGCTGTGGGGTTGGAAGGGACCTCTGGAGATTTATCTAGTCCAACCCCTCCACCAGAGCAGGTCCTCCTAGAGCAGGTCACACAGGAACTTGTCCAGGTGGGTTTCAAATGTATCCAGAGATAAGAGACTCCACCACCTCTCTGGGCAGCCTCTTCCTGTGCTTTGCCACCCTCAAAGTGAAGAAGTTCCTCCTCATGTTTAGATGGAACTTCTTATGTTCAAGTTTGTGCCGATTTCCTCTTGTCCTCTCACTGGGCACCACTGAAAAAAGACTGGCCTATTCCTCTTGACACTCACCTTTAATTATTTATAAGCATCAGTTCCCCCCTCAGCTTTCTTTTCTCCAGACTAAACAGATCCAAGTCCCTCAGCCTTTTCTCATAAGAGAGATGCTCCAGACCCCTAAATCATCTTTGTAGACCTCTGTTGTACTCTCTCCAGCTGATCCCTGACCTTCTTCAACTGGACATAGTACTCCAAGCCCAGAATTGGACATAGTACTCCATGATGGGGCAGAGTACAGGGAGAGGATAGCCTCCCTCAACTTGCTGGTCACAATCTTCCCCATGCGCACCAGGATGAGGAGTTACACCCTCATTCTGAGCATGCAAAGTTCTAAGCCTCTCACTGCATTTATGTTAAAAATCACTCTTGCTTATGCAGAACATTTAACTCTACAAAAGCATTAATCATCAATTATTACACCAGAGCTGGATTCCCTTCTTGCTGGCCTAGAAGGCACCTAACACAGGATTTGCTGAACTCATACCCTGAAACAAAAATTGAACATCATCTACATGTAATGGTCTGTAGCCGCATGACTCAGTGGTTGACGGTTGGCTATAGAAAGAGGAGCTTCTGAGTAGCTGGAGAGCAGCTGTACCTGTAGTCAGTGCTGCTGTGGCTGTTACCCCAACCCTGCACACCCCTGTGGTCCTCACCAAAGATGCTGGAGAACATTGAGAAACTTAGGAGGACTGGAAAATACACATTGCGACAAAAGCCTCCGTTCAGCTTCGCTAGGGTTATAATTGCAGCTGGAATGATGAAACAGCCTGTTAGTGCCAGACGGAAGGGAATCACCCTTCCCTCATTCCTGTTTCTCCTTCCTCCTCCTCCTTTCTCCTGTTTCCAGTCACACCCTCCCTTCCCCTGCTCTGGCTGGAGCTGGTGCTGGCGAGATCCTTTTGTTGCTGGTTTGGCTCATTAACTCAGCAGGAGAACAGGAGAACACTCATGTTTTTTGGTGGATTTGATTTCTGCTGGTGCAGGGAGTTAAGCTGTCCCTTGGAAGAGCTCGACAAGTGCTGGCACTGGCTGAGGACAGGAGAAAGAGACTGGAGGTGGGAGCAGACCTCCTTCCTCGGCGCTGGCAAACGGACAAACTGCTTCACTGGACGCTCTGGTTTCTCAGCTGAAGGGAAGCTTCAGGGCGCTCAGTACATTTAATTATCTAGATGATGAACAGGATTTGACACCAGGGAAAGGCGGTGGTAAGGAATCCTGAGGAAGAAGGAATTTAAGGACTAAGAAGATGTTGGAGAAGTTCATGCTATACACATAAGGCAAATGTAGAGTCATTTCCAAGCTTGGTCCAGGAGTTCCTTGTCGCTGCTATACTTTACACCACGCTTTCCCCCAGGGGAGCTTCTCCAGGAGACGTGCTGGGCCTCAGACAAGTACAGGTGGCAGATGGCCCACGCAGGCGCTGGACGACGGGCCCAGGTGACACGGTCACCTTGGCTGTGGGGTGGCACAACTCAGGGGTACCTGCCTGGGAAAGGGCAAAGCAAAGCCGAGACAAGGCACTTGGCAGCTTTTATTACAAGGGAGGGAAAAAAATAAAGTTGGAAATATAATAGAAAATGATACTTCTTTTTTCCTCCGTGAAGATGCCAGCTGTGAACCCCGAAAGGCCAAGGCATGACAGGGCGCCGGTGGCGAGTACCGCAAGCGGCCGGAGGGGAGCGTTGCCGGCCGCGGTAGCGAGCAGCGGGGCCGTTTCTAACGGAGCGGGGTCACCCCTACCCGGCTGCACTCCCCTCCGCCCCACAGCCGCCCGCCCACAGACCCAGTCTCGGTCCCAATGCCGGCCCCACGGAGCGCCTCCCCCGCCCGCCGGGTCCGNTGTGTGTGGGCCCAGGGCGGCGGCCTGTTCTCGGTGGAGGGGGGTGGGTTGCGAGCATGGCGGAGCCGGGGGGGAGGCCGGTGCCGAGGCGGCGGCGGGGAGAGCCCGGAGGAAGCGGCGGCTTCGTTGTGCCGCTGGCGAGGGCGGTGTTTGTCTCCGCCAACTTTGGGGAGCCGTGTCGTGCCGCGGGCGGTGCGTTGAGGGTCCGGCGCTTCCGGCAGGGTCTGCTGACATGCGTTGGGGCGCTGGTGGCCTGGCTTCCCGGCCAAGGGCACTGAAAAGCCGGGAGAGGTCTTCACCACCGGGTTTTGTGGGTCACTGCCTGAGTTATGGCTTCCTCAGGGTGGGGGGGGAGCTCCTTGAGGGGCCCCTCCGTCCTGGGCCGGAGGAGGCAACGAGTGAATTAATGCCTGTGCGCTTGTCCTCCCGCTATCGTGGGTCTGGGGGCGTCTTCTGACCACTCGTTGGGGTGGTGGCATCACGGCACAAGGAGGGTCCTCCTTGACTCCTGGGCCAGTGCCCGTGAGGGGACTCGTATATTTGTTATAAACTGTTTTTAGACCAGCCGAAGGTGGCTGCTGCAGGGGTGGGGGTGCGTGACGTGCCTGGTGGGTCTGAAATGGAGGCAGCAGGTTTCCGAGGTTAATGCCTCACCAGAGCAATTGCTCAATTGCTCAGAGGTTGATGAGATGGGTATCAGACGGGAAACGCTTGAGTTATGAGTGGGGAACGCGTCTTGCAAAACAGTTGCTGGGTTCCCCGTGCTTCGGCCTGATCTCCGGGATGTTTTGACCTGCGTTAAAGAGGAAACCTTTGGATTCATAAGCTGCTAACTTCTGGAAGTGGAAGCCAGTATTTCAGGGCAGGTATTGGTTTTGTGGTCTGCTGAGATCTCTCCGTGACCTACAGTCAGAAGACGTTTGTGGGTTGTGCCTTTTTTGGGGGGGTTTCTCCTCCTCCCCTCTCAGTATCTGCTGGTGCTTTCAGAGAGCAGTCGTTCCAGGCTGTCTGGAGCTGGGGTTCACCTGGATCCCTCACTGCCTTTAGCTCCATGCTTTCCAACCTGGAGAGCATGTTGGGAAGCCTGTCTCCTTCCAGCCGTGCCACCTAGGGCAGTCCAGGATTGTTCCCACCAGCAAGATTTCCTGCTGGCAGCCACAGAGTGTCACGAGTACTGCCTTTCCACGAGTCTGTGGCCACTGGCCCAGCACTTCCCTTTGGCAGACAGGGTCTGCTGACAGGCATTGGGGCGCTGGTGGCCTGACTTCCCAGCCAAGGGTACTGAAAAACCAGGAGAGATCTTCACCACCAGGTTTTTTTTGGGTTACTGGCTGAGTTATGGCTGTCCCTACTACCCTGTGCTCTTCCTTTTGTTTTTCACTTTGCTTTCCTAAGCATCTGTGTTCCTCACAAGACATGGGGATATGGAAATGATCAAGGAAAATTCCACTGGTGTAGAGTTTTAGGAGAGAAAAGGAGGTTATGGTGACTCGTGCTTCGTGGTAGCCACTCCCCAGCTCCTAGAGTTGTTACGGTACCTGCTGGAACTCTTGTTTATACTGGGAATAACGTTGCACAGAAATTGTGGACAAGTTCACCCAGTGATTACTGCTGGTCTCTGATAGTGGCAATTGTTCCTAAAATAAAAAATCAAAATCGTCTTTTAAACTAGATTCAGTATCTTTCTGGATCTCACGCTGCCCAACGAGGGGTATTTGTGCTACAATTGCCTGTGCGGAAACTGAAGATGCCACATGCAGAGTTAGAAGCTCATTGAGTGCAGTTACACTGGTGACAGTTATTCTGGCTACTTAGTTGGAAACCCAAAAATAGTAACTGGTGAGATCACGGCGAGGGAGGCAGCTCCTTGGTAGCGGTGACAAATGCTTGGAGGTTGTGAGCCCTGGGCCGGGGAGGGGAAGTGGCCGGGTGGGTTGCAAAGCGGCAGGATAATCTGCTGGAGTGTTCTCATGGGATCTGAGAACTAATATAGTACTATAGAATGGTTTGGGTTGGAAAGGACCTTAAAGATCACCTTGTTCCACCCCCCTTCCAGGGCAGGGACACCTCCCACCAGACCAGGTTGCTCAAAACCCCATCCAGCCTGGCCTTGAACACCTCCAGGGAGGGGGCAGCCACAGCTTCTCTGGGCAACCTGTTCCAGTGTCTCACCACCCTCACACGAAAGAATTTCTTTCTAGTATCTAATCTAAATCTCCCCTCTTTCAACTTAAAACCATTACCCCTTGTTCTGTCGCTCCACTCCCTGATAAAGTGGCTCCACTCCATCTCTCCTGTAGCCCCCTTTAGGCAATGTAAGGCTGCTGTAAGGTCTCCCCAGAGCTTTCTGTTCTCCAGGCTGAACAAGCCCAACTCTCTCAGCCTGTCCTCATCGCAGAGGTGCCCCCAGCCCCCTGTTTGTATTTGTGGCACTCTGGACCTCTTCCAACATGTCCTTCCTGTCCTATTTCTAGCTTTACTAATACTTTGCTGCAAAAAGCCCCACACTCCTCTTTGTAAACCAGAGGAAGGTTGAGGCTGCCGGTTTGACAAACATCACCAGTAATTGCGTGCTGAGTGAGAGTGGTTTGTGGAGGAGAAGCAAAGCTGGCCAAGGCATAAACACGCTGGGGTTTGCGGTGTGGACGTCAGTCACTGGGACCAGGGACCTGGCAGTCCCTGTGCTGTGCTGGTGTTGGATCACTGTCTGCAAAATGCTGCTCCTGTGCTCCTCATTCTCCTGCAATAAGGTGACCCCTCTGGGAATGCACCATCCTTGGCCTGCCCTCTTTATTTTTTCCTGCCTGTGTGCTGCCTGTGAATGTGTGCCAGCGCTGGGCCCGGCAGCACCTCGGTGTGCTCAGGCAGCTGTAGCCATGAGGTACATGGTGGCACCAATCCTGCCTGTGACCTGGCTGGCGTTGGGAGCAGAACGCAGCATCCAGGCACTGCTTACCTGAGCCAGGGGTTTGCCACGCTGGGGCTTGCATTTGCTCTTGCACATTTCTTGGGTGAGCAAAAGCACTTGGTTGATTCAGGTCATTGCTGGCTTTAAACAAAGCTTTACACTGACTTTTAAGTGTGTATGTTTTCTTTATAAAGCTTCCAGACTTCAACTCTGTTTAGTTTCATTGCAGCAATTAGTCAAAACTATTAGTGGCAATTAGTTATTACACCGTAACTGGCCATGTGTTCACAGTTTAGGTCTCTGTCCTACTCAGGGCAGGCTTTTTTGAAGTTTTAATTGAAGTTTGACATGATACTGGAGCTGCTGGGCACTCCACTGAACAAACTGAAGAGCTGACGATGAGTTTAGTGTAATATGAAGAGATGGCTATTGTGTTACTGCAGTATCACATTAGGCATCAGTGTGTGCATTTTTTTTTGAACAGCTTAATAGCTGCACTTAGAGAAGCAATAACTCAAGGGTTTATGCAGTGGTCACTTTTAATCTGGAATTTTTGCTGATTTGCTACACAAATGAGGACCTCTGCTCTTTGGATGAGGAAATTAGTCCCAAAACCAAAAGCTTTTAATAGAGCTGCCTCATTAACTGTGCCTTGTGTAACTTGCAGAACTATGTCACATTTGGGTGTCTTCCATTTCTGTCCCTCTCCCCCCTCATTAAAACATTCCCATGTGCTGGCGTGAAATGTTTCACTGGGGTTCTGGAAAGTTCAGCTGATCTCAGTGTGAATGTGAGCGAAGGAGCTCTGCAAAAGTGGGATTTCCTGAAATCCCTGAACCCTGAAGTCTCAGGTGCCTGGCTCCAGCAGAGCTGGGGGTGTCAGCACGCTGCCCTAGAGGATCATGTGAAGTGGTGGGTTTGGGTTTTGCTTCTCTGCTCTTCTTTTCCTTTTGGTTTCTTCTTTGTTGGTGGGGTTGTTTTTTTTTGTTGTTGTTGTTTGTTTCTGTTACTTCCTGATAAGTTGTCACAGGGCTTTCCCAACATCACATGAGAGCCAGCCTGAAGCCTCCCTGTGTTTTGAAACTCACAGCTGATGGAACCTGGCTGCTTCTTGGTCTCTTGCTCCAATTAATGTGTTGCAAGTGGACGCGGGTAGTCAGGCCTCTTTAGTGGGTTCTGGTGTTCCAGCAAGAATTGATGAAAGTGTTTAGATACTTTGGGTAAAAGAGTGAAAGCTTCCATGGTTGTATATGAAATGCTGTCCCAGTTGGGAGGAGGAGGAGGGTGGTCAGGATTTTTAGCTCTTAATCCTCCTCCTCATTGTGGATTTCTAAAGTCTCTCTTTGCAGTTCTCCATGTGAAATGGTTTTCTCTGTACAGGCTTCCTCATCGTTGAGGCCTAAACTTAGACAACACTAAGTATATTAAGTAAAGCCCATTAGACAAAGGCTATTAATGATAATAGATTAACTGGGTAGTTTTAATGGCATTTATCTGCAGTGCTAAGACTTGCAGGTCACAGATCAACTGACTTGCAGGTAATGGATCACTTATTTAACTCTTTTTTTTCTTTTTTTGCCTTTTTGTTTTGTTTTAAGCTGTAAAGCTAAATAAGTACCTGTGATGACTAACCCTGTTGTTTGTTTTCCTTTTCGACACCCCCCACCCCTCTTCTTAGTCTTTCCTCCACCCAGTGGGACTGCATCAAAATGTCTCTCTATCCTTCCCTGGAAGATCTGAAGGTGGACAAAGTTATTCAGGTATGAGGGGCTTTAATAAGATGAGTTTTAATGACAATAATAGATGTGGTTATTTCTAATCTAGGGGAGGGGATACTTTTATTGCAAGTGTGTGTTTGTGTTTTATCATACTCTAAAAGGGGAAAGACAAACTACTTTTTTAGCTTGATATAATATGACTAATGTTTATTTTACCACTGTTAGGTATATTTATTTTGTTTTATATGTTTGTTTATTGTCATTTGTCTTTAATGTATTGATGTGTTTGAGTTTTTTGAGGTAGAGATGCTGTGTCTTACATAGGCAAACAGTCAGTCTCTTCTTGTACTTCAGCTCTGATGTAGTGAACAGGTATTGACTGAACTAAAAAACCTGCTGCATCTCATTCCTGGTGTCCAAACCTGTGGCAGCAAATTTTCATGGTCACTTGGGCACAAAAAAGAGCAGTGTCACTCTTAGCATCTAGAATCACAGACCTGTCCTGGCTATTTCGTGATGGAAACTAGTTCTCTCAATACTTCCAAGATTATCACATTTGTGTAAAATCCTTTTTGTGTAAGAACATTCTTATCTTTATTATTAGGTAGGATGAGGATGGGAAAAAAACCCCTGAAATTTAAATAATGAAAAACACTTTAATGGATAAAACTCCATGAGAAATTGGACACATGTATTTTACGAGGAGTATACTTGTTCTCTTCAGCATTTTACCTGGCTTCCATTTTTCATTCCTAAACTTAAACTGAACTTCCTCCCCATTTAAACAACAGCAGTGAATTACACCACATTTTAAGGTGGCTGCTGCCTCTGTCCTTGCCCTCATTGGGAAGCCATCAAGTCAAGAGCACAGAAGAGCTCATGAACAATCCTGTGCTGTCCCATAGTGGAGTGTCTCAGCCTCAGCTGTGTTTGTCTGTGTGGGTTGGGACTCTTGAAGCTGTGGGTGCTGTGTTGGGATTTCTCTTTGTGCCTGCACACCCCACCCCAGCTCATTCTTCTTATCTTACCAGAGTTCTTTATCTACAGTCAGGTAACGCTGAACTGGAAAAAAAAACCTAGCCTGGAGCTGAGAATGTGCTCCTTCAGCCTTTTAATGACCAACTGCTGGAATTCATATATTGCAATTAAAAAATATTAAATGTGGTCTTTTTACTACTTAACTCTTGTGGTCACTGAATGAAGCAATGAGGAAAAGTAAGGTATCTCTACACCAAGTCCTGTAACCTTGAACCATAGATACAAGTTCTGTCATTTTATAGAGCAGGGGCTCTTGTGTGTTCTCCCGACCGTACGCTCTGCAGGGCTTATGGACTTGGGCAGAAATCCTCTGTTTATGTGACTGTGCCCGTAGTCTGTTGTGGTAATGAGAGTAAACCCTGTCTATAGAAGTTTCTGTAGAGAGCATAAGCAAGTTGTTCTGCTGAATTTGTTTAATCCTTGGTGATACTGTAATCTCAAAGGTCAGTTATCCAGAAATCGGGTCATGTGGGACAGATGTTTGCTGTTGTACTTAAATTAGCTTTTCACAGGGCTCTACCACTTGAAGAGTGGGATATCAAGCAAGACAGCCTATGAGAAAATTCAGGTGGGGGTAGGAGGGAAGGCAGAGAGAGTTCAGAGTACTCAGTTACAAATCCCCAGTGGAGAGGCTTGGATGTTCTTGATGCTGCCTTCATCAATGGGAAAGGCTGCCCTTCAGCAGTGGTGTGACAGCATCTCACTCTTACTACCTGTGGCAGGAACTACAGGGGAGTAATTGGCTGTCTACTCAGTATAGTTGAGAGGGGAAGTAAACCCTGTCCCCCTGTCCTTGCCAAATACCTTTGCTTGAAGAGTATGCAGTTCCATTTTCACTGATACTTTTGGTAGCAATGGCTGGAGTATATGCCCCTCCCAAAAACTGCATTATAAAAATGCTGTTGGGTTTTTTTAAATACATCTGAGAAAAGCCTTAGGAGAAAAAGGGAAAGTACAGAAAGACAAAGATTTTTCCTCAAGAAGTGAGTGAAGTGAGATTAAGATGACTGGTGGTTGAAACAAATGGACTTGTTACATGAAATATTCTAACCTGGGTTTTGTCCAGTGTTTGAATTGGAGTCTATTATTCTCAGTGCATCTGATGTTGAAAAATGAGTCATACTTGCTCTGGAACTTCTTTCTGCAACCAACTTCCTGGAGAGTACAGGACTACGAAGTCTTCTATTTTTAAGCATGGTTTCCTTGAAAACATGAAGTAATCTGACCATCACGTTGTGTTAGGTGATTTATGTGTCCTGTTCAGCTTAATGTTTCACTATGTGTTTAATGATTCCCCTCCTTCCCCCCACATCTGCTGCCCAGCCTCAGGAAAGCTGTTGGGATGGCTATTTCTGTTGTAGTTAACAGGCCTCTGTAAGGCAGTGTTTTTCACTCCTCAGGATGACACGAGGCCAAGAAAGTACTAACTAGGGTGTTGAGAAAGAAGGAATCTGCCTTTAATCAGTTTTCTATTTGTGAGTTAGTAAGCAGCGTAGAAATGCAGCTTACTGTGGTCACTACAGGGGCAACTTCTGTAGAGAAATCATCTTAGAAGGTCCATTTCTTTCAGAAGGCATCAAACTAATAGCATTGGGCTGGGTGGAACTTGCAATCCAGAAAGGCCTATGGTGGAACTCGTGAATAATGTCTGTAAATGGCAAAGAGATCACAATGGCTGCTATCCAGCTGAAAAAAACCCACTAATTACAAAACACTCTGCCAAAGGTCTTACCTTAAAACTTAAAGTTACAGAGCTTTGTCAGCCAAGTTTAATGTGTCTTTTAAGGCTCTTTAACTTGATGACAAAAGCAGAAGAGGTTGACAGTAAAGCCTTTCTGCGTTATAACTGTAGCCTGGTCTCTTAGGAAAGATTCAAGTTGATCTACCAAAGTAGCTTGCTACTACTGCAGCACATTGTATTGAAGTTACTGATTTCACAGGAAAAGACTGACTTCAGAACTTCAAGATGAATAGAAACTAGTGTGTACAGGAGAGAGGAAAATGCTTGGTCTCCTGGCTGCAGAATAAAGATTGCACAGTTGGTTTTTTTTCTCATGCAAGATAACTTACATAAGTTTCTTTGCTTTCAGGCTCAGACTGCCTTTTCTTCAAATCCAGCTAATCCAGCAATCTTGTCTGAAGCTTCTGCTCCTATTGCTCATGATGGAGGTGAGCTCATCTACTGCATAGTACCCTGATGTTGGGGAAAGCAGCTGTGAAATCATTACATTAACAGTGCAGTCAAAAATACCTATAAATATGTAACCCTGTTTACAAAGGGTGAGACTGTGCCTCTGTGGAAATGCCAACACCCGCCTCGGTGAAGTGCTATAGGAGTCAAAAAAACAGTGTTTGTTTATAAAAGGAAGTTATGGAAAACACTAACCCTTTTCTTCATTTTTCTCAACCTTTTCCAAGTGACCGTGGGGTAATGAGATTTGCTGTTGGCACAGTTTGAACTCTTTTTAACTCTTACCTCAAACACTTAGTCGTCCTTACTTTTCACATGTGTGTTTGTAAGCTTTAGAGGGCAGCATGAGTCCAAGTGTCTGTCTTCTCCATATGAGCTTGCCTAGCAACAGACAAACGTGAATCTGAACAGAGAGCTCAGGAAGGTGGGACTCAGTCTTGTCATGCTATCAACATAAAGCTTCTCACAGATTTTGGGATCAAATGTCTGGTGGGAAATCATCAGACCTAAAGCTGAATGACTTGTACCCGTCTCTTCTCCTTTTTCTCCGATGTGCATGTACATCCACAGAGATGCACAGGTATGTTTTAGGTCAGAGCTCTGGTTATGAGTGGTATAAAAGGCCTAAAGCCTCTAAACCGTGTGACCAGCAGCAGTGCTGGAACAGCTGTCAAAAATGCAGGTGGATCAGATGTTAAAGCTTTGTCTCCAGTTCTCTTCTTGGTGCTGGTGTGTCTAAGATGACTTTTAAGTTGGGACTTTGTGTAACTCACCAGAGAGATGCTTCTCATCGGTCCTTTCTGGAATAGATCCTCACCTGGCTTAACCTCGCCAGACCAGATTTGAGTCTGCTTCAGCAGTCTCTTCTTGGGTTCCCCTGCAGTTTCTGTGCCTGCTGGCCAAATGACGTATATTTTTACATCAGCTTGTGTGTAAGTTGCCTGGGAGCTGTGTGTGGCTGCAGAGTGGTTAATCACTCGGTATATCCCAAAGGAAGTGAGGCCTGTACCATCTACAAGATGTGCCAAACCTGCTGGGAATACCTCTCTCCTGGCAGAGGCAGGAGAATATACAATATCAAGAACTTCTGGATGTTTTTGGCTATTTAGAGGTGTCTGTTGTGAAATGAAAACTCAATACAGCCAGCAAAGATGAATCCTGTGGTGTGGTTTTTGATGAAGAGCACAAGAGGAAAATCCAGTAGCTGTGGAAGTCTTGTGCAGTGTTAATTGTGTTTAATCCTAGGGACTTGAAAATGCAGAGGAAGACAACCATAGAAGAAGTGTTCGTTAAAAGCTTATTGATCTGTAGTGATGAAGCTACAAGCTGCTAGATCAATCTGGAAAGATCAGCCAGGACAGCTCTCATGTGAAGCAGCATGCAAACATACCACTAAAAGTATTAAGGAGCAAAAAAGTCTCTCAGTTATACTGGAATTCGTGTTGCCATGACCCTTACGTTTCTTCCCAGAAAAGTCAGTTTCCATTTCTGGTCAAATGTGGATTCTTAGAATAGCTGGTTTTATGCACGTAACCATAAATGAGGACTAGAACCCTAAGCTTTGAGAACTGGGGGGCCTGCCTGCTTCCAAGGCTGTCCCTTGCACCACCTCACTTTCCAAGCAGGCTTTTCTGTTGCCACTGATTCAATGAGAGCAGCAAGTGGACTCTTCGAGTTCTCATAACTGCCACTTGCTAAATCTTACCAGTTAATTATCTGTGGAATGTCAAGAGCAATATGAAGCTTGTTTCCAGACTGGTTTGACTCAAGGTCTGACAAGTCTGTCAGTTTAACTTTTCTTCCTGCTCCCTGCACCTCTCGGGCGTAGAGGAGCCTCCTGCTAGATACCTGAAAGGACCAGGGTTGTTTTGTCTTGTTGAGAAGTAGGTCTAAAACAACTTCATTTTGAAGCTTTAAGAAAATGACAGCTATGTTGGTTTTTTTTTTAATGAAGACTGTTAAAGCAGACTGTGCTGTGGACCTTACAGCCAAGAAGAGGCTGCTTTCTGCAGAAGCCTTGCCATGCCTGAGATTTGCACTGTCTTGGGCATGGATGCCTCTTGGAAGAGCTGTCTTGCCCGCTTTGGGGTTGGGAGAGAGAGGAATTCCCCACTAATTGCCCGGAAGTTTTGAACCAAGGCCATGTCTTCATGGGTTGCAGCACAGCGTTGGTTTTGGAACGTATCACCACGTGTCTAATGCCATTTGTGCCGTAAAGGGTGAATGAAGTAACTGAAATGGAAAGTTCTCTGTAAGCTCCTTGCCTCAAAAGTCCTGCTTCTCTGGTTGCTTTTCTAAACTGGGCAAGTGAGTCCTCTGTTCTAATTTTCAAATTAGGTTTGTTACAGTAACACAGGTTTGGTGAAGTAACTGTATGTGTGAAAACAACAGCTGTTTGTTCTGTTAAACCAACAATTGTATTGATGGGGTGTTCTTGGTTGGTTTTCACCCTCTAGGCTTATATCCCAGACTGTATCCAGAACTTTCTCAGTACATGGGCCTGAGCCTCAACGAGGAAGAGGTGCAGAGGAACCTGCCAGTGGCAGCAGCTGCTCAGCCACAGGGTGTAGGTACCAATCAAGCATGTTTTAGAAAGAAGTATATATCTGGCATTCTAGAGAGTAGATTGCTATTTATCTTAAGTATCAGACTTGGCTGATAAATGAATTTTTTGAAGTGACTGCTGATTTTTCTTTGGTCTTAAACTGTGTTTCCAGTGTTGGGGGGTGGGGGACAGCTGGTGTGGGAACTTAATTGGTGTTTTGTGGGGGATGTTTTGGGTTTTTTTAATATCACTTGATAAAAACTGATACGTAGCTATTTTAAAAAGTTTAAACTAAGCTGTTTGGCTGTTTTGTTTTAATCAGCAACTGGTAACACGACCTTCTACTAATTACATGGTAGCTCCAGTGACTGGGAATGATATTGGAGTTCGCAGAGCAGAAATTAAGCAAGGCATCCGTGAAATAGTTCTGTGTAAAGATCAGGATGACAAAATTGGACTTCGCCTTAAGTCTGTGGACAATGTAAGTATGGAAGCTTGCTTTTGCTTCTTGTATTAGAAGGGGGGTGGTTAGTGGGTCGTGAGAGGTTCTCCCCCTCTACTCTGTCCTGGTGAGACCCCATCTGGAATATTGTGTCCAGTTCAGGGCCCCTCAGTTCAAGAAGGACAGGGAACTGCTTGAGAGAGTCCAGGGCAGGGCTACCAAGATGGAGTGGAGCATCTCCCATTCGAGGAAAGGCTGAGGGAGCTGGGTCTCTTGAGCTTGGAGAAGAGGAGACTGAGGGGTGACCTTATAAATGTTTATAAATATGTAAAGGGTGAGTGTCAGGAGGATGGAGCCAGGCTCTTATCAGTAACATCCAATGATAGGACAAGGGGTAATGGGTGCAAGCTGGAACATAGGAGATTCCACTTGAATATGAGGAAAAATCTCTTCACAGTGAGAGTGACTGAACACTGGAAGGGGCTGCCCAGGGAGGTTGTGGAGTCTCCTTCTCTGGAGACATTCAAAACTCGCCTGGAGGCATTCCTGAGTGATCTGATCTAGGTGTTCCTGCTCCGGCAGGGGGATTGGACTAGATGATCTTTCAAGGTCCCTTCCAATCTCTGATGTTCTGTGATTCTGTGATATGTAGAGTCATTTCAGAGCAGGCTTTTTTGAGTTTCCCTTAACATGAGCATAGCTGCAAGGATATCCTTAAACCTGCTCTGAAGCTTCTGTTTCAGTATCTCTTGATTCTCAATATGGAAAATCTTACTTCTTTTTTTTCTTGTCAAGGGCATTTAATCTGAATGTTTAAAAAACAAAACAAAACAAGTGGTTTCATAAAGGGTTAAAGTGCTTTATGTAGTTCTCCTTACTCAGGAAGTGCTGAGGTTATCTTACAGTAGCATGTTCTGGTTAGGTTTGATGGGGGTGGTGTTTTTGTTTGTGGGTTGTTTTGTTTTTAAATTCTGTCCCTTTCTCCCCTGGCCCCCTATTATCTACAGTTTTCCTTGATGTGCTTTTTTTGGTGTTTAGCAGTACCTTGAGTAGAAATAGTATAAAACCTGCTTTTTCTTGTTGTGGTGTTGTTTTGGTCTTTTTGGGTTTTTTATGGTGTTTTGTTTTGTTTTGTTTTTTTTTTAACCTGAGGTACTGGCAGGTCATAATTGATAAAAAGTTGAAAACTAATGGGGTTGTGAAAGAAGGAAAAACCTGCCACAGAGTTCCTGGCACCGCTGATCTATTTCTCCAGCTATATATGGACTAATGCCTGGCAGAGCAATTAGGACTCAAATGCAGAAGGACACGTGCAAATCTACCACTGGTCTCCCCTGATGCAGTTGTTCAGATTTCTTGTTAAAACAGCACTTGTTAAAAGAGCCTTTTGTGTAAGGCTCTAATGTGTCTGGTTTTTATGTCTGAGGGTCTGGAACAGATTTGCCCATTTCCAAACGTGGTTCTAGCACTAATTATCTCTCAGTCTTTTAAAGACCTCTAGAAGAAGAATGAAGTTTCAAAAAGGCCACTTAAGGAGAGATAATTAGCAAGCCCTTCTGTCTGTCTGGTTGGTGTTAGATGGAGAATGGGAAACTTTCAAGGGCTGTGTGTTCTGTCACTGCTCTTCATCTTTAAGGAAGAACCTCCCTCCTTTTTTGGTTGGTTTTTTAATTTTTCTTCCCTTTCTTTCTCTTCTGCAGGGTATATTTGTCCAGTTAGTTCAGGCAAACTCTCCAGCATCCCTTGCTGGGCTGCGGTTTGGGGACCAGGTTCTGCAGATCAATGGTGAAAATTGTGCAGGCTGGAGTTCTGATAAAGCACACAAGGTTCTGAAACGGGCTTCTGGAGACAGGATTTCCATGATCATCCGGGACAGGTAAAGCCAACTGTGGATACAAGTCTTCATTATCCATCTTGGACCAATTCTGTAGGATTTGGGTCTCCCCTTGCATGACTGGGACTACAGGCATAGCAAAATCTGTTTGTCCACATAATTTGGTAGTAAAAATCCTCAGAAATGTTCCCTTTCGTGGGGAACAGTCAAAATAGTTGTTAATTCATAAACCTGGTGCTCACACTTGCCTGGGCACAATGAGGCAAAACAAACTAGTGAGTGATAGCATTAGTCAAATTGAAACTACAAATTCAAGAGTGCTTTTTTTGGGCACAAACTTGACTTTTGCTAATTGAAAAAGCAGTACAAGATGGTCCCAAAATATTGACTGTATTAATGATCTAATAATTGTGGCTGCCCCATCCCTGGGGGTGTTGAAGGCCAGGCTGGATGGGGCTTTGAGCAACCTGCTCTGGTGGGAGGTGTCCCTGCCCATGGCAGGGGGTTGGAACTCGATGGCCTTTTAAAGTCTCTTCCAACCTGAACTATCTATGATTTTTATTTGGTGTGATAGTTTTCTTTTGAACTCTGTTGCTTACATATGAACTAATGCCAGTTTTGCTGATGGTTTGCTCTTTGTATGTAGTAACAGTGGGTCAGATTCAAGATAAGGTCTGCAGGCTACGAGAAGACAGATGATACATAATATAACTAGCTCCGTGTGTTGAAGCTTTTTCAAGTGTTCCTTCTTGTTCAAGAACCATGTTTCTCTCGGTGGAGGGCATGGTACTTCTGTCATGGCAGCTGCTTCTATCATGTATTGACTCAAAATGCTGTGGTAGTAGATTCTCTGCCCTGTCTGCCACTTGTCAACACAAGAGAGATCTGGAGGTGCTGGAGCGAGTGCGGAGGAGGGCAATGAAACTGGTGAAGGGCCTGGGACATAAATCTTATGAGGAAAGACTGAGGGAGCTGGGACTGTTTAGTTTGAGGAAGAGCAGGCTGAGGGGAGACCTCACTCTCTACAACTGCTTGAAAGGGCACTGTAGAGAGGTTGGTGCTGGTCTCTTCTCACAGGCAATTAGTGATAGAACAAGAGGGAATGTCTGCCATCTGCAACAGGGTAGGGTTAGGCTGGACATTGGGAAAGAATTCTTCCCAGCAAGAGTGGTCAGAGCCTGGAATGGGCTGCCCAGGGAGGTGGTGGACTCATTGTCCTTGAGTGTATTTAAGAGCAGATTAGCTGTGGTGTTGAGGGATCTGGTGTAGGGGAGAACTTGTAGAGTATGGCTGATGGTTGGACTTGATGATCCCAAGGGTCTCTTCCAACCTAAATGATTCTATGATTCTGTGCCCAACTCCCCATCCCCTTCCCGGATTTACTAGCTTTTAAAGACACAATTTAAAGGTTTGTTGTCTGTAAAGCAGTAGAAATGTTGTTAGGAAAGGCTTGTACTCCAGAATCCTGGGGTCTGCCTACAGCTGCTAAAGCTGCCCCTGCTATTTTATCTGCCTTGTGATGTTTGTGGAGAAAACACACCCTTGTGCCTGGTTGGTTGTGGTGGTGCGTGGGTGGACTTTTGTATTATTATTAATCCAGATGGTTCCCCTGGTAGAACAGGGGAAGAAACGTGTAAGGTTTAGAAACAACTATGTATTAATATACCAATATTAACAGAATGAAGTTAAACCCAACTGGTTTTGATTGTAGTTGATGCACGATTCGCCGCTTCGACTGACAATTGTACTCTGAGATGCTGAAACACTCTGTGGTTCTTCTGGGGTTTTAACAGACTGAAAAATATGGTTTTTCAACTCTTTTTTTCTAGGCCTTTTGAACGAATCATTACCATGCACAAGGACAGCACAGGGCACGTTGGTTTCATATTCAAGAATGGGAAAATAACTTCAATAGTGAAGGACAGTTCTGCTGCGAGAAACGGCCTTCTCACGGAGCACAACATCTGCGAAATTAATGGCCAGAACGTAATCGGACTGAAGGTAAAACGTAGCATGTGATGGGTGTGGGCAGCTGTGAGCCTTTTGTGTACATACAGGAATTGGAAAAGTGGGGAAAGATTGTGATGTGTTGTTTAATGTTCATGAAACAAAGTCAGGCACGAGAGGTAACCTGGATGGAGAGACATGGATGTTTTGAGGCTGCTCTGCAGTTTATCTGTAGGTTGGGCAGCTCATTCTCTTCCTCCCTGTCTCTGCCTGGCTGGGCTGACCCTCAGCTTTTTTTATCTGTAATACCTGGCTGGAAAAACCAAGAATAAGCTTCCTCCTGCCAGCCTGGGTCCAATTCTAGTAGGAATTTTGTGGATAACGTGTCCCTTCTCTAGTCAAGTTTGTGCAGGACATTGATAACCAAACACCTACACAGCGGTGTTGTGGGGTCAGTGATTTGCCCCCAAGGCTAAATACCTCCAGCAAGGGGCTGTGGGTGTCTCAAGCTGTGTGATGTGTCTAGAAAAAGCTCTCCAACTGCTGCTTTATTGCTCAGCTGGAGTAATGGTGCTCATGTGACTTCTTGTTTGATAACAGGACCCCCAGATTGCAGACATCTTGGCAACAGCTGGAACTGTAGTGACCATTACCATCATGCCTTCCAGTATTTACGAGTACATCATCAAGAGGTGGGTAATAACAAAGTGGTTGTGGTGTCAGACTGAGTCAGTGGTGACTGGGTTTTTTATGCTAAATACAGTGTACTCATGATCAGACCTGATGGCAAACTTGACATGAAAGCTATAGGGGGGAACCTGAAAAGGTGCTCAATCTGATGCTTTAGTCAAGCCAGCATGGTTTTGGTTCTGTTTTTAAACTGTTCCTATGTAAGTGATGCTCCTTTGTGTTTTTTCTCTTAAAAAAGCCCTTTTCTAAACATCATTTAACTAAACTTGAGCCTCTGAGAGTTTTCAAGTGTGTGGCTAACACAAGTATTCGGTAGCTTGTAATTAAAATACAACCAATCCTGATGATGTAAACATGGTTCTTAGGTTTGGGGTTTTTTTGTAATCCTTTGGCAGCCATGGCTTTCTACACCTAAATATCTCCTGCAAAAATGCTTTTTGAAGTTGCTAGAAATTAAAAAATGCTTCAGCTACAATTGAGTCTTCACCCTCTGACACACAAACGCACGCCTGGAGGTGCTGAAGGCCAGGCTGGATGGGGCTTTGAGCAACCTGCTCTGGTGGGAGGTGTCCCTGCCCATGGCAGGAGGGTTGGAACTCCATGATCTTTAAGGTCCCTTCCAACTCTAACCATCCTATGATTTTCTTCCTGCAAACCAGTTTTCTGCCCAAGAGCCACCTTCCCCTCTACCCTCCTTCCCTCCCACCTGGGATGCCCTTCTCCTTGCTCACGTGCCCACCTTCTGGAAGATGTTGATAACCAAGCTCAGTTACTAACAAAAACGCTGAGTACTGTGGGTTTCTCCATGTGCAGTCTGGCACAGCTCTCGATTTGGCAAAGAAAATAGTGGAGTGAAAGGCCAACTTTTTGCGTGGTATTAAAGGTGTAGCAACCACAAGGCTACAGAGATCAGAAGCTTTGGTGGGGTTCTAGAGCTGACCACCTTTGGGTGACCACCTTTGGGTGGGGTCTAAAGCTTGACCACCTTTTCCTTTTCTTCAGGATGGCAACTAGCATTATGAAAAGCCTGATGGATCATTCCGTTCCTGAAGTCTAAGCTCGCATGGTGTACGTCTTTGCACATACATATAACGATGATTCCACTAGACTCGGGCTATTGTACTCAGTGATTCCTTTCTTCTGCACACGAGCCTTTCTGGAGGCCAAGAGAAGACCTGCTGCATCCAGCATCTGCATCTAGACTGGCTGGGAATGTTACAGTTCAACGTATCTGGTGTATTATTCACACACTGTAAAACTTGTAGCCTTACCTGCTTGACAAATGTGAAATCCCAATCGCGTTACGACTTCTTCTTTTCGTAGGCCTTTGAGTTAGTTGACCCCTCCTTCTATAAGCCATGGCAACTACAGGAGCCAGGGAGCACCCAGAGCTCCCCGGCGTTGCCCAGGACGATGCTGTGCTTCGTATGTTTAAGACAAATGAGTATTTTTACTGCTTTCTCTTTGCAAGGGTAGACTCGAAATAGAGCACTAGGAGTATGGCTAGTACTAGTTAACCTTTTGTTGTTCTAGTAAATACTTGTTTACCCAAGAATGCCAGCTGAGCTGAGTGTAGCCAGAGGCATCGTTCCATAAGTGTAGTACGGTAGTGTACAGATACTCAGATCTTTTTATTACTTGTTACACAAATTGTAACTAATGTGCTTATCTCTCGCCTTAACCATGTTCTTGAGAATTCAGAAATAACCAAATAAATGACTGAAACCTTAGCTCTCCATGTGTATGTTCTTCTGAAGAGCAGCAAAGACAGGCTTGTTCTGTTGAAATGGGGTTCAGTCAAGGACAAAGACAAGGTAGGAACTAGAACTTAAAGTAGGAGTAGAAATCAGCTCACTGCCTACAGTGTTGAAACATTTAAAAAGGGTAGATCTGGGATACTTTGAGAGATGCCTATACTCTTCATACCTGCAGCTTTACCATGTGGAATAGCAGCCCTGTTGTTCAAGTCAACAACCTCATGAAGTTGTCCAAGGCAAACCTCATGAAGTTCAACCAAGCCGAGTGCGGTGTCCTGCACATGGGACATGGCAATCCCAAGCACCAGTACAGGTTGGGCAGAGAATGGCTGGAGAGCAGCCCTGAGGAGAAGGACTTGGGGAGTGCTCCTGGCTGAGAAGCTCAACATGAGCTGGCAGAGTGCACTGGCAACCCAGAAAGCCAAGTGCATCCTGGGCTGCATCACAAGCAGCATGGCCAGCAGGTCCAGGGATGTGCTTCTACCCTTCTACTCCACTGTCACCCTACCTGGGTACTGTGTCCAGCTTTGGAGTCCTCAGCACAGGAAGGACATGGACCTGTTGGAATGGGTCCAGTGGAGGAGTGCAAAAATGGTCAGAGGGCTGGAACCTCTCTCTCATGAAGGCTGAGAGCTGGGCTTGTTCAGCCTGGAGAAGAGAAGGCTCTGGGGAGACCTTGCAGTGCCTAAGGGGGGGTTACAGGAGAGCTGGGGAGGGACTCTTTGTCGGGGGGGTAGCAGTAGTACAAGGGGTAATGGTTTTAAACTGAAAGAGGGGAGATTTAGATTAGATAAGAAGAAATTCTTTGCTGTGAGGGTGGTGAGGCACTGGAACAGGTTGCCCAGAGAAGCTGTGGCTGCCCCATCCCTGGAGGGGTTGAAGGCCAGGCTGGATGGGACTGACTCAACCAGTGTTGATAACACACAGGTGGTTTTGCTATTGCCAAGTGGTTGCTGGAGCTGTCAGGGGTGTTTATGCTTCTCACCCTGGATCCTGCCCCAGAGAGACAGCTGGGAGGAGACACAACTGGGACTACTGGCCTGAAGTGACCAAAGGAAAGCTCCCCACCAGTTGTCATTGTGCTCAGTGATAATGTGGAGGGGGGAGTATTCCAGAGTAGCTGCTGCTGGTTGCAGACTGGCTGGGCATCAGGCTGCTGCTCATGGGAGGTGGGGAGTTAGTCCCTTTGTCTTCTCTTTTCTTTTTCTCCTTCCTCTTCACTTAATTAACGGTCTCTTATCCCAATCCATGAATTTTCCTGGTCTTTGCCCTTCTGATTCTCTTACCCATCCTGCTGTGGGGCAGGTGAGTAATGTGGTATGGGCTGGGGTCAGCTCACCAGGCCGGGTCCTAGGCAGGTTTGACTGGGACTTGCAGTGACGTGAAGTTAAATACTGATGTTGGTGAGCGATTTCCTTCTCCAATGCCCTGTTGCTGTTCCAGCTGTGTCCAGCTGTGCCATCGAGGCTTACCCACCCAGGGCACCCTGCTCAGGCTGGCAGTGTAGGCTCAGCTGTGCCTGTCAGCCAGAGTCTGGCTCATGGCTTTCCCTTTCTCAAATGACGTTTTGGGATGCGGTAACCGAGGGCGAGCTGTGACCCTCCTTCAGGCTGAACCGGTGACCACCCTCAGCCAGGAGCCAGTTTCATGGGGTGGTTTGGTGACAAAATGATGTGTCTCTGGAACCCCTGTGGCAAGTGCTTACTTGGCAGCAGCGTCACTGGTGACTGCAGGCAGGGCTGCTCTCAGCCGGATGGGCACAGCACCTGTAGCTCCTCAGCAAGCTCTGCTGGGCTTGGCTGGGAAATCCCTGCAGCCCAAAGCTGATCTCTGCAGCAAACCAGCTGGTACTTCAGAGCAGGTGATTCAGCAGGGGCCCCTTCTGTACCTGCTCAGGCTTTAAAACTCCATATTTCAGTAAACCTTTTGCCATATTGCAGCTTCTCCAACGGAGTTTGGCTGCCTAAGAACACAAACTGTTTCACAGTCAAACAGGGGAGGCAATAACAGAGGTAGCGCTTCAGTGGTTTGTGTTGGTTTTTTCTTCCAGCCTGTAGCAACTAGAAGGGAAATAACTAATCCCCAAACCCTCCTGTCTTCACACAGCAACCAGCTGGCATGGAAGAGAGTGGTGCTCAATGCAGGTAAATCCAGCGGGTGGCCGGTCACAAGTGGTGTTCCTCAGGGCTCAGTACTGGGGCCATTCCTGTTTAATGTCTTTACTGATGAGCTGGACAATGATGGAGTGTACTATCAGTGAGTCTGCAGATGACACTAAATTAGGTGGGAGTGTTGATCTGCTTGAGGGCAGGGATGCTCTACAGAGGGACTTGGACAGATTGAATCAATGGGACAACATTAATGGCATGGGCTTCAACAAGGCCAAGTGCCAGGTCCTGCACTTGGGCCACANCATCACTCTCTACAACTGCTTGAAAGGGCACTGTAGAGAGATTGGTGCTGGTCTCTTCTCACAGGCAATGAGCGACAGGACAAGAGGGAATGGCTGCAAGCTGCAGCAGGGTAGGTTTAGGCTGGACATTAGGAAAAAATTGTTGACACAAAGAGTGGTCAGACACTGGAATAGGCTGCCCAGGGAGGTGGTGGAGTCCCCATCCCTGACTGTGTTTAAGAGCAGATTGGATGTGGTGTTGAGAGATATGATGTAGGGGAGAACTTTGTGGAGTGGGGCTGATGGTTGGACTCCATGATCCCCAGACTCTCTTCCAACCTGAATGGTTCTATGATTCCAAGAGTAAGCTGTGGTTAAATGTACAGACACAGGCTCAACTTACCGCTGCTCAGAACAGCTGCCTCAGTGCTCCCAGTGTGCACCCTCACCAGGAGGAAAGGCTGACTGCACAGGAGGTACATGCACTGCATCAGGAGACACAGCACTAGGCTGCAGGTATCCTTAAAGCTGCCTTAAGAATGCAAATACGTCTTCGAAACCAGTTCAAACAGCCCACCATGGTGCATTGCATGGGAAGCAAACAAGGACTGCAAGTTAAGAGTTCTTTAATTACAGAAAAATAGGTCTTTAATTTCATCTCTGCTATCACTTTAGACAAGCATTTTTAGTATGACAGTCCATGAAAAACAAATGCATCCACTGTGGAAGTTAAGAGCTCTCAGTGAAGTCACTGCAACGTAGAAAGTCACAGCTGAACCTCAGCAGCCATCATTGCACACAGTTCAGTTCCTTTAAAAGGTTTGGTTTAAAACAAGAGTTCATTTGAGTGTCTGGAGGGAAAGGCACTTAGTATTGCAGTTTCCAGACCATGATTTGTTTGTCTTCCCCTCCTGTAATGACGCTGTTGCACTGTTCGTTCATCCACATGGACATTACAGCCCCTGGGGAAAGAAAGACAAACCCAACCAAGCAATTAAATCCAAATGCAACTAAAAGCAGCACTCAAGGTGATGGAGCAGATCTGCTTAGAAGAGTTTAGGATCCCCTGGTCACTAGTCTGGATTCCACTGACCCCACAAATGGTCACTAGTTCGGATCCCGCTGACCCCACAAACGCTAATGAGGAAATGTTGTAGGCTTCTGGGTGGCTGTTCTTCCTCACAGTAACGACCTCGTGCTACATGGCCTCAGCGGGCCTTGGGTACCAGAGGGACAGGATCAGTCATGGTGCAGAACAGAGGTGGCACAGACAGACCTGGCCAAAGGGTTCATGGGGATAAAGGAAGGAGATAGCTATAGAAAGGGAGGTGGTATTTTTTTCCACTCTGCCATTTGGACTTCTTGTGTTAAAACTAGATTCACATCTTCTAGTGTATCCCTTGACACCCCATCCCACAGCTGCCCTTGGCTATGGGATGGTCTCTGCACAGCTCAGTTCCAGAGCATGAGCTGATGGTGGGGAAGGTCAAACACTCTTGAAGGCAGCTTTAGAAACCAAACTGACTAAAACAAAGATTTTCTCCTTCAAACATTCTGGTTGCCCATATACTGAAGCATATATACTCATATACCAAGCAGCCTGTGTATCACCATCCACAACCATTGTCTTATCAACTTCACTTGACTTGTCCAACTCCCCATCTGGACAGGCTTTGAGAGCGCACAGGGGGCAGTGTGTACTACACTGAGGCAGAAGAGTACTGACTTTCATTATGAATGTGGGAACTAGAAAAATTCCCAGGTCATTTACCTTTGGCCACTCTTGTAAGCAGCAGTATTCCTCCACCGCTATCCCATTGCCCAGGAGGCTCGTGTGGACTAACCTAGAGAGCAGCCTACTGGCTGAGCAGAGGCCTCTCCACCTTCTCAACACTAACAGAGCTGGAAAACGGGGATCTTCTGTTTGGTTTGAGAACAGGAACAGTTCAGACATACCTGTATGTCCTTTGATTCTTTCTGTAACTTTTCCTCCTAGAAGGTCCCAAATCAGTAATTCACCGGAGTCACTGCCCGATAAAATGGTATTTCCATCCCATTTGAAGCATCTGCAAGGACATTTCATAGAATCATTTAGGTTGGAAGAGACTCTTGGGATCATCAAGTCCAACCATCAGCTCTACTCTACAAGTTCTCCCCTACACCAGATCCCTCAACACCACATCTAATCTACTCTGAAACACAGTCAGGGATGGGGACTCCACCACCTCCCTGGGCAGCTGATTCCAATGACTGACCACTCTTTCTGTCAAGAATTTTTTCCTAATGTCCAGCCTAACCCTACCCTGCTGCAGCTTGCAGCCATTCCCTCTTGTTCTGTCGCTAATTACCCATGAGAAGAGACCAGCACCAACCTCTCTACAATGCCCTTTCAAGCAGTTGCAGAGAGTGATGAGGTCTCCCCTCAGCCTCCTCTTCCTCAAACTAAAAACAATCCCAACTCCCTCCATCGATCCTCATTTCCAAACTGACTAAACCAAAAAGAATTGGAAAGGGAGGTATGAAAGTAAAGGCAGCTCTACTGTTTATCACCACAATTTACAGCACAGTTGTTCCCAAATTATTTTAAAGGCTCATGACCCAAAGGTGCTTCTCTGACTGCCCTAGAGCCAGCCAGACCTTCCCCTGGCAGCAGGATGGAACGTGTTGACAGGAGAGAACTCAGTCAGCTGCACGTGTGTGTGGTACCCCAGTGCTCTCATGAACCACCGCTTCATTTCTGTCACTTCATGTCCCTGAAAACAATCACCTGAAGCCCAAAGAGGGCTTTCAGGAAAATAACTGAAGAAAAAAATACATATACACAGTCATATGTGTGTATATGACACAGATGACATTGTGTGTTAGACACACAAACCCAGATGCGTACTCCATGTATGGCTGCTACCTTTTTACCCCAGTGACTGAGTGAGGTTCCCATCTCTTCACCTGAGAAACCACAGAGAACAGTACACACTGGGGTTTGTGAATAAAAACAGTGACTGCTCTTTAATTACAACAGCCAATCTTTTCTTAGATTGTCAAAACAAAAAGGAAGCATTGCTAAATACCAGAAAAACCACCCAAGATTACTGACAGAGGTGATTCAAGTAGGAGAACTGCCTACTTGTCAGACATTTCAGTGGCTCAGCTGCTGGAAGAGCTGCTGAGCTACACCTCTCATTATCTTCTATGGAAGTCAAAGCTGGTGTTGGAAAAATGTGAGTTCATTACTTGGATACATGTTTGGGTTTGTCCCAGTTTGGAAAGCTTGACCATAATGCATGCAACACACTGGAACATCAGCCTTTGCATTTAAGGTTACTCAATAAAAAGTTGCTGGAATTCCTGCCATTTCTACTCTGGTCCCACCAACCATCAAGCATTTCCCCAGTTAACTGGGGTGGCCACGCAGCTTCCTAATCCTCGTGTTCTCAGAATTACCTCTGTGGCTCACCAGCCGTGACAGAAGATATCAGCATTCCAGTTTGTACATCTATTACTTTAAAACAACAGTCCTCTCCTGCGCTGAGCAGATGTCTGCTGTCTGCACAACAGGGGAGAAAAAGGCAAACAAAATAAACAATAAAGCACATTCAGACATCCAGTCCCGGTTAGCACAGCAGCCTATGACACAGCCTGCTAGATTATCTATCAGTAAGTAGGTCAAGGCTATAGGGCTGTAAATTAAGTCTCCATAGAAGCCAAAAATGACAGAATCACAGGGATTGGAAGGGACCTTGAAAGATCATCTAGTCCAATCCCCCTGCTGGAGCAGGAACACCTAGATCAGATCACTCAGGAACACGTCCAGGTGAGTTTTGAATGTCTCCAGAGAAGGAGACTCCACACCCTCCCTGGGCAGCCCCTGCCAGTGTTCCCTCACCCTCACCCTGAAGAAGTTTTTCCTCATATTTAACTGGAACCTCCTCTGTTCCAGCTTGCACCCGTTGCCCCTTGTCCTATCACTGGATGTTACTGAGAAGAGCCTGGCTCCATCCTCCTGACACTCACCCTTTACAGATTTATAAACATTAATGAGGTCACCCCTCAGTCTCCTCTTCTTCAAGCTAAAGAGACCCAGCTCAGCCTTTGCTGAGTATGAACGGGAGATGCTCCACTCCCTCAATCATCCCTGTAGCTCTGATAAGACAAACTAAATTTGTTTGGAGCCTACACCACCACTGCAGCCTAGTATGGCCTTGTACACAATTAACAGTCTTCATAATGGGTTTGGATTGATGCATGTCAGTCCAAAACATCTCACCATCCCCCTTACAGTTAGTAACTCCAGTAACAAAGGGAATATGGCACAAAATCAGGAATGCGATTCCCTTGGAAACTCACAAGGGTGTGCATTAAAAACTGACATCCAACGTACCAGGGCTAAAAGCAGCATCAAACACAGTCCCAGAATGACACGGCAACTGGTGCAACACTGTTGCTGTAGTAACATCCCAGACACTGATGGTACCCTCTTTGGTTCCAGATGCCAACATAGTATTTGCAGCATTAAGGTCGATGGTATTTACCTAGGAAGTGAAACATCCCATCATTTTCCTATTCTGTTATGTGAGCTCTCTCAAGGCAAGTTTGAAGCAGACACAAAGCAAGCCTAGAAGCCATAAAATGGTTTATTTGCAAAAAACTCTTCATTCTGCAACATCTTTAATCAAGGACAATTTTTAAAAGTCCTGCCTGTAAAAAGCAGAAGGTCTCTGCTAGTACTTTAAAATGAGAAATGCAAATTGACATTTCAGACTACATTTAGTACCCACACACTCCACCTGAATGCAAGACCCAGAATCACAGAATCAGGGATTAGAAGGGACCTTGAGAGATCATCTAGTCCAATCCCCTGCTGGAGCAGGAACACCTAGATCAGGTCGCTCAGGAATGCCTCCAGGCGGGTTTGGAATGTCTCCAGAGAAGGAGACTCCACACCCTCCCTGGGCAGCCCCTGCCAGTGTTCCCCCACCCTCACTGTGAAGAAATTTTTTCTCATATTTAAGTAGAACCCGCTATGTTCCAGCTTGCGTCCATTACCCCTTGTCCTATCATTGGATGTTACTGAGAAGAGCCTGGCTCCATCCTCCTGACACTCACCCTTTACATATTTATAAACATTAATGAGGTCACCCCTCAGTCTCCTCTTCTCCAAGCTAAAGAGACCCAGCTCCCTCAGCCTTTCCTCAAATGGGAGATGCTCCACTCCCTTCATCATCTTGGTAGCCCTGCCCTGGACTCTCTCCAGCAGTTCCCTGTCCTTCTTGAACTGAGGGGCCCAGAACTGGACACAATATTCCAGATGGGGTCTCACCAGGGCAGAGCAGAGGGGGAGGAGAACCTCTCTCGACCTACTAACCACCCCCTTTCTAATCCACCCCAGGATGACATTGGCCTTCTTGGCCATGAGGGCACAGTGCTGGCTCATGGTCATCCTGCTGTCCACCAGGACCCCCAGGTCCCTTTCTCCTACGCTGCTCTCCAACAGGCCATTTCCCAACCTATACTGGTACCTGGGGTAGGTAGGTCGTAAGACTATACCCTTAAGGGTAAAATTCTTCTTTACTTTTAAAGAACTTCCTAACCACCAATGGCTTCTAATTCTCTGGGTACAGTTCTTCAGTGCTACCAGAACAGTTTCAGTAAATGCTTATGCTGTGACCTGTACGAAACATGAACTATTGAAGTCTAAAATACAGACATTCTAAACAGCCTGTTAGGGTGACATTAGAGGCTACAAATAAAAGCTTATGCACGTTCATGATTTAGTGCACACAATGTCTTTATGTATTTACAGTGAAATTCAGCAATAGGATTTTTGTCCAGGTTGTTTGCCACGCGATAGAAATACTTTTTCATTTGCTTGCCTCTGGCAAAGATCATAGAGTCATTCAGGTTGGAAGAGACCCTTGGGATCATGGAGTCCAACCATCAGCCCTGCTCTACAAAGTTCTCCCCTACACCAGATCCCTCAACACCACAGCTAACCTACTCTTACACACAGGGATGGCGACTCCACCACCATCCTGGACAGCTGATTCCAGTGACTGACCACAATAAATAAGATAAATTAAGAAGAATTAACATGATATAGATATAGACATGAGGATATTAGATATAGACATGAGGATATAGATATAGACATGATATACAGATATAGACGTAATTTAAATTAAGAAGCAGCTGTAATGAGGAAAATATAGTTGAAAAAATGCTTCTGTTGAAAAACAGAGGAGCCAACAGAAAAAACCCCACCCAGGTCTTCCCCCAGAGCTTTGTACACACAAACTGAACATACAAATGAAGAAGACTGTTTACACTCTTGCTTCAGTGCCCAGGAGCAGACCTTTCAGCCAGGGAAGCAGGTGCTGCTAGTGCAGGACACATCTCAGACAAAAAAAAAAAGCCCCCAGAATGAAACAAACTTCCCCCTACACACCCCCACACCCCAAAATAGCACAAGTTCCCAGCCCCCTAACCCAATCCTGGTGCTTTACCCCTAGATCCTGGCTTGGATTTTAATGAGCCATTACCCTCAGGACACGGAGACAGCATATCCCTACCCCCATACTTACACTAACGTCGTGTTCCAACTCCGCCAGCAGTTCAAAGTGGTGCTTTTTATTGCTGGAGGTCTCCTCGGGAAGGCAGCGCCACACCTACAACACAGACACTTCTGTTTGCTCAAGGAAGCATCAGCAGAACTCCAGAGGAGGTTCTGCAGTACTGAGTTGTCAGGTCAAAAGGAGGGCTGCTGTTAACCGCAGGCCTTGCCCACGTGGCAGAACACAGCAGCAAACACCACCTGAACTTGTTTACCATAAGCAGAGCCAGAGATAGAACAGACTTACACTGATCCCAGAGAGCTTACAGAAGCCCATCTGAGCATGGGTGTATCACTGCACCAAAAAGCCACACACAGAAGGCTTTGGGAAATTCCCTCCTGTCTTTTAACTTCCAAATCATCTTTCCACCTAACTGTAGGCATGCTCTTAAGATTAGTAAGTTCCAGGTCCGCTCAGCTGAAGAACAGCAGCTACAAAAGCTATTGAACATTTTGGAATGTGTTCCACTCAAACAGAATCACCAGTCAAGGTCCCAAAACCTTCCAGTTCCTCCAACAAATACAGTTTGCCTCCAAACCCCCAACATTTAGAGTAAATCAGAACAGATGAAATTTCTTTAAAGTAACGTGTCAGTATTGAAACACAGCTGAAGATAAAGCTAAATGAAGAATCATAGAATCATGGAATGGTTAGAGTTGGAAGGGACCTTAAAGATCATCTAGTTCCAACCCCCCTGCCATGGGCAGGGACACCTCCCACCAGAGCTGGTTGCTCAAAGCCCCATCCAGCCTGGCCTTCAACACCTCCAGGGATGGGGCAGCCACAGCTTCCCTGGGCAACCTGTTCCAGTGCCTCACCATCCTCACAGGAAAGAATGTCTTTCTGTTATCTAATTCTCCCCTCTTCCAATTTAAAGCTATTACCCCTTGTCCTGTCACTACACTTCCTGACAAAGAGTCCCTCTCCAGCTCTCCATAGTCCCCTTCAGGTACTGGAAGGGGCTATAAGGTTTCCCTGTAGCCTTCTCTTCTCCAGGCTGAACAACCTCAGCTCTCTCAGCCTGTCTTCGTAGGAGAGGTGCTCCAGCACTTCAGTGGCCCTCTGCTGGACCTGTTCCAACAGCTCCATGTCCTTCTTGTGTTGAGAAGAAGATAATTTAGAAATAAACTTGCTGTGCTACCAGCTAAGTCATTGTTCCAGAACAACAGGTATATCCACTGCAAAGCATCTGGCTGGCTGAATATTAGAAATTGCTAGCTATAAATAAGTATGGAAGTATAACAAACTCATGCACAAACCTTCACTGTGGAATCCCAAGATGCAGAATATAAGCGCCCATCACGCCAACAGATCTTGCTGACTGCATCGTCGTGTCCCATTAAGATGTCTTGCTGTCTTCCAAATGCAACTGAATAGAAGTATCTAATGGGAAGGGGGTATAAAGAGCTTATGCCTTCAGAAAACAAATGGTTTTTTTTTTCCAAATAGATGAAAGTAACTTTGCTCCTACGGTTTCTAACAGAAATCTACCAAAAAGAGATAGAAATACAAACGCTGTATTTTAAAAATTAATTTCTTTATCATTATCTAAACTCATAAACATAACAAGTTTAGATGTTATAGATGAGAATTACTCAGTGTAATTCAAGAAAGTCAGCAGGAAGTAAATACACACATATGATTGTCCCATGAAGAACTGATGACAGTGGTATCTCCTGGTAAGATTAGACAAGATGACAAAGCCTGTAAGACAAAAAACAAACCAGCTCTGTTCAGTTTCTTACCCCAAATCAAATACAGGGCCATTAACATGCTTTTGGAGAACAAGAAGCATTTTAAATCTTCTAGACAAACAACATGGAGGTGTTATATTGAACACTATTCAAGAAAAACCTTACAGGTTGGACACCAAACACCAGAATACTTAATCCCTGGCAAATACAAAGGTAGCACTGAAGGTCAGAAACACATGCAGAACTGAGACCTTTTTAAAATGCTGGTATTTCAAGGACATGGTATGCGATTCCTCACTCAGGAGAAACTGGGTCAGCTCTTTATCTTATCAGCTGCTGTTAATTCTAGATGCAAACAGGTAACAGAAACTAAAAATCAAGGTTTCCTTTGATGTTTGTTTGCCACGACAGCTGCTTATCAGCTCAGCTCTTTTAAACAGCAAAGTTACCTGATTCCTACTATCCTCAACAGAAAACATTCTTAACAGACAGCTGCTCAGGTATGTTACCATCACTGGAAGCAGCAAGCTAAAAAGAACAGTAAAATAAATCAGTCCAGTACTTCTTCTGGTCATGCTTTATATCTGTTCTAAAAACCAGTAAGCTGCTGGACTGTAAAAAGACCACTGCTTCTAGCACTGCCCCAATGGATCAGCACTAAAACTACAGAGAGAAGAGTAAAATAAGAGTATGCAAGGCCTGCTCATGAGAAACAGACTTCTGGCCTAGGAGTCAGCAAAGACCTCGCTTTTTACGGTGTCAAGAAGTAACATTCCTATGCCTGCCCTGGCTAAAGCATCAGGGATTGCTGTATCTAGACTCACCTGCTGGCGTGTGACTTACTTGGGGACCTGTTAGAGCATGCTATGGTCCAGAGAAGTTGTGGCTGCCCCATCCCTGGAAGCGTTTAAGGCCAGGCTGGATGGGGCTTTGAGTAACCTGTTCTAGTGGGAGGTGTCCCTGCCCATGGCAGGAGGTTGGAAACTGACAGTCTTTAATGTCCCTTCCTACCCTAACCATTCTATCATTCTGTCTGGGCAGTGCACTTGCCTTTTTTGTTCCCCCTAGAGATGGGGGTACAGAGAAGGCTGGCATATCCTAGTGTTTTGCCTCAATAAAAGACTCTGACCACGGTAATTTGGAGTGATTTTCTATGACCCAGATCTGGCCACAGTACTCAAGCACAGAAAAATCAAATATAGAATCTCTTTCCAAGTTCCGTTTTAGAAGCAGGGGAAAAATGTTGTTCAGAGGTTTCTGAGATCACCGCTCCTTGAGGAAGGATGGCTCAAATTCCCCAACATAAATTCCACTCCCTGTGCTTAGTTTCCCTCTGCCAGCTGACTCACAGCCTTCAAGCACTTGGGAGCAGCAAGGCAACGCTGGATATAAGCACATGGGTGGAATTTTGTGGTTCTGGTCCCAGTGGTCGTTGAAGGTTGTGCTGGAAGACTCCTCTGCTCATGCCAGACTGTCATCTCTCACAAGCCCTTCCCTGGATAGCAGGGCAACTCAGAAGGGAGCTAGCAGAGATGTGAAATGCAACCATCTAATGCCCATGTTCACAGAAAGTGCTCTGTGTCCCTGGAGGCCTGACAGCCTCACTCCGCTGAATTATTCACACACAACAACTGAATAAGCAGGGGAAGAAAAGAGGCATTGATGTATGGATAGAACCATTTCTCCCAGCAGCTCTCAGAGGATTCCCAATGATCTCCTTTTATATTTTGACAACAACTTACCATGTTTGAAAAGGACACACTTCTCTGGATTGTCTTTGATTCTTTGGAAAACATCTTCAAAGTTGAATCTGGGAATAATGGCCAAAATAGACAAAAGATAAAAGGACTGTTTTATATTACCAGAAGCCAACAATTTTGCTCCTGTTTGAATAATCAAATATCTTACTATGAAAATCAGGCAAAGGTTTCTCATAGTCTTTGAGAGACTCTATAAAGCTGGAGCCTGGAACGAGCCTGTTTTACACCAGTTACAGATGGACTCCCCCAGGCCCATCAAACTCTAAGAGAACTCCATTATCTAAAGCAAGAAATGACCATCTTCACAAGCCTGGATATAGATAATATTGACATCCTGGAGCCAAAGTGATCTAGAACTTAAGAAATTCATATACTTAAGATATTTAAATACAATAAATACGTATTTAAGTTAATTTCTACAATAACTGACTTTCAAAAGAGCCAATCCAAAAGCCAAACACAAGTAGCCTTCACATATGCAGACCGAAATCTCCCTCAAACAGTAAGAAAGAATTGAGCATGAAGTGAAAACAAGAATCTCTCATTTGGCAGAAGACTGGGGCTGTTCCTTTCATGACTGTAAAAAATACAGAACTCTGATTCCAGAAATATCCCATTGAATGTTGTCTTCATTTTGCTCTCAGGGAAGATTCAATCACAACTAATGATTTCAGAGTTTCATGCTATCTTGTTCATAAAATATTACCCTGCTTTTACACAGCAAGTTCTAGTAAGTACCTCTGCAGAAATACTTACCCTGGGATGTAGTAAAAACAGAAGACCCATTGCAAGTGACTGCTATTCCAGTAATCGCCCTGTTTAATACAAGTGAAGTTTCAGGTGATTTATAGGCTTTGGAATGTAACCACCATACTGTAAACTGGCTAGAGTTCAAATTTATTATTTGATCTCTATAAGAGCTAAGACATTCAAGGGGATTAAAAGCACTACAGAGGTACACCTCGATACACTATGTGAAACACCAGTACAGGTTCCCATTACTGTTTTGCAAGAACTTTGTCCTCATCAGAAAGGACAGGCCATGTGAGAGGATAAATAGCCTCATGTTCAGTGTTTCTAATTGGGGATTAGCTACAAAAGGAGTCAGGAACCTGCCTACAAGCAGATGCTGAATACTTCAAGTGTCAGGAATTGGAACTGACACGTCTTTTCTCCTCAAATTTTATATTGGCAAAGTCATTGTAGTCTAGAAATTTAAACATAACACTGCTGTCAGGGAATGAGTTGTGAGGAAGCACAGAGCTTTCTGCACAGCAAAATTCTGTTATCAGACCTGCTTCTATTTTTTTCTCAGCAGTTTTGAGGGGAAAAAAAAGAAAAGAAAAGGAAGATCCAGAAGCAGAAATTCAAGGCTGTTTTCAGGATCAGCATTTCCCTAACACTAACAATCTGGTAACAGAGGCCCTTTCTCACTACAACTACCACCTTGTTTTCTGGACAAGAGAATGTTTCTTTTCTAGATTGGGTTTTATTCCATTAAAAAAAAAAGCAGCTGTACTCAAGGTATTAAGAAATCCTCCTGCTGGTGCAGCCACTAGGACAAGGGGTGGGGCCAAAGGGAAATCTGTTCCTTAAAATATAGCTGTTGCTGTTCATTGTCAGGGATTTTCAAAGGTCACCTGAAATGGTCCTGCTGACTCATGGCTCCCCAGGAATCTATCAGAACAGCAGTTTGGTACCTGGATTAAGTGAAAACCTATGGCTGGGGATGTGGCAAACTGCTCACACAGCAGCAGCTCGAGGTGTATGGTCGTTGGACTGAAGTGGTTTAACCTTTCAACTCAAAGAGGATGAAGTTAAGTCCTCCTGGAGTTACAATAGAATAAATAAATGGAAGCCTGTATCTGGCTGCTAATATCACAGTTTTAGAAGAGGGTAATCAGTATCTGCTTCTGGTACTACAGTGATAATCATAGAATCATAGAATCATTTAGGTTGGAAGAGACCCCTGGGATCACCAAGTCCAACCATCAGCCCTACTCTACAAGTTCTCCCCTACACTAGATCCCTCAACACCACATCTAATCTGCTCTTAAACACAGTCAGGGAGGGTGACTCCACCACCTCCCTGGGCAGCTGATTCCACTGACTGACCACTCTCTCCGTGAAAAATTTTTTCCTAATGTCCAGCCTAACCCTACCCTGCTGCAGCTTGCAGCCATTCCCTCTTGTCCTGTCGCTCATTGCCCGTGAGAAGAGACCAGCACCAATCTCTCTACAGTGCCCTTTCAAGCAATTGTAGAGAGTGATGAGGTCTCCCCTCAGCCTCCTCTTCCTCAGACTAAACAATCCCAACTCCCTCAATCGATCCTCATAAGCCTTATTCTCCAGGCCTCTCACCAGCTTTGTTGCCCTCCTCTGTACTCGCTCCAGCACCTCGATATCTCTCTTGTGCTGAGGTGCCCAGAACTGGACACAATAGTCAAGGTGCGGTCTCACCAGTGCTGAGTACAGGGGGACAATCACCTCCTTACTTCTGCTGGTCACACTATTCTTTATGCAAGCCAGGATGCCATTGGCCTTCTTGGCCACCTGGGCACACTGCTGGCTCATGTTCAGCCGCCTGTCGACCAGCACCCCCAGGTCCTTTTCTGCCAGGCAGCTCTCTAGTCACACTGCCCCAAGCCTGTAGCGATGCATGGGGTTGTTGTGGCCCAAGTGTAGGACCTGGCACTTGGCCTCATTGAATGATCTTAGCTCTAGGTCTGTATAAAGAACAAGAATAAAATAATAAAAAAACCCAACCTGACAAGTACCATTTCTGGATTGGTAACTCATCATATACTCAAACTTATTTTATATAGTCAAATCAACGAGGCGTCTCAAAGAAAACGATTTACCATAAAACCCAGCCCATCATCCAGATGGACACACAGACACCCCCAGCCCTCAATTCAGTGGGACTCAGTGACCGTGAGCAGCAGAGAAGAGCACCTACTCTTTGTGAATTTTATATCGCTCGGCTAATTTGAGTTTGGCAATGTTGTTCCAGGCAAGCGTTATACTTTCTTCTGTCAGATCTTCAAAGGATTCTTCGTTTGGAGAAACTGGAATAAAACAGCACAATAAAGCTTTGTCACAAACAGCAAACAAAGAGATAGATTTCAAGTAACTGGGTAGCTGAAGCTGCAAACATAGACATGAAAGTACAGAAATTGTGAAGAGATGCAGGAATAAGAATTTTTGGCTAATGCACAAAGTGACAAGATCACTAACTTTTTTCCAAATCTCCTCTGGGAACGGGTAGTCAAAAATATGGTTTTTCTCTCAAAATCAGGAGCTTTAAATTGGAGACTTTATAGAACACATGTCCAAAATGGAAAACAACCAAAAAAACCAAACCCAAAACCGACAAAACCTCAAAAGACTTTTCTGCAGAGATGTTTTGGTGTTCCATGGAAATATCAAGAGCTTTCCAAATGGAAAAGTACCATGTAATCCATCTCCCACTACAATACAGCATGTGATTTTATTACCCTATTGCATCCTGTTAGGAACGTCACCACTCCCTTTCACTGCCCTGCTGCAAAAGTTAAGGTGTAAGAAACACAACAGAACTGAGACAATTAGATGTCAATTCCTATAAAAAGGCCGAACCCAAGAGGAAATGTTGATCTGGGAGTTCATGACTTCGGCAGCACAGCACCATGTCTATTTAACACTGATGTTACTATCACCATGTACAACTTTCAAAGCCACTCTGGCCTTTTGGGTGCTACTGGCCGTCATGTTAAGCAACCTTCATCATCTCTGCTTAAAAATGGAAGCCATCAAAAGGTAAGTGAATTGAAGACAACTGAAAAAAATCTTTCCATGTGATCCCCAGGCTGAAGAGTCAGTCCAATTTACAGGAGACCACTATACATATGAGGAGGACCATAGCATCTTAGTTTCAGAAAAATGGTCTAAGTTCCTCATGGAACAGAAGCCTGTGATGGCATTACATACCCTTTTCTTGAAGAAAGTTATTCGAATCAACATTGTCCCTACAGTATATGGGGAAAACAAAGTAATTTCTTTACAGATTTTTATTCAAATCATGGGAAAAAAAAAAAAAATCAGATGCTTAATTTAAGCTCTTAGGGTTTATTGAAACCCAGCCAATCAGTCACCTCAAAGGCACCCTTGTTGAAAAACTGAACAAATCTTGCCATCATTTAGAATGCCTGCAGAGACACTCATTGAAGCTGCTGTCAGAACAGCTTGACTTGGAAGTGCCATAACGGCCGATAGCCCTCCCACAGCTTCAAAACCAGAGGCTGAACAGTCCCAGGGGAAGCCACTGGGACAGAAGACAAAAATGCAGGACAACGCCTGTATTTTCAAATCTGAAACCAGTCTTGTCAGTTTTTCTTTACCAGTTAGCTCATGGATTTATTTTGAGTTGGCTTATGGGGAAAGCGGCCAACAGACTTGTATAATGAGATCCCGTGGGAGAAAGACACAGACCTTCTCAGAAGTACAAATCCGTTGCCTCCTCAGTTAGTCTGTTGTACGCTTACCTGGAGACTCAGCTATGGAAACACTGTGACTCGATGTTCGAGACAAGCTCTTCAGCTTCGGTACTATCCTTCGGGGATGAGGAATCGTAAACAACTGCTTTGGCGTCTGTCCAAACTCCAAGATTTGTGTCAGCAGGGCTACTTTCTCATTGGGGTCCATAATACTTCACAAAAACAAGGTATTTAATTAAGCCAAGTAGGTAAGNGTACTGTAGCCCATCACAAAATCTTACAGCACTGATTTGCCACAGTCATTTGGCAGCTCCTGATTTTGTTTATGTAATATGACAGTATCCTTGTCAATTAAAAAGAAAAATAAAGCAATTTCACAAGAGCCAGGCTGAAGAAACCATCAAGGAACAATCTTTCCACGCAGGGTAAAAATGACACCCTGATGTCGGTTCTGTGCATATTTAGGAGAATGAAATGGAAGAGCTGCACCTTTAACACACAGAACACTTTTATAGCAAGCAGAACCTGGAGGCTGAGAAGTTTAGCTAACTATTCTAACAAAAACATTCCAATTTATGCCAATTACCTGTTTAAATCCACTCCTCCTTCATAAGTTAATGGGTGAAACACTGGAAAAAAATACATATCATTTATACGATGTAGATGTACAAGGCTTGTTGTCTTGCATACCTACTCTAAAAAAGTTGTATTTTTTGCTCAGCTTGGTTATATTTAAGCAACTAAGCCATTTCAGCAGGCTACAGTTTGATAAGAAAGACATGGAGGCCCTGGAACGTGTCCAGAGAAGGGCAATAAAACTGGTGAGGGGTCTGGAGCACAAGTTCTTTGAAGAACAGCTGAGGGAGCTGGGATTGTTTAGACTGGAGAAGAGGAGGCTGAGTGGAGACCTCATCGCTCTGAAGGGAGTGTGTGATGAGGAGGGGGTCGGCCTCTTCTCCCAAATAACTAATGATAGGACTCGAGGGAATGACCACCTGCTGTGCCAGGGGAAATTTAGATTTCTTTTTCTCCCCAAGAGTGGTCAGGCACTGGAATGGCCTGCCCAGGGAGGTGGTGGAGTCACCAGCCCTGGCGATGTTCAAGAAGCATCTGGACGAGGTGCTACAAGACATGATAGTAGCATATTGGGTAGGATTGGTGACAGGAGGACGGTTGGACTGGATGACCTTGTAGGTCCTTTCCAACCTCATGTTTCTATGATTTCTATGATATCTTGTGTTTTAATCCAGGTTTTCTTATTCAACAAAACCTTTAAGATTTATAAGAGACTCAGTAAGTTTGAGAAGAATCTATAAAGTGTACAATTACCATTGTGAGCTGCAATTGCTTCACTTCCTTTCTGCTTGTAGCCAAATATTATGTCAATCCATTCATGAAGATGTTCCGACACATACGGACTCTCTAAAGCCTCTTGGCTCTTCTGAAGAAAGTCATTGGGACCTGACAAGAGAAAGGTTAAGTAAAGCAGAAGATATCCCATTCAGTATTGGTGCCCATCTCTCTTATTCTTCCTTCTTGAAAAAGCCACCAAACAAAAAACACCCAACACCCTGCACCAAACCTCAAATTTTCTGTAAAAATTATGTCAAGTGTTTTAGAGCAAAAATTCTTTCAGAAGAAAAGAGAATGGGTGGTTTTTTAAGAGAAGAACCACCGTCCTAGGAATCTAGACCATCCTGAATTCATTCATTAAACAAGAAGTTTGACTATTATTACCTGATGCCCAAGGGGGAAGCTCTACATCTTCAACCATCTTCCCACCCTGCCTTTTTCCCAAGTCCAACTTCAAACTGTTTACTAGAAAACTAGAATCGTTTTCATAAAATTCTGGAATCAACTAGAAGGAAAAAAAAAAAAAGCAAGTTTTGGGATGAGCTTAGCTTTGATCACTTAAGTAGAATATGGTCAGTAAAAACTGAAAGTTCTCAAAAGTTCATATGCCAAGCCCTAAAGTTGGGTAAGGCTTTCTTCTGTGTCAGTAAAGAAGCACTGGAAACCTCCTCCCCATTACGTTTCCAACTACTTTTAGGCTTCTTGACTACCCACAAGGCAATTAGAGGGGCATAAATACTTGAACATGTAATATATGATGTGAGAATTCATAGTATCGAACAGTATTTTCAGAACACTAATTGCATAACTACTTCCTCAATTCTGAGGCATCAGGTAAGAATCAAGACAAAAATAAAATCTAGAATAAAATGACAAAAGTTTCAAAGGCTTACTCAATTATTTAGCTAACCTCAGCTAACCCCACTTAACTCCATTACCATTAACAAAGTTTTAAAAAAGCATCACTATATGTATTATATATCACACTTTATCGAAGAAACACTATTTAAGAGCACCCACTATTTGACAGTTAACCATTTTCAACATATTACAGAAGTTACGGTTTCTGTAAGGCTCAAAAAACCAAAGTAAGTCATCCATAGTTCAACCTCTTCGGCTCTGCTGCTGTTAATACAGTCAAATCCTTACAGGATTCCAGAAAATGATACATTGAAATTGCATCTTTTCAGTCTTAACCCACTCTGATAATTCCCACTCGTTTGAATAACGTATTCAAAATGACAATTCTGTTAAAGTAAAGCCAGAAAGCAGATTCAGAGGAGCAATCATGGAATTGCAGAGAGGGAAAAAGTTAAAAACACTGAAGGATTCATAAAATGCAGTCATTGGTCTTGAAAAGCCCACATGCAGCTGAAAACCAGAAAAAAAAAAAAAAAAACAACCCACAAACTTAACAATGACAGCAAAACCACCAACCAAACACCCCCCCACACCAACACTCTGAAATCAAGAGGAGCCATCAGAGAACAGAGAGCTCTGCACAGATACCAAGAAGGACCTGAATCATTTCCCGGCCATTTACCTCTTTGAAATCTGTTGCACCATCCAAACAGTTTTTCCAGGTTTCTGCAAGACTACATAACACATATTAATCACACACTTATTACAAATATTTTCTCTCAAAAGGCTTTGCCCTCCCTTGAGGCACATTTGAAAACAAAGCCAGCCTGGTTATAGACAAACTGTACACAAACCTGTTGAACATTCTGTCAGCGTGATCAAACTTTCCGTTCTGCAGACAGAGCATGTACTCTGGAGCTCTGGAGAAAGGGAAAGGAAGAAAAAAAAAAAAAAGAAAGGAAAAGAAAAATCACAACCAGTTTGCCCCAAACCTTGTCCACTTTGGGGGAAACCTGCAAAAAGCTGACGTACCAACTCTGACGAGATAGAAGAGAACATAACCTGGAGATGAATAATGGCTCCCATACATGAATTTCGGCTCTGGCATTTCCTGATAACGGGTCTGCAACACATGAAGAAGGAAAGAGGGGTCTGTTTTACATCAGCATTCCTGCTTTTCTTCAACAGTGAACACATACACACTTGGTTTTGGTTTTAAAGACACAGATTAGGACCCCCCTCAATTTTTACCCCAACGATAAAACAAGTTCAGTAAAACAAAAGTTCTAATAACCCCACAGCTTTAATTAAATCAGTAAATCAACAAGGCAATAAAGTTGTTATAAATTACCATCCAGTATTATCAGGTTTTCAGGTTTTTTTCCCCTCCCTCTCTCACTTTCACACAGAACTGCAGTGACTCAACTTCAAAGAAGTGTGAACAAATACTTCCTTTTTGACTTTCACATGAAGTTTAATGAGTGTGTGTGTAAACATACTGACTTAATTCAACCCAGAAGATCGCCTCCTGTCTGATGCTCCTATGCTTTATCCCTCAAAACCATCCAACTAAAATGACTTTTACTGGAAGAAAGAAAAAATAAAAGTGTATGACAGCCAAGAACTTCAGGAAACAATCAGACCATAGGAAAAAAAAAGCTTTATTCATGGTTATTGAAAACATACTACTGATCATGTTCTTACCCTCCACAACCTTGGGGAGCTTTACAATTTTGAACTATTTAATCTCTTTTGTCAGTATAAAGCAGTTAGACTAGCAATCATTTTTGTTTTGCCTAATGCTTCGTTGAGCACTAATACAGGTTGCAAAGCATCAAATATAGTTATGCTCTGTAAAATGGCTTTGGAATAATTAACATACCAAGGAGAAAAGCCAAGAAACTGAAAGACTTTCTAAGTCTGTAACTATGTGTTTAGCTGCTTACGAAAAGGAAGTCTGACTGCTGTGAGTAAAAAGGAAAGGGCGGGCATGAGTAACTGCATGTGGGAATTTCGAGCTGGTGCTCTGATCTCCAGGGATCCAGATTTACTTCATTCTAAGTACTCTCCCTCAAATTCAGCATTTTTCTTAAATGGAAGTACTTAAGATTTCTACTACTTTGTCTTGTTTAATTCACATACACATTTTATATCCATTTGTCTTCAAGTTTTATATTTCCATATGTTTTTATAGCATCTCTGTGCCTGCCATACAAATGCAGTTATAGTAGTTAAATGGATTTGGGGATTTTATTTTAAAACTGAAGCAAAACATTCAAAAAGCAGGTATGTGTGAAATGGTAGTGAGAGAGAGGAATTGATTCAAATCACTTTTCATCAGTACTGGTGAAGTCAAGTTGAGAATGAATGTGGTACATTTATAGGTAAGTCTGCTTCCGAAAAGGTTTATAATTTGCTTTAGGTAACTACAGAATTCCAAAAGCTTGTGTGACAAAGCTCCTTTTATTGCTAATACCTACAAGGCCCAAAATGTGCAGCAGATAAAAGCCAAGATACACATACCAATAATCGATCCAGCCTTTCCTTATTGAGGGCACCAACCGGTTTACTAAGGTCACGGAATGTTTCAGGCTTGGTCAGATCTGAAAAAAAACGACCCACAGGTTAAAGGCATCGTTTCACCTGGACAGGAGTAGTTTCTAATCGGTATTTAAAAACAAACAAACCCCCTAAAACAACAGAACAAACAGGAAAACATCGCAGAACCTTCCAAAAATTTTCTCTGCTCCCTAACTACAAAAGAATTAGTCGTGTGTAAATGACTACTTCCAAGTAGCTTCATCTCAAACCTCTTGCTGAAGAGCTAGTAGTTACCTATACATGATGATAGCTACTGCAAACTACTATTGCCTGGTCAATAGAGACCCTGACATCTGAGCCAGAAAAGCAGCTGATATCTTCCTTCTTCTCATTAACCATTCTGTCACGCTGCAGTTAAGCCCAGCAAACAATCAAACTGGTGTGTTTGAGGTAGTGCTGATGAAAACCACGAGATTCTGCTTGTAGGGGTCAAAATCCCCAAAAGGACAAGCTTCCAACACATATTGTACAAAAGACCCTTGAGATAGGCCCTGCTAGCCTCTTTACTTCAACTTGTGAAAGAACAGCTGGATTCTACAATTTTTCAAAAATAAAAGACCATTTTACTGGTTCTTTGGCATTTATTGGAATCACAGAAAATGTCTGAATGCTCAGGACTGCGGATTTTCAAAGTGTCCAAGCCAATGCTTGGTACATGTGGTGTTGAGGGATATGGTGTAAGGGAGAACTTTGTAGACTAGAGCCGATGATCCCAGGGGTCTTTTCCAAGCTAAATGATTCTATGATTTTACATTGCCTGCATACAATGAGTGAAACAGGAAAAGATAAGGTATTCTGTTCAATGCACTCCAGAATAATGGTAAGTGCAGAAGAAAACACCCAAGATGGCTAACACCAGCTGCATTTTGATGTACCTTGAACTTTACACAGTCTAATCCTGCCCCTGAGATACTTCCTTCTGGACATAATACCTTTTTGCATACACATACCTAATACTGAACTAGAGTAGTCTGCTATGATCCATGGAAATACAGGATACTGGGAGAGGTCGTTGCAGCTCCTATCAGCCAGATTGTTGAGATGAAGAAGATACTGGTAGTTTGATATATGTCCTCGCTGCCACTGTAACATGTAACTTTCAGCTGTGTGCTCCGTTACATGATTTTCTAAAACAAAACAAAACGCTTGGAGTTTAGAAGCTTGGAGTTCCACCCCCAAATTAAACAGTGATTAACATCATGCAAGGTACCATAAAATTAAGGGCAAAGTTGTTTAAAAGACCAAGTTAGAACTAAGTGGAAACTTCATGTTTCAATAGCTACCCTACTTCATACATTTTGTAAGATCTATTCAAACAGGCCTAAATTATATCCAAGAAAAAAAAATCATGCAGAAGGAATGTTGAAACCAAACACAGAACCAATATATAGGAAAGAACATGAAGACTTATAGAAAAACATTTGCAGACCATGAACAGCTCTCTTGAAAATCAGGCAACCTTTAATTGAAATTTCTAGAAATAGTTCTGCTAAAGTCAAGGAAAAAAAAAAATGAAGTATGTGTTCCTACTGGAGAACTAAGGATGCCCATGGTGGAAAGCAATCACATTTGTATATATTATTAGGATCCAGTAACTGAAAGAGACCAGAGGAAGATAAAACGTGACCAACACCCAAGAAAGTAGGAATCATGCACCTGGAGCGTCTGTCCTGTGAGTGGCAGGGTTACTGGAAGAAATGAGAGGGTGGAGGAGTGGTTTTGCATGGGGGGGTGGTGGTTTTGGTTTTGCTCTGTTTTTTTGTGGTTTTGTGGGGGTTTTCCCAATTTTTCCTTCTATTAAACTAGTTTACAGAACCTTGGGAAGTGCCTGAAATAGAACTGTAGGACTGCAATCATGGCATGGTATCAGGAAACCGCCCAAACAGCCTCCAGTTACCCAGAAAGCAAAGTCTGAAGCGGGGTAAGAGCATGCAGTCATTTCAGTAACAGAGAAAAATCACGTCAGAATCTATTCCTTCCAAATCTAAAAGACTAAAACAATTCTTAGGGGAAGTGATGGCTCCTTTGTGGCCATTCCACTTCACTTGGTGAAGCCAGGAAAATGTCAACTGGTATTTAGGCAAATTGACTGAAACAGAACTAAGAGCCCTGGTACAGTAACAAAAGAGTATAAAATTTACATAAGCATTTTCAATATTGACAGCAAACATGAGGTTCAATGTTGCAGTTGTAGCAGCATTACAGACAAGTTTTTAGCTGTTTCTCTTTGCTTTCCCAGGTCACACACCAGCCTGTCAGAGTTTCTGTTCACGATCTGCAAAAAACATGTATCGCTTTCTAGCAATAATTGCAAGCAAGATTCAATAGAAACTACATTTTAACTGTTCCAGAATGTTAATTTCCACCAACCCCTGTTTAGACTGAGGAAAGTTCAGGTATTTGTGTCTGCACTGGAAATCTGTTACAGGAAGTTCCTCCACTGGATTTTATTTGGACTTAACTGGGGCCAGGGGCATCCCCCCTCAAGTCAGTCTATATTCTTATAACAAAACACAATTTAGCCAAGTGAATCTTATTTACCACTTGCTTTTAAGATGCAGCATTTTGTGGGGTTTTTTGTTTGTTTGTGGGTTGGTTTGGTTTTTTTTGGAGGAGGGGGTATGTGGTTTTAAGTTTGGGGTTTTTTTAAATAACAGTGCATATCAAGTTGCAAATTAAAAGAATTAATTTCACCTTAATAATGCTCTCCCATCTTTCATACTCAGCTCTTCAAACACAGAACAGAACACACACAACTTTGCAACATTCATTCTGAACTTTGCTTATTTCTCTCAAGAAATTTTAGGGCGACTACATCTGGTTATCCTTCTTATCCTTCCCACCACTCCACAAAGCAAAACACAGGCGAAATTTCCCCCCCCCAGGTACAATGGACTACATGAGTAAGTAAATACTGCAAACCTATGTATGTTGCAATAAGGAAATAGAGCTCATCTCGATCTTGACAGTTGTAGAATTTCAAGTAGATGTCAGAACATAGATCATTTTCTGTGCAAAACACTTCAAGTCCCTTAGAAGTTAAAAGAGAAGGGAAAGTAAATGACAGTAATTACCAACAAGCTGTAATATTCATGGTCTTTTAACAGAATATTCCAGTTACTCATATCTAAAACTTAAGACTCTAAATTGGGTGCCAGCTTTGCCCAAAGTCTAACATTTTGATCTTTCCTATTTCCAATGATAAAATTTTATTCAAGACTGAAATTTGAGGGCAAGCACAGAAAGTGTCTCTCAGTCACATACAGGGGGACTCATCACTCCACATCAGTCTCAATCTGAACCAGTGATTGAGCTCCCTCTGTGAATCAATCCAGAGAGAAAACACACCATGAGAGAGCAATCCATGCTATCCCAAGATAGGTGTTGGAGATAAATAGAATGAATTGCCCCCTGGAGGTACTCCCTTCTCCCTTCCCTTACACTGACTGCTTATGAAAGAAATTCTTCATCCCTGACAGAGTTCACTCTTCCTGTTTTCATCTTTTTGACAACCTGAAGAACTAAAACACTTAAAAACCAGGAAGGATCTTTGAGGACTGTTCACCAATTAATCCCAAAGTTTTTAAAAACACGTAGCTTTTACCTAACAATGGACACAGTTTCAGCTGGTCATTTTAAGAAATGATATTAACAGCAAGAACATTAAAAAAAATTATAATAATATTTGAGCTTACCAGTGGCATTAAACCATGTCGTCTTTTATAGATGCGACGCACATTTTGCAGCGTTATTTGTACCACTGGTTTCTGTGGGGGAGGAGGGTGAGGGAGGGGGAAGAAAAGATGGAGATATTCCAGAAGGTATAGGCTCTTCTACATTAACCTCTGCAGTCACTCTGAAGTTTCTCTTGAATAGAGATACTAGCAATAGGAAAGCAATATCCATCCAGGTAATTTTAGCAGCGGAACAGTGGCACTAAACAGTTAAGTTAAAAAGAGGAAGCTTGTCTTTGCTGTTGGTTCTTTTTTGAGTAGCAAAGCAGTTTAAGGACAAATAAAGATAAAATTTAATAAAAATTATGACCCCAGCCCGTTGCCAGTTATGATAATCATGCAAGAGAGAAGCAGAAGACAATAAACTATTAAAAAAATCAGAGAGCCACCGGGCTGCTGGGCAAACTGTTTGCCAGTGGTGCCACCCGGTGGACCGAACCTGAACGGCAGGTTGTCATCTTCAGCTACTAACACACTTCGTTGTCTGAACATGCTCTTAGTGTACTAGCGGCCTGCTAAGACTATTGCTGTTACTTCTGTGACAAAGCAATGGTCTGTCTGACATGCACTCAGCTTTCCTCTAGAGAAAGAGGCTATCAGCTTAATGAAAAACCTAACTAAGATCTTCTCTATATATAGTGAACGCGTATAAACTTCTCACTTGGTAGGAACAGCAAAGGACACTTTGTGCTTTGTGAGCAGGAGGTCAACTTTAAGCAAGTTAGCACAGAATAAAGCCTCAGAAGTAGAGATACACTGATTGCACCGGAGCAGCAGAGATCAAAGCTAAGGAGTCTCCTCAGAGACGCGCTCCATGTGCGTTTAAGAGGAATAGATCAGGAAAGGAAAGCTGTCCGCCAGAGGGGCAGCATGCTCAGAGCATATGCAAGACCATCCGTGAGGCACTTACAGGATATCCATTAAGAGGCTGGAAGTACAAGTTAGCATCAGTAACACACACATGCCCTGGATTAGTCACCAGTGGTGTCACCATTTCTGCTTTACATTCCATATGCAGCGTTTCAGAAATGCTTTGAAATCTACAAGTGAAGAAAGGGAGTAAGTTCACCTCCAGTTCTTACTTACTTAGGTAGAGCTTCCCTTAAATTCTTTAGAAAAGGTTTTAGGTTGGCTTATATAATGTTGGGACATCAGAACGGGGACTGCACTAAGCCTATTTTAGACATGGAGAAAGCTCGTTTTTGAGACCTCTACGTTAACAGGCAGGCCAGAAAGGAAAGCTGCTTTGTTCTGCACCAGTCTCACAACAGGAAGCCAGCTGACTTCTCTACACAGGCCTTTATTTAGCATATACTGACGCCCAATTTGCAACAAGTTCACAGACAAATGGAGCGGTTTGAAAGATAAAAAAGTAACACTTTCATCCTCACAACACAGAATTTCCCCTTCTCTGTTCCAAATGGCTCAGAATACCAAGATGATAACTCCCTGAAGTAGAGGACTTATGCCACCCCAAACAAGGACCTTTTAAGTGCCAATGCAGTAATCCATTTAAGTGCTAATCAACAAACAAGGTGAAAATTATTTCCCAGTAGGAAGAGATTAGAAAGGTACCTGTTCTTATCAAATGACGTCCTAGCCAGGCGTGACTGCAATATAGCAGTTATCTAACGTGGGAGGGGAAAAAAGTTAATATGGTCTATGATTCAAATGCAATTAGAATTTTATTACTAAATAATAATATCAGATTTTCAATATTAAACAGTGGTATCAGAAATAATCAGATACTTACCATGGCAGCTTGATCTCCCATCTTATCTAGACAAGAGGCCCTGTAAAGCTAAAGGACAAGGTGCTTTTAGTGAAATAGCACAGAGAGCTCCCACAAAGCTCAGAAGTCAATAGAAACTGGAGGGGCTTTAGCATTCTTAGTGACAGAATACTAAAAGAGCTGTTATTATTTCTTTTTAAAGTAGGGCATGTAAGTTCATTGCTACTGTAATGTTATTTCCTTGTCTATATACTACCACCCTGCACAGTAACAGCTAATACGTGTAGCTTACAACAGCTGTCAGAAACAGATGCTGTGCTCAACTGCTACGTTTTAAAAGTAGGTATTACAAGAGTTTCACCTTGAGAATAAATATTTAAAAGAAAGATCTCCATTAAATATCAGAAAAAGGTGCTATGGTGAAATGCAAACTCATACCAAACAACCACATACCTGATGCAGAGTTTGGACAACATCTCCTAGTTTCCCAGCAACATCCAGTTGGAATAAGTGTTCTGTTCTACCCTAAAACCAAAAAGACAAATTTACTACAAATGAGTTTAAAATAAAGCTCAGGGAGGGGAAAAAAGTTAAAAACTAAAAGCAAAATAGTCTAAAACCTGGTCAAAGTATGCTATCAAAGGTTGCAGTACACCTGAAACTTTCCAAAAGCAGATGCTAAACCTGACCTTTTCTTAACAGATATACCTTCCCTATAGTAAGCTTTTTGTGCAGTATTTAGTCTGTTATTTAATACAATGCAACAAAACAGCTTTGAAGTGAACAAATTATTATAGTGTAAACATCTGTAAATGTAGAGCTAGTACCTGCTCTGTCTATTTTATTATCAGGTAAACACATGGAAATATAGAACTAGTAAACAACACTTTATATTTGAACAGCTACTGTGTGTCTTTTAGACAAAAGATATAAAGCCCATCACATCTTTAATGACTAGGCTATAAACGTTATCATTCTCTTGTACATAAATAGTTTTGGGCTGAAAAGAACCCAAATCCAATCACAACCTGTTTTGACTAGTCATTTATAAACACCTTTGCTAACACATCAAACAGTGTATGTGGCGTCATCATTTTTCCTGTACAAACTCTTCCCAGCTTTCTTAGGTGTCATTTCATAGCATTTTTCATATGTATTTTTTGGTTTTGACTTAACTGCACTAAAGGTATGTGCATGGATGAACTAATATGGACTCTTACACATAACAGATTTAGCAAAGGTGGTGGGAGCCCTTGATGACCCTTGAATGTAGAATAAAACTGCACCAACAGATTTCTATGGGGCTTTTATAATTTCTCAGCCTAGACTTAAAAAAACCAAGCCAACAAACAAGTCACCAGTAAGACTACACAAAAGATTGATCAGTAGATACAATTGGATTAGTTTCAAATTGAAGAACACAAGTAATGGAAATCTAGCTGATCTTCAGTGTGAAGTACGTGATCTGAGCAGAACTGACAGCAATCCTAGGAGAGAGCACGCTTCAGGAAGCGAATGGAGCTGGAGTAAAGGGAGACAAGACATTCAGTAGCAATTTAGATAAAAGCCTTGGAACATTTCACCCAGAGCACTGCTTCCCTTCAAGAGGGACAGCCCAGCTCTCAGGAATCCTAGGGGATGGTCCTCAAGGATTGTGTACAGCCAACTACATAAAAGCTTCTGAGGGCAGTTCTCCCTGTACCTCTCCAGCCCTATGCAGAGACAACGGCTCAGTCTTCTGTAATTGATCTGAAACAATCAATGCAAGAGCAGGAAGATGAAATGTAGCACCAAATTTCCAGCACTCAGTCTGGAACTGGCAACGATTCAAGTAGGAGATCTCTGGCAGCAACAGGGGGGAAAAAAAAAGTCTGAAACGACTGAAGGCAAAGTAGATTTCTTGGTTTAATATGCAGAAACATGGCTGCACTGCTGTGGTAATGGTTAACTGTCAGGAACAGTTTAGTTATGAATTAATCTCAACTTAGGAGAAAATAAAGTGAAAAACCTTCCAAACAGCCTTTTTGTATTTGTATGATACTTAAACCTTCTACTTGGGGGCAAAACAAAATACAAAAACTAGAAAACAGATTCAACACATGAAAAAAAATTAATGGCATCAAGCAAAAAAAGAAAGGTTAAAAAAACCTTAGAGACAGATGTAATCACAAAACCACCACCACAGCAGTTGTTGAGAGAAAAAGAGGTCATCTCAGCCCCTCTGCTCCTCGTTGCAAACTTATGGACTCCACCATTCTTGAATTTTTTTGACTTGAACAAGCATGTTGAGAAATGTAATTCCATCCATTTCAGTTATTGGGCAAATATGGTGTTTAATGATTCTGTGTTTTCACTTTGTGTTTTTGTCTTAACCCATCTGGCATCCCAGGTGAAAACCCCTTACTTCTATTCCTGGAGGCCTCCAACCTCAGAATCAGAGCAGACCCAGCCCCTCAGCAGAAAGCAACCAGAAGCAAGCTCTGATTTCTGTGCCGAGCAGCCTTATGTGCCATTTCTTTGATCTGTGAAGCACTTGGCTGGGAAATATCAATTAGCAATTGCTCATCTCAGGTGTGATGAGAAGCTGTTTAGCCAGGATGCAGCGTCCACTGAATACCAGCTGCCAGCTCTGACTGTTGAGTCCACAGAGCTGCTCATCAAGGCAAACAGAATGCACCAAGTCTGCTGCACATAGAATCATTTTGGTTGGAAGAGACCCTGGGGATCATCCAGTCACATCCTCCATGACATACCACAAACCCGTTAGGGAAGAATTCAGCTACTTGTTTTATCAATATGCACAATTACCTTTTCTTCTTTAAGCTTTGTTGTCATATTCCTCAAATTATATTTATCTCACTCTTTTAGAAATGAGGATATAAACAGTAGTTGGTTAAGAACAGTAAAAAAATATATACTTACTCTTACTGTTTTATAGGGTGCAATAATGTTCCTTTCTTTAATGAGAAAAACCTGAAACAGTAAGAGTTGTTAGTTTCAGCCCTTAATAAACCAAAGCAGAACTACTGATAAAGACATAGCTAAGAATGCTGTTTAAGCAAGCCAGACACTGGGTTGCAATATCCTGCTTTAGCTGCCCCAGATAAACTTCAGAAAAACAATGACCTTTTATAGCAGCTAACTGCAAGGATGGCAAGTGTCCAGTTTAGTCCAGTGACTTACCTATTTACGCAGTTTCTGAGTGGGGGGGGTTTATTCTAATCACATGACCTTCCAGGAGTTGTAAGATTAAAGCCAATAAGCACAGCCATCAATCTAACTCCACTCGATGGGAGAATCCTCCTCCTTTTTTCTCATGTCTTTAGGGTTCTGTCCTGATGGGAATTGCCCCACAGGGATAACCTGCTGTGCAAACCTTGTCAAATGAACCCTTCTTCTACTGCCAAACATTTCGCTTCCTGTTCCAACTGCCATGAACACCAGATTTCCTCTCTCATCCAGCGGTATGTTTTTCAACAGTTTTGTTTCTCTGATGCTATTCTCCGATGTGAGAGGACCTTTCCTCCCCAAAACTCGCATGAAACCACTCTCCTTCAGAACATTCTCTGAACTCCTATGGAAAGACTTGACTGCTGGTTTGCAGATAGTGCCTTACTATCTGCTTCCTGAAAGAAGACAAACCATAGTAGAATATCACTGAATCATAGAATTGCTTAGGGTGGGAGGGACCTTTCAGATCACCTAGTCCAAGCATCAACATAACATTGACAAAAACCACCACTAATCCATACCTCTACACTACATCTATCCATCTTTTAAAGACCTCCAGGGATGAGGACTCAACCACTTCCCCGGGCATCCTGTTCCAATGCTTGACAACCCTTTCAGTGTAAAAATTCTTCCTAATATCTAATCTAAACTTTCCCTGGTGCAACTTGAGGCTGTTTTCTTTTGTCCTATTGACTGCGACTTGGCAGAAGAGACCAACCCGTACCTCTTTACAACCTTCTCTCACAGAGTTGTAGGGAATGATAAGGTCTCCCCTCAGCCTCATTTTCTCAAGGCAAAACAACCCCAGTTCCCTCAGCCACTCCTCATAAGACTTGTTCTCCAGATCACTCACCAGCTTCGCTGCCCTTCTCCAGACACACTCCAGCGCCTCAATGTCTCTTTTTGTAGTGAGGGGCCCAAACTGGAGACAGCACTCAATGTAACACTGAGTTAAACCGAGTATGTAAGCACTCCAGTAACTCATGGCTTTGATCTGTTTGTAGGGAGGTTCAAATTTCCTAGATTTCAGGCATGAGTACAAGACTCATGATTGGTTCTGAACTGCACAAAGCACATTGAACTGTACCAACAACTGCCTTCTACTCCATGGCTCAAGAGACTGATCAAAGGGCCTTTTCTGATGACTTGGTTTGCTTCTTACAGCTAGCACAATGCCTGTGGTTCTACACTCCAAGGCACTGCGGCAGCAGCCTCCAACCAAGAGCAAATATTAAGCTTTTTAAAAGAACAGATGGTTGGCACATACAGCCTTCCCGCTTCCCACTGGCTGACAGCAGAGCCAGCCTTCACCACACAGCCACTCACAGCACCATCCAGCCAGAAGAAAGCAAGTGGTATCCTTAGGAGCCTACAGGCTCAGCATGCTTCTCTAAGAGCTATGTTAAAAAATAATGGCAATTAGTGCCTTTCATCTGACATGGCCATATGCAGATCGGGATCAGGCCATAGGAACCAGAGTAAGAGACACCTACTTTACACTCAGATTGCTCTTCTGCAGGATAATTAAACATTTTTCTACACCGAGACCCCCAAATTACATAGACAATACCAGTAAAAAAAACAACCACACAAGCAGAGCAAGAACTTCAGCATACTCTATTCTTTTCCTATTTTGGAGGATTTTGCCCAATTTTATCTTGGGAAAAAAATACTGAAATAATTTCCAATTATTATTTCCATTTGCTGCACTTTGTAGCCCTTAGTTTCTAGGTTGTCTGCTATGTAAAGCAAAACTTTTTACTCAGCTTTGCATTAATAAATTTTGAGTGTGAACAGGCAAAGATGTTAAGATGTTTCAATTATTTGCTATGTGAGGCTTCCTGCAAGGCAGAAATTCTGCTTAGAAAAAAATATTTATAATCAGATTGTGATTTGTCCTAAGTACAACTAGCAAATACTTCACACTCAAAAATCCCTATGCCTTTTATACAAAATACCAGCAGTTATCATGCCTCCCAACTATTTCAGACCATCTCCCCAGAGACTGGAGGATGACTGACAAGCCACACACGAGGGGTGAGGAATGGGGGGTGCTAATTACATTTGCCATTTTAGAATTTAGCTCTCCTTTACTGTGAGATGCTTTTATAAACTTGTTATTCCTCAGAAGATATACTAATCATGTGTAGTGGAATAATTGCATGGAACAATGAGAAATACCTGTTTAAAAAACACTCAATACACACACAAAAATGCCAACACAAGAAACCTTGACCACACAATGCTCTTCACAGAAACAGTCAAGGTGAAATTAAATACACTGATTACTTTAACACAGTCCACAAACTTCTCCAGCATAGACAATAATAAACGTTTGAGTTCATTTCTGACTGCAGCAGTACTTAATTGAGCAAGGCTATCAATTTTAGGTATTAAGACATATTTTACAAAGATGCTAGAATGTTTAAAAGGATATTTCCCACCTCATCTCTGTTCCTTCCTGAAATGAAAACACGAACATTTTTTGGAAACTTTTACAGCTTTGGAAGACCTATCAGTTACAACTTATCAAAGCTTGAACTACATTCCCTCGGTTAACATCAAGTATGAACATATCCAAGCTCATCAAAGCTCATGATTGAAACTGGAGCCTGTAATTCAGGACAGCTACTGAAAATTCTTTGGTGGACATACAGCAGAATCCAATGTTTTCACAAAGCTGAACTGCAAGGTCAAGATGGGCTTTGCCATTACCACTACACACTGCAGAAAGCAGGAGAAAGCAATCTAGCAAGATCAAAACAAAGATTAACAAGCAGTTTAACTTCAATCTATTCTCCTTTTTCATTCAATTCTAAAATTTCCCTAAACTCCATTTTAAGATGCACAGTGCAAAAAGTTCACTTTATCAAATTAAGTGACTTAATGAAGTCACTGGCAGTTTGACATTTCCAGCATCAACTGCTTCACATTAATGCTAATTTTTTGACATTAATTAGCTTTGTTTCCAGTTAACCCTCCACCTTAAGACTCCAGCTCTGAGAAAGACACCACTGAAGAGGGTAACCTCACTCATTTATACTTTAAGAATCTGCTTCATGCCGGTCTTACCTGATTACATACAACAGAAATCCCTCCAGATGTGTCCCTAAAATGCAAATAAGGTATTTGAGGAGATGAGCATTTCAGCTTTAAAAGAGTTAAATACGTATATACAGCAACTCAAATTCACATACCGTGTGAAAGGGTTATTTGCTTCATTGTCTTCTGGGGCTTTTATACTAATGCAGTCTCTCAGTGGTATCTGCAGCAAGTTATAAAAATACATACTCCTGCTTAAAAGCTTTTTAAAAAGACTCTGAAGTTACTAAGAAAACCTACAGTTGCACTGCTTACCTTGATAATGGGTTGGATACTGTCATCAGGTTCAAAAATGATTGACTTTGAACAGATTTTTAGAGAGCCTCTGAATTTTCTAAAAGGAACAATAAAAAAAGAAAGCAGTTGGGTATGTGTTAAGAGATAGATGAGATTAGAACTACTGCAGTAAATGGATGTACATAAAACTTTTGTACCTTTCATCTCTGCGACCTTTATTTATAATATGATTAGCTGTGTGCTGTTCAAAGTAATATTCTTCCAGGTTAAGAAGAAGCAGTGAAAACCTACGAATAAATAAAAACTATTTATTAAAAAAAACCAAACAACCAACCCACCATAAAAAGTCAGCATTCTTAATAAAATACATCAAGTGTTTGGGAAGCTTTGGCTGATTTCTGTGCCATGCCCAACACTCCAAGAATGCATTACTTTAAGTTCTGAAGAACAAAACCATATGGAAAGTTTGTGCACACATGAGAAGTTCAGTTGATGTTCTTCCAACAGATATGTGAACAAAATCAAACATCCAGCCTTGTGTCTCAGGTGGGAACTATCCTAACATAGCCAGCCTTTCCCCCCAGTAAAAATTAGGTAACCCCTTATCAGTGTACGCCAGTAAAAATATGCAATGGCACTAAAGGAGAGGCAGGAACTAATTGCTTGGGATGGAGATTAGGTCTTTCTGAAGCAAAGCCAGATTACATTGGTCTGAAGCGATAAGTGAAAACACGACCAAGGTTTTTACAACACAGCCCAGTTACTCAATGGATACTTTCTGAGGAAGCATTACCTTCCTCTCCAACCACCTTTCTGCACATCCTCTCTGTCAGCTCCTGTTCAACCTCACAGGAAGCCTGTCTACGGACTAATCCAATAGACAACAAACCTCCACATCACATAGATACATAATTAATAACAAAACTGAATCCTTCTAAAGCATTTCATTGCAGGATCACACTAATGCCAGCGCTGGTATGAGGCAAATGCAAATAGGCCAGATTAGATATACCACGAAACCGCATTCTCTGACAACACTTAAGAAACTGATGCAAGTGATTAAAACTCACCAACTTTACGAAGCAGGTGAACACAAGAGTCACCCACATTTTTCAGCTGGGGAGAACGACAGCAATTATTGGCAGGGAAGGAGAAGCAGAAACGTTTTCTATCCCTTCAGTGGGAAGTAGAACAGCTCGCTCGCGTGCGGCGCTGGCCTGATCCGCAGAGTGCTCAGCAGTTATTCACAGCCACGCTTTGAGCTTTCTCTACCGTGCCCATGATGCGCTTCAGGAGAAATACCCAAGTGTCCCCAGAGCAGCATTCAAATAGCAGTAAACGTGTCAAGAGTTCACCAAATGAACTGACTGTACTGAACAGCCTGCTCGTTAAGAGAGAGTATTTCACAATAGAAAAACACAGCTTTATTGGAAAATACATCTTGTTCACCTCAGATCTGTGTTGTGTCTGTTCCATTAAGCAGAACATAACAGTAAAGGTTTACTGTAAGTACAAGCAACACTGGGTCCATATCCTCAAAACTGCTTTCGTGCCCAAGACGCTTTGTACTAATGCTCCACGGCTTTTTCAAAACAGCACTCTCTTTACTATCCTTACCTCTTCTCTCTTGAAAACAGGTATTTTATGATGCCATTAAGAAACCACTGATGTAAAAATGTTAGCAAAGATCTGAGTTAGAACAATAGATGCCATACAGAACTCCAAATCTCAAATCCCCTCTTCAGTTGTAGTTACTATACGGTTCTTGACTACCTCTAGTTTCTAAAGGGGTTCAGGGGCTTTGCCTTCACATATCCTCTCTCAACAGGCATAACTTCAGTTGCCTTCTGTTTCTTATAGAAGTCTGTTCTTCACACTTACTGCCACCTATGAAAGCATGTTCTATCAACGGGTACAAACTGAATTTCCACGTTTCTGGAGCCTTGGTGCCTTTAAAGGAGCCAAATCATTCTTTTCATGTTTATTTTGATCACTCACCATCAGGTTGCTAGAATAGGAGGTATAGCTCTGTATTTTGAGGACAAAAGCTTCACAAGAAACAATCCACAAGCCAAAGGGAAGATCTGAAACCATATGAAACCATAGCAGCTTCTAGATAGTGACCATCAAATCCCATTTTTCAACACATCATCCAGTTGAGATCACCTGGAACAAACTTTAAATTTCTGGGATTTCTCAAACTCAGATCTAGCAAGTCCTATCACATTTTGACTGAAGGCTTTTCAAGAAAGTTACATTAGTCTATAAAGAGCAATTCACCATCAGAATGTCTTTCTTTCTAGCATATGTAAGAATACACATTGAGCTGATTATCCACAATTCTTTAAATAGAAGAAGTTAAGATAAAGGTAATACCCAGATTTGTTTGAAAAACAACCTTCTTCTCTTTTTCATTAAGGAACAAATACTATTGATGTAGGGAACAACGAGCTTCACAGCAATGATGTTTGTGGACCCACTATTTCTCTTCCAAGAAAACTGGTAATGCCTGGTCAACAGAACCCATTTTTGAAATTCTTCATTCTTGGACATCCTTTGTCTCCACCTATTCTTTTGACAAACTACCCAATTTTATGCACTTTTCCAGATTCACCTCTTGGCAGCACTGGTAATTACTAGACTTTCCTTTTAAGTTTTTCAGTAAATGCAGGAATCCTTCACACATTGAAGATAAAACATGTTTTTACATCAAATCATTGGCTCTAATTCACACCTTCACTAAAGCAGACGATTGCATGAGAAAAAGCAAACAAAAAAGCAAACAAAAAACCACCCCAACAACACAAGGTATGCTCAAAAATTCAAGATAAACTCTTCACACAGGCTAACTGATTACTGTGGAAAATGGTAGGTTTCTTCCTTTTTAAGTCCACTATTTACTAGTACACTTTGGCTACTAGTGAGTAGTTGTGTAGAAAAAAAACATGAAGACTATCCAGTTTTGCAGAGACAGCATTTATGTAGAGCTCCTTGCTGGTGACCAGTGACTTCCCATGCCAGAACATCACACTCACATTCTGATCTTGGCTTTGCTGCCTTGAAAAAGCGTTGTATCACCAGCAGCTGATAAGAGCTTTTTTCTCCAAACATTGTACACCAAGTGCATTTTCCACACTTTTTTTCACCCCCCCCCCC